>CAADRB010000041.1:329819-351657 GCA_900708905.1 Hymenolepis diminuta | reverse complement strand
TAAGATTAATTTCAAATGATCTTTTTACACCATGTAATAATGACCATTTCAACCAGATTATAGTACGCTTTGTTGATCCAGTGGGGAAATTCAATCGTTGGAACACACTGGTGTATAGGGAGATAACTGCTCATTATTGCCACAGTATTACCTTGACACATGGGAAGAATTATTAATATAAATGATTAAATTAGATGACTAGATAAAATAAGCTACGTGTATTTTACAGCAATAATTAAATATTCCTGAAATCCTTTAAATTACACACATCGACAGTGTCCTAATAAATAGCAATGAACCGCAAAATTATTTTTATTTTTTCTTATTCATAAAAGCGGCTTACTTGCAATACGTTCATTAATCATGACCTTTTCTAATACAAATGTAAGATAAAGCTAAGCCTAGAAAAGAGATGAAATATATTCTTTTACTTTCTAAATTGTTTGTGTTGATTTATCAACAGTCAATTTCTCACAACTTAACTTGGTATTTGATTTTATGCATGTTTATAAATAGCCGGTAAGGATCAACTGATTAATCAGAGATCTACCGGAAGGAATACAGCGAAGCAATCGACAAGATGAGTCCTATTTTATTTTATGCCTTTCTTTAAATTCTTCCAATAAGGATAAATATATTAACATCAAAGAGTTAAATAATACAAACCGAAAAATGCCGGTTTAAATATTTAGATAATACTTTCAATTCGATATCTATGAATGTTTTACTAAATATTTTGAAACAAAAAGTGCTTCAGATCAGGCCATGAATACACATTTTAATCATAGAATTATTATTTATTATAAGAAACGGTGATCATTGTACTCGTCCAGTATTAACATGCGGGCACGGCCAATGGTGATTAGAAATGAAATTTCCTCAAACGAATAAATAAACATCCGGCAGTTCTCATTGTACCTGATGGATATTAGAACAAGTAATTTTGATTATCCTTAATAATGATAAAGTAGGCAATTGAAATTATCTATACTAGACAGTAGAGGTTTAATTAGAGAAAATCACACTTTTGCTCAATTAGAGGGTCCATTCTGATGAATTTCGAACCAAGACCATTTACTGAAACTTATGTACTTCACTATTGACCGAACAATCAATTAAACAAAAAGAAATGAACTAATTAAATTCAAATTCTAATTTCACCAGCAGTGTTCGAATTCGATTAAAAAATTGATTGATCTATTCTATCTCATGATTTGCTTTAATTCTTGAAGGTTTATTCACCTCGTTAAACTACTTATTGTGAGTCCAAACAAATGTCAAATAAGTGATAGTTAGCGCCGTAATATCTGAATGAATATAGCCATGTATTAAAATCATCAAATCGATTTTCTTCAAGCTTTGGCCAGAAGAAAAACCTCCCTCCTACTGGACCATAGTTAAACAATAAGATATTAATAAAATAGTTACTCGAGAAAGATGTTACTTCTCAAATCTCCATGGAGCTGGTGGATGATAGCTGGTAATGGAGACTCGCGATTGAAGTTAAGAGTAACTTAATTTTGTATTGACTGAATTACCTTCAGCTCCAGTTGACTCAACCAATTTCATTTTTATCTATCTTGTTGTTTTTTTCTTCACAATTTGATAATCTTTGGTTATAATTCACCTAGACAAGATAGACCTTTAAGAGCTCTAGGAATAACACTAACACGAGAGGGGAAGGCAGTAGACAATGACAGAATATTTATTTTAAGGGAAAAGAAATAAAACCAGGACAGAAGAAAGGTAAAGGAAAAATGATTAAGCAAACGTTATGTAACGCGGAAAGATCAATGAATAGTTTGTTGGTAGACGGATGAATTGTTCGCGGAATGAAATAAAGGTGGCACAAAAAGGGATTAGATGGATAATCATCATAAGGTAAGTTCCAACGCCATTTCAAGCTCAACACTTTGCATAAAAATGACTAGATGAATGAATGATAGATAAGGAATGCATAGAGATAGGCTAACTGACATTTCAATAATTAAGTGTTATTGCTTAATAAGTTAACGATCTTTTATTATATAATTCATAAGTTTAAAGTTCAATATTGGATTTCTGATGAACTCATGCAATTCATCAGCCCTCAATAAGCTTAAGTGCAAACCTAGACGAATGAGCGAATAAGAATTACGAAAGTAAACCATAGAAAATAGGGCCTTGTTGTCAAAGTGAGGGCTTAGTCCTGTTGACACTAGCAACAGTCAAACAAAGTAAAAATTCTTGGCTTAGTGAAATTCCCTCCCTCCTCTATTTACCGGAAGGCAATTTATGGAAAAGGGCGTTTTCCTCAAGTGGAAATTTCCATTCTAGCTATCAGTGGAGATTTTGTATTACTCAGGAAAAATTCAACTATTATTGTTCTGTTGTCTAAAAATTTAAATATCCGTTCAGTTGCGCTTATTATTGCCCATAGCAGTGCAAAAAAACAGTAAGGGATTTACCCATAGGAAAACATTTGAACACAGCAGCAAAATAATCCCATAAGGGGTAAAATGAGGGGGGTGGGGAGAGAGGTGAGATTTAGTAGGGGTAGATATTTAAGAGTCTTTCGAGAGTCTTACTTTGTTTAGATTCGGGTTGTCCATTTTCTATTAAGAGGTTGAATCCTCTTTTTAGTATCTAAAGGTTCCATAGCTCAGTTTTAAAGATTGATCCCTGGAATTCTGTGTGCTCATGTCTACGATACTCAGAGCTTGCTGACCAGTTGATTAAGCTCAATAGCTGGCCATGCCCTTTTGATTCCTTTTTATCTACTTACAGTCATGCATAGTTTGATGAGACTGGCAAGAACATTTTAAACATAACAGAGCTCACTGGAATTCATTCAGAGTAAATTCATTTATTCACATTACTCATATAAAATTAATCATAACTAATGACAATCGTAATAGCCCCCATATCAAGCTCATATCTTTGAAGAAAGCATTTATTCTTCATTTTTAATAAAATGTACTCATTTCACATATTCTCAAGAAACGTAAAAAATTACAAAAACGCATCAAAACCGAAAAAATCATTTAACTTTTAAAAAATCATTTGTAAATGCATAATAATCTCCAAAAAAATTCTTCTTTCGGTTGACACAATGTGCACAATTTAACAGACATACCAACTAGATCAATATTTAAATTCACCAAAACAGCAGCTGAAAGTTTCCACAAAATGTTTGTTTTTCTTCTCACTAAGAATATTTTCCTCTCCTCGCCTGACTGATTTCGTTCTTTTACGACGTCGACGTGTCAACCAGCTACACTTCCACCTGTCTTGTTGAGTGTAGCGCTTGAGTGGGGGACGAGAGAGCGAGAAAACCAATCAGCCTTGTGAATGAGACATCCCTAAGTCACGAAAGCTAATATTCGAAAGGAGAGGAAGGGGAAAGTTTCATCTGTTTTAAAATAAGTTGCCTCCCAAATAATCACGGATTCCCCGAATTAAGTAATAACGCGAGATCAGTAAACTTCTGTAATTTATTCAGGCGTTATTTAAGTACATTTTAACAAAAGTGTAAATTTTGTGAATAATTAACAATGAATTCTTGGATAAAATTTTTCGTTTTATCTAATACCTCCATGCAAATGCTGTTGATTCCACCTTGAATCCTTTCTGACGTCATTGATGTGTCCGGAGTAACGGTCTGGCAGTCGAGTCTCCGGAGTTTAGGAATTCCAAGACAGAGGGATGTCCAGGACCTAACCCTTAAAGAATTAAGAATTTTTCCTTTTCACATTGTCAGTAAGTTGCTCATCTAGACCGTAGAGATTAGACGGAGAGCGTAAAAAGGAGATATTCAGACTAAGACAAAAGTCCTCGAATCGAATGGAAGAGAACTGGATAACATTTCTGGGCACAAAAACTTTATACACAATGATTAACGAATACCTGACAGGGGCTGTTGATAATGGTACTGGTTGCGAGAGATTAAAGAGGTATGACCTTTGATCACTTTGAATACGAATCCACTAGGATAAGATAAAAGATTTTTCGGATAGGTCCAGTAAGACTGCGCTCAATGTGAGAACAGGTAACCCTAGTATGAGAATAAATGAATTTTGTGCAACCATTTTCGATACTGTTCCAGTTGAGCAAGAAACAAGTTTACCAAGAATAATTTCCTCGAGTTCTTTGCATTTATCATTCACCAGTGCCGGTCGCTTAGGACGAAGAGTGAGTTTTTGTTTTGCTTGAATGTGGTAAAATTTTTGGGGACTTGATCATGGTGGACAATTCATATGTTCAGGAGAAGGTAAGAGTAAAACAACCTTCTTTCTGTTTCCATAGGCAGCATATTTGATTTGCCTGATGATTAAGCGGATACAGTTTCGGGGCTGATTGTTGCTTAGCCACTGTAGACTCGGTGACAAGTCGTGATGGAACGACTTTAAGCATGGAAGATCCCATAGAGTGCGTGACTGATGGGAGGAGCTTCATGTCGTCATTCACAACCACAGAAGGGGCCGTAGTAGAAATCACCATAATGGTACAACAGAAGATAAAGGGCAATTTTTAGTAGAAGCATGAAAAGCAGTGGCAGTACAATTGCCAGGAATATCACGATAGTATTCAGCTTCAATTATTGCAGAAAGAACCTTTATTTCTGCAAATAAGCTCTAAAACCTTTTGCAAATTATTGAGTAATCCACTGTTTCTTGAGAAACAGAAGACTTTTTTTCTTTCGGCATTGTGAAAATCTTCTGACTCTCACCACAACCTTGCTACTTTTTTCTTGTGTTGGTAATATGGACTACGTCGGTAATAAAATCGGAATTTTTCTAAGACCTGAGCAGTGTTCGAAAAATTCTATGAAATAGATTCGTTCCTCGAGTACTGATTACTATTTCTAAAGCTTGCACCTGGGAATGAAGTCTTCTAACTGATATGATACTGGCTGACCAGTAAGCTAGTACTGCAGCCCTCGAATTGAATTATTCATTTTTATTCCCTAAATTATTTTATGAAAGTGTTTACCTTCATTTCCTAAATCACTAATACTTTCAAGTTTATTTTCTTTGTGAATATTTCTAAATTTTAAATTTCCACATTTAAGTCAGTTCGACCTCACCATTCATTTTGTCGCTTGAGATTCTGCGTCATTCGACCTGCGAGCAAATAACCTGAGCTGCCCTCAAAATCAGGATACTCAGTGCCATTCAATCGCTACGTCAATGCGTTCTGACGTGCAGTCGTCGGACCCAATGTGCTTAACTCCAATCCCAAAGTATTTAAATCTTATCTGTGAACCCACACACCATACTGACACGTCTATCTCATTTGCCTTTCACTGGAGCATCGATAAACAACGGCAACTGCAGACCACCCACCTCTCCGGGTTTTCTCTCCCCTTAAGTGGACTGTTACTAATAAATCTTACTGGTTGCAATTTTCTTCTTCCTTTATCCTGTTGCTGCAGTGAAGATTTGTAGAAAATAGAAGGTAAAGCCTGAAGAATAGTTTTGGGGCAAATTCTAGCACCTAGCTCTCAATACATCCTGCTATAAGCTATTCAATACCCTTCATCCAGGTCTTGCAGTAACAGACTACTACTATATTAATAAAGATGACGACGAATAGAAGCTGTCATTGAATTATCAATCTTCTTCCTTCTTCTTCTTCTTCTTCCAGATTTGAGACACCATAGCCAAGAGTGGACAGTCTATACCTGTCGTGGCGTAATAAGCGCTGAAAGAACAACCTAAAGACGCTGTTTAGAGAGTGTATTCAAAGCCTATTTATTCTCAAACCGAGGTAATATTCCATAAATTTTGAGGATTGGCTTTACTTTTAACGTTAAGAGTTCGATGAATATAGAAAACTGATAAACATCAGATATACGCTCCGAAAAAAATAGGTACGCAGAAACTTAAATTGGTTGAATTATCTCCATAATCTGCCAATCTATAAGATCTTAAAACCATATTTTCAAACTTTATTGACCATAACTCCTCCTTTGGCACTCGAAAAGTACTTTTTCTACAAATCCCGATGAACTAAGGTCAAATGATTTGATTAAGGCTGTTCTAGTTAGAAAAAAACAATTGCATAACTGGTTGTAAGTTCATGTTAGTTTCTTTGTGCCTTCAACATTACGCGATTGGCTAAGCAAATGTACTGGGCACGGGGAGACGCGAGCAAGTGTGTAGACTTGACGGTATGGGGAGAGAGGTGGGGAAGGGGGAGTGAGAACGTAAGGTGGTGTATATAGGCTAAACCGCTAATGCAACGTAACCCGCCCAAACGCCCACGCTACCCAATCGCTTTCCCCGAGAGCTGAAGAGCACGCATCGACATGCGTGCAGTCGCGTATACTTGCGCGTGGGCAACCGCCACGTTCGCACTGAGGCGAGTAGAGTTCTGCCTCAAAATCGATAGTTGCGCGCGCGTATGTGTCAGCGGAGTGTGATTGGTTAAGTACACCTGCAGGCATCGCCCATTGGGTGCGTATTCCGGGACATGAGTTTACTGCCTAGACTGCCCCTTTTAGAGATAGAAGCAGCCTAGAGAAATACAAGTTCCATTCTGTTATACTACAGGTCGACGCCTACGACATGACAATGGCGAGGACATTTGGACATTCTATGAGATACCGCGCCTAGGATACAATGTGATCGACCTTGGAAGACTTGTGATTAGATTGTTACGATTTGCTTGGTCTGTAATTAGATACTACTAACAACTATCACGGTCTTCCCAGGGTTGATCGCTTAGACATCTGATTGTGAGAATCCTGTCCGCCGTTCTGAATAACTGGACACATATCGATCTGCTTATTCAGTCACGTACGTTTCACATCTGTTACTACATTTGTATTTTTGGTTGTTGAATCATTTCTAGATATTTTTAGAATTACAAAATACTTGCTTAGCTGACTTGTTATTTTTTAAATGTCTACATCTGCCTTTTAACCGACCTATTATTTCACTACGCTTTAAGTAATGTTATATTTCCGTATTCCATTCAAAACCATGTTTTTTTTTTAATCTAATGCTTTGTAAACCTATTAATATAGAAGCGTACATGCTAGGGGTCAAGAAGTTTTGACCCATTGATGAACGTCTATTGGATTAAAGAACAAGCCATACTGGTTAATGCCAATAGGATGTCGGTAGAATGCGATTTTTTCAATAAGTGGAACACCAGGTTGTCTACTTTCTGATCAAAATTAGGCTACCTTGACTCTATTGGTGCTTATTTGTTGATTTAAATAATTGTCGCTTAGTGCTAGCACCAATTTTAGAATTCCAATGAATCTTCTCTTCCAAAGGATTCGACGACTATATCGGTCAATACATTCTAGATGGAAAAGTGAGGATAATCCTGTGGGGAATCTAATATTTAATTATTCCCTCTGTCTTTCAAAATTTGTATTAAACTCGACTTATTCAGCCCAAATATCCACTTTTATCTTGGGATACAAGCGTCTTTATTCGTCTATGTGATGAAAATACTTAGGGAGATTAAAGATCTATTACTTGTTTTAAGTGATTTTAGTCAGATTGAATTGCTTATTTACAGCACTCGTACTCCTTTCCTTTTTATATTCTCCGTTTGCACTGGATCTGTACCGAGCATTATAAAAATTAGTACTGTCCAAAATATTTATTTTAAGGACGATATTTGTTATTTATTAGTACTCTGTTTTTATTACAATCGAATAAAAGCATTGACTCTTCGAGAGCGTACAATTCCGTTTCTTTCAAGTCTTTAGAATACCACCTGTTGAGAAAATAAATTTTTTTATATTCGATTCTTTTCTGTAGTCAAAATGGCAAATCATACTGGCGCATATTACTCGACATACGGAAAGTTTACTGAGAGTCTCCTAATCAGGGAGGATTCCGGATATTCTCCTTTTATCCAAAGTAAATGTTTGGAAACACCTCATTTCAGTGAACTTGAATATGATCATTTATATTTGTTACTATATGTTTGATATGTTTCACATGCCTGTTTATTCCATATTCCGAAATTTGTTATGTACTTGTTTTTGTACCTTTGGTTACCTTTAGATGCACATGTTATAGTGAAATGATACTGAGTCGGGCATAAAATATTCAGTCGTTTTACCTCAAACAATCAAATCATTGAAGCCTCTTAAATATATGATTGGCCGGAAATAAGATTTACGATTGGCTATCGTGTATGCTGTAGGTAGCCTTGTATTAGGTGGACATCAGCATTGCCTCCTCAAAGGAGTATGAGTAATCGCATTTAAAGATGAGACGACGATATGCTGAAGCCGCAAGTATCCTAGCGAATTAGGTGAACAGTCATAATAAAATTATTGTCAACATGTAAGACCAGAAAAGATGGGATGGGAAAAGCACTTCGCATGCACCAACAAGGTGTCTTTCATGTTAACTGTCGGTGTGATAAGTGGAGCAATATTTAAATAAATACGTTTTTTACGAGCTCTTGGAGGTTATAAATTAGAGTTCTTCTATGTTGAGATCATATAGGCTCCTCAATATTATGCAAGATAATTCTGCTTTCTTATCCGTTGAAGAAAAGAATGAAGTGAACTAGCAAGAACGACTATCATAATTAGACAAGCAGTCAATAAGTACTGAGTATTGTGGATAGGAATTTTCTCGGTATTCTAGGTGACGAATCATGAGATTTGAATTTTGGAGCGTGAGTTACTTATTTGATACATATTTTACAGCCCGAATCAAGAGCCAAATAAAATAAACCCCCTTGATTCCCCGATTTTATTCTCCACATTTTATTCCATCCCTTCCTCTGTGTCTCTTAATGGACTTTACTGTTACGCGATTTCACTTGCTTCTCTGTGATGAAAATTGTAATTATTTTAATTCTACCGCTGGCTACAATATAACAATGAATTTTTCCAACTGAAGTGTACGTTTTCTTATGCTCTTGGTAAAATTAAAATTAGTTTGTGAAATGTGTCATTGAGAAAAGTGTTTACAGCACTTGACTTGAGTAGAGAGATGGTATCCTGGAGCCGCTCTTACAAGAGACTCATGTTCTACCTCCCCCCTTGTTGAACCAGTTAACAAATGCAATTGACCACCCAAAATCATTGAACGTACGCTGATGAGCAACTATAGGGAGCTAGATAAGGCAAGTTAAATATGAAAGATCATAAAATCCGTAAAATGTGTGAAAGACCGAAATAAGGACCAATAAATATAAGGAGCAATCATCTTTTCCTGACTATCAGAACGCTCTGGCTCGACAAAGAACATGAAGATCAATATATTCCGCCGCGCTGGCTTACCAAGGCTGCGCGCCCATTTCTATTTGTTCAGTGGGAACGTGCTTTTGGCCTACACATAGACTCCGCAACTTCTGACTTGATAGACGTACAATGTTGACCATCCAAGAGCAAATGACCACAACCGCCACTCGAAATCAAAAGAGGTCTTCAGTTTTCATTGTCAAAATAGCATAATCTCACTATTCGCTCCCCTCAGTTGAATGTAACAATGGAATCTATACATACCTATACACATCAATCATCTTATTAGAGGTATAACCGATAATTTTAAAACAACAGCAAATAAAACCGAATCTGAACAAAAAAATCGTTTTTCAGAACTTCATTGGAAGCATGCTAAAATTTCGACTTCTAGAATCGCCAAGTCAGGGGACTTAAGCTCATAATTCCTAATTTCATGCCGGTCCTAAACCCATACGATGAAAAAGTGATGAAGCGAACTTGAAGGGCGTGACTGGCAAATGCAAATTAAAACAAAACTATAACAATTAATGCAGATTATTTTAAAAATATTTGCCTCATTAGCAGCTTAATTTAATAGGTTTTAAAACTTGTTTGCCAAACTTTCATTGAATAAAGGTATTAATTAAAAAATTAACTGGAGATTGCTCTAATTTCTGCTTTCGTATTTCCAGTGTGCGATGGCAGTGTGTGTAGCAATCATAATTTTGAAATAAGAAAGATTTATATAGATTCATCTGCGATCAAACAAATGAATCTTCACAAGTATAAAATAAGCCTCAATTATTGCCGTAGAAATAAACGTGCTGCTACAGATTAAATAATACACTAATTTATGTCAAGGAGGAGCAAGATATTTAATAGTTAAAGGTCCATAAATTTACAAATATTAGTGAAGGAGATAAAAACTGAATAAGCTCTCAGTATCTGTTAACGAAAAATTTAATCTCAGGTGGTTCATATAATAAGTAATGTTTCAAACATGGATAGTACACATTAATCTTGATGAGATTTGCGCACATGATGCGCCTTTGTATCAACCCGGTCAAAAGCATAGGCGCGTTATTTTATTACCAGATATTCTCAAAAAAATATTTGATTATCTCCCTTTATAGTGAGCTAGAAAGAGCTGAATGTATAAAATAAGTATTTTTATGCATAATTTAATTTGATTTGTTCCTTCGAGGCAAAAGGAATCATGACTATTTGTGAAAAATTGTTTTCAAGTTTGTAGAATTCTCAAATTTATTTTTGGATCAGATAATGTTAAATGGTATTATGAATAAATAAGAAGTGCATATTAAGATGGCTGAAATTTCTCTCGTCAGCTCAGTATATGCACATGTTGCAATTATAGTCGATACAGATACAGATGAGAAGGGCTGGATGCAAGTGATCATATATATATAATTCGAGCTGGGACACTGCAGATCACCGGGTATTTTAAAAAAATCGAATGTTGGACGAAGGACTGAAAAATTAAAATAAATTTCTCAGCAAAATCTGAATGTAAATGAAACCAAATAGGCCTGCGAAGTTGATGAAACGACGCCGAAAGCATTCGAAGAATTTCAAGATGATGAATCTACTATATGTTGATCAGTAAAAATATTTTTTGTTCTTGCAATTCAATGCAGTTAAAAAGAATAATCATATTTAACGTATTTATATGCAAGCGACTTAACCAAGCTTAATATGTTGGTGGCTTTTTTTCAAAAGTTACAGAATAGAATACCTACTACTATAAACCCCATTGACCCTTAGACTGGTGCAGTACTGTCATTTCTTCAAAATGAAAGGTATTGAACTCTATTTAAGTCAGCAATCATATATATTTCTTACCAGTGGCTAAAGGTAAATAAAATTTTCCCAAAGTTTTGCATTAGTTTTTCAATTTTCAGAACCTTATCGGAAGAGGCCATTCTCCTACTTATAACTCGAGGACATCCACATCAAGCATTTTTTAAGTTAGAATAATAATGAATAGATGTATTGAAAGATTTGTTCAGAAAATGTTATAATTGATAAAATTCTTTATAAAATGACATTTCAAAGCAAGTTTTAATATACTGACGGGCATTAGTTTGACCTATTTAAGACGCTGTGCATATTTCAAAATGAGCCAGAAACAAATATTTTTAGGTATTATATCATATATCAAAATTTATTTTATAGTATTTGAACAGTATCAAAAAGCTAGACTCCAATTTATTCAGTCGATATCCGATTTAGCTAGCAGACCTCAAAGCATAAACCATTTACTAAAATATGATGTCATATCAAAACTCTGTCCATTACTCGATGATTCTGTACCAACTATTCAACAAATAACAGCAATTGTAGTAGGAAAGATTGCAAGCTTCTCACAGGAAACTGCTGAAACAATTGTGAAAGCTAATTTGATCCCAATTATGATCCGCTCTAGTGGGATGGAGACTGTATGTATTTTATTTATTTTTTATTTTCTAGAGGTTCTATAAACGATCGGTCCTAGTGGCATTACAATCTATTATTAAACACTCTTCTGAGTTAGCTTATGCAGTCATTCGATGTGACGCGCTCCGTGTTATTAACGCATGCTTGGAAGAATTTGACCAATGTCTTAAAGAAAATGCAGCTCTTTGCCTAAGTAATATTGCTCGACATGGCGAAGATCTCTCCCAATTGATAATTGATTCTGGCAGTTTGCCTCTCCTTATCATCTGCTTGCAAGAACCAGATATTAACCTTAGACGTGCAGCTGCTTGTGTCCTTGGTGATATAGCAAAACATTCTATCAGTCTTGCCCAGAATGTAGTCGATGTATCAGGAATTTGGAATCTTGTAAAGCAAACTACTGAAACTTGCCCTAAGTTACAAGTAAGACTCTCCATTTTTAAATCGTTCCTTAGAAACAAGCCTTTGCCTCACTTGCCCAAATATCTAAGCACACTCCGGATTTTGCTGAATTAATACTAGAAGCTAGTATATTCCCTCAAGTCCTAACTGCTTTAAAAAATAAAGATATGACTCTTCGTAAAGAGGCTGCAAATTTAGTCAAAGAACTCACAAAACACACTTTTGAAACTTGCCAAGTGGTTGTGAATTCGGGAGCCATTTTCGCTTTAGTTAGTTTTCTTGAAGAAGCAAAGGGAAGTCTCACTATTCCTGGAATAATGGCACTTGGATATATTGCAGCACATTCTGACGTTCAGGCTCTAAACATCCTCAAAGCTCATGTATGCAATACACTGTTACTAGAAAAAAACTTTTCAGGCTCTGGTTCAGCTCAAGAACATTCTCCAAGAGGAGAAAGATGAGGTTAAATCAGCAGCAGTTTGGGCCATCGGTCTAATTGGTCGACATAGTGCAAATCATGCAAACGCTGTCTCGGAAATAGGTCTACTTCCAATAATACTCTCTTATTATCTAAACCCAGAATGTTCAGAAGATTTAAAAGAGAAGGTAATTGTGGTTTCATTTTTCAATCTTCTTTAGTGCAAGCGATGTTTAAAACAAGTTCTTGAAAAATGTATAGACATGGAAGCCCTACAAGCAATACTTTACAATTCACCACCAAATATTCTCAAATACGTTGTGGCGCAGTTTAGCAAACTTCTGCCTCGAAATGCCAAAGCCCGTCGCGCTTTTGTAGTGAGTGGAAGTCTTCGAAAGATCCAAGAAATCGATACGGAACCTGGATCAGCTTTGAGCCTCCACATCGCTGCAATCAATAACTGTTTCCCTGAAGATGTAGTCAAGTTCTACTCACCCGGTTACCCAGAAATGCTACTTGAACGGGTCGAAGCATATGAACAAGAAACCAACTAGCATAAAGCAAAATTAGAAAAAAATTATATTAAATTGTTAAAACGCAGAATAAATCATATACAAGCAAAGCTATGATTCCGTAAAATTACAAGTAGACACTGAATGGGTAGGAAGTAAAAAAACAGTAGGACCATTTGGGATAACACAAACGGGTAACTCCCATGGGAGGGTCTGGGTTTCGCAATCAATTGAAGAAGTGTATTCCGGATTCTTTGAGATGGGAGTATCACGTAAGAAGAGATTATAGAGGCCCAAATCAGGAGTTGAAAGGGATTTCTTCCGTGGATTCGCTTTTGCGACAATAAAGTCAAATCGAATGCACCAATGAACTCGACAAACTCCATTCCAATATCTACTTGCCAGCATGAATTCTGCTGGAGCATTTATAGGAAGCGGAATTGAGAATGGTAGAAATTTCGTATTGGCACATTCCAATTTGGTCTCAAACCAGGTAGTTTTCATAGCATTTTCTGGCAACTTGAGAGCTAAACGGACAAAAGAGGTCAACTACTGAAGTAAAAAATACCTTTGCTTTTTGAAACTGAGGGAACATCTATTGGAAAAGAGAAGAAAGAGAGATCTTTATCAGGATAGACATCAGTTTGAGGGGAGGAATCAAAGTACTCATAAGTTTGTGCCCGAATAATGCATTCAAACGAGGGAAGGCTAGTTGTTCGGAAGTCTAGATAGCCACGTAACGAATCTCCTAATCTGGCTATCATTTTAAAGATCCCAATTCGACAGATATGACCATTTGGTGCAGATATCATAAAACTCGCTACAAATAAGGAAAAATCAGAAGTCAAAATCATTTGCTACCTAGAGGGCCAGATGACACAATTTCAGCAAACATAGAGGAGGGAGATTGCGACAAGGAAGCCGTTCTTGCCCTCTTATTTTTATTCTTCTTGGATTTCTTGCCGGAGTTGACGGTGGAAGAGACTTGATCATCGATATATAACTGGTAAAGCTTTTCGTAAACAGCTGGATGCATGGCGGTCTTTTGAAGAGACCCATTTTCAAAGGGGTTGTTGCCATAGACAACCTGGCTGTTAAAATCCACGTAGAATGGATCAGAAATGCGATCACAAACAGATTGACTTTCACTGTAAGTATTACTCATTAGACCAGAAGCAGAAGGAGTTGAAAAAGAGTCTAAAGGGTAATAGCTAGTAACGGTCGGTAAGACGCGGAAGGGCAACCGAAGAAGTTGAGTGGGCTTATCATCCACATCAACCTTGACGAGAACTTTGTAAGCAAATCGAATTATGTGGCCCCGATAACTTGGTGGAAGATTTTCTGGTAGGCGAGTTTTTAAAATAATCTTTGCTGTTTGCCTTTCAACTCCAAGTTGAAATGGGAATTGAGTTGTGGACTTCAGCGGACGGATCCAAGAAACATAACTCTGGGGATCTAATCCGAATGTATACACATCGCCTGAAAGAGTTAAAATTAGAAAGTTATAACAGATATATAACTACCCATTTTTAACTTTTCCTCAAGTGACAATTTATTAAAATCATTGTTCATTGACGACGAATCTTTCAGATGTTCGCTAATGCTAGGCAAATTTAGTCGGTATTGACCCACTAAAACCCCCTCAATAGTTCGGATTTTCCTAAAAAGCGAAAAGTTAGGTATTCATATTCAATTGAAAGAACAAGCCATTTGTAAACATATATACATATATATACCAGGCAGATTTCGAGTCAGACGCCGTAATGCATACTTCGCAACGAAACACTTCACCGCAAAGAAATACTTGTGGCTCGTAAATTTGAGCAGTTATGTCCAAGTCAGACATGTTATGACTGAAATTACCAATAAAATAAAAAATATTGACATCAAGATGTAAAAAAACGAAATACACAAATAAAACATTTTTCTGAAAAAAACATTACATTTATAATAAAATGACTTCATAATCAACAGTCAAGTACTCCTAAGCCTTTACAAATACAACAACTTTACCGAAAGATTTATTTAATAAATGATTGGTCACAACTATACGATTGCTGTTGTTGCCAGAAAAACGGAGAATTAAAACATAACTTTGAATAGCTACTACAAGAATTAAATTTAAACAGCAAAAGTTATTTAAAATTTGGACGTATTCTAATGCCTATAATTATTTTTTATGTACGGAAGCGTAAATGTAATGCATAGGCTACGTTTGGTGAGAAAATGTCAGTCCAACATACTAATTTCAAGTGGAGTACAAGGCAGTTACATGTATTAGTTCACAATTTGATGTTTTTTCCTGAATTTGTTTTTAGGAAAATATATAATCGAAACGTTAACAATTTAAGAGATCTTTGACCGAAAATGGCAGCTTGAAGCGTATAAGTTGTAAAAAATATTAATTGATATTAACCAATTAATGGATGATCAATGGCTTGAGCCCCTTGGTTAACCTTACTTTAATATATTTTTCGATTTAATATTTTTAACACTAATAGTAAAAAAGCACTGCTCTTGTTAAATCTATTAAATGCTTAGAAAAATAAAATTAATGAATTACAATCTAATTCACTAATCTAATGAATTCCACTAATAAAACTTTCATCGTTTGACATAGCTAAGTGTTAACCGGCAGTCTTAAAGTCTCTTCGTTGATTGTGGTGGTTACCGTTTTGAGTCTTGTCGTTTTTTTATGTTTTTTTACTATTTAGTATTTTGTATGATGACCGTCTGCTAGACTATGCTATATTATTACTTGGGTCAAAAATATATAAGTTCTATTATTTGAGGTTAAAATGGGCTCAAATTACGTCGATCCTGGATTATTTGATGCTCCGATTTCCTCGGCTTCTGCTCGTCCTGGTAGTACTACCTCATCTCAGTGCAAAAATTCGCGACGAATTTATCGCCCCGTTCCAGAAGATAAACGCAGGTCGGTGGAATATATTGTTTCTCGTCAGAGAAACAACAAAGCTGTACGGCTTTGCCGGGCAAACACTAAAGTTCGACAGGATAGTATGCGTATCAAAGCAGAAGGCTATCAAGCTCTAACAGTGTACTATAAACAGGAAGCTGCAATCATGAAGAAATATCTTATGGTATTAAGTTAATTTTAATATTCTATATTATTTAATAACTGATTTAAAAGTATAAAAAGAAAATATTTGTGGCGCATCCACGCATTAATATTCATACTTGGTCGTAGTTTATTGGAGAAGATTATTAGCTTAACAATTTTTCTTAATGCACTGTTGATCAAAATAGTCAGTTTATTTAAAAATATAGTGAAAATAAATGTTATTTAATCGTTTTTACTTGACTGCGTTGTTGCTTATTATCTTGTAAATGGTTTTGGCTTTCAAATGTAACCATTTCTGACTTCAAGTCTTGTTAATTTGATATTACTTTAAAGGTAATCTACTCCAAATAATTCATTTGTCTCTAGTTGATTAGACCTTAGTATTGGTCTAAACTGTACGCTATTGCAAATTCTATAAATATACTTTTACAAATAAATCTGTACTGTTAAGCAAATTTTTCGGATATATCTTAAGTGTGATCTCACTTAATGGATCTTAATAACTCACGAGTCCATTTGTCTACTGAACAGAGAGGTACCTTAGAGCCTCCCCGGTAAGAGAAATCGAATTCTTTACGGTGGCAAGTCTTAACCGATGCGGTTAGCCATTCCGCTCATAGTTTCTGCACTGACGAGCATGTTAACCATTAAGCCACATTTTAATAGAATATTAAGTAGGAAAAATATAGTAGTTCATCAGTTATTTGTAGTATGCTACGTCTTTCCAATTTCCAACTTTAGTAAGCTTGGAGTTACATTCGGACTTATAACGGGAACTTTTCTGTAATTGTCCTTATTCATTTTCCTACATGGCCAATCTCTATTCATTGCCTGGATGTGTAAATTTTCATTTAAACATTTTTTTTTACAGTAAAACACTCATGGCTTTGGTCATTTGCACGGCAGTGGCGTAGCCCGTCAATGTACAAGTTATATGCCTCTAAGGAGTTTTGTATTCACTCCGGAGGTATATAACTCCACTTTACGCATAGAAATGATTAAAGTGCCTCATCTTATCCCTAGTTCTTTCAATACTGCTCCGCTTATTTCAACTTGGGCTTCTTAAAACAACTATATATTGGATTAGTGAAATCTTAGTCAGACTCTGTTTTCCTGCCATTTGTCTCACCTCTTTTTTAGAATGAGGTCTAATTCATTTCCTTTTATTTTCAAACCCACAGCAACTCCAACAGCTAGTCCAGCGACGAGTACGTTCTCGAGAGGAATTCAACGATCAACTACAAGCTCTCTTTGAAGAGGAGAGTGCAGAACGCGCGGAGTTTGAAGCCAGAGGGGAGAGAATTCGACAGATGTACGCGGAGAGGGTACGGAATGTGATTGACGGGAACCGTACCGGACAACCTCCAACACAACCGCCATCATCTTCGACTTCTCCTCTGGTTTTGGAAAACATCCCTGACCCTGCCTTTGGAGGTAGTGATGGTGCTGCTCCTACCAAATCCTCTTCCTCAACCACCGGTTCCTCACTTTCCTCGAACTTTTCCAGTCAATCCTCACTAAAAACTCTTGACCCGTTTTCTACTTTCCCGTTCTCACCGTTACTGCCACAATAGGGATTGAGTTGTGGCTATCTTTGTATTGAAAACGATGATGGAGGCGAGGATTGGTGATTTAATGTTTTACTTTGAAATATATATTGTGAGAAGGCTGGCTGTGAAATCGAACTTTGTTTATTTTTCTTTTTTAATGGGTATGGTCTGAATTGAATATGTTTGTGCAGAAACTCTTTACTATAACCTTTATTGAAACGCTTACTCTATGATATTGAAAAGCATCTCATTTCATTGTCTGGGTTTGGGTTGGTGTTGTGTAATGTCTTTAAAAATTGTATTCACAGTGACCACATCATTAATACTCATCCAATGAAAAGCAAATAATAACGGTAAAAAAATACTAAGTTCAAATGGGGCAAAGAGGGGTTTGGAAAAAGAGAAGAAAAGTTGGGGAACCAGAAGAACTGCAGTTTGTCTGTTAAGAAACGTGTACTACGGCAACAGCATTCCAGAGCTCTTAATAGAACATTTCAGCCCGAGATTCCGTAGATTGTAACCAGAACTGAGTTGAAAGATGTGCTCAATTCGGTAAGGCTTGATGATACACATCTTGCACCAGTGGTACGCCTTATCTATATTTAATGATACATCGCCACGGGTATAGTGGTTTATAGTCAGTTATATATACTGCTCACAGAGGTCGCAAAAGCCCAGGTTTAGAGTAAGAAGATGAGCGTTTACCCTTTAATTACACGATTGTTAATACGTCACTCGGATTGGTTACCAGGTTGGAGTTAGATGTCTTCAATTCCAGGTACGAGCAGAGAAGAAAATAAATTGAAACAATCTACTTTCTGATGGAGCAGTGCTCATCGATGGATATCTGGTTATGTGAATGGTTAATTCTGGGATAAAGTAGTTCAAATAGGTTGTGAAGGACGTATGGGAAAAGGCAAGGGCATTTGAGAAATTAAGGCAGCCTTACTTCATTTGTCGTCTGCTAGCAGAGTTCGTTGAAGTTCAAAAGTACAAACTTCAGAATTTGGCTTTTGATCTCTTATCAGGATGCTTGAACCCAAACTAAATAGATGGTTGCTTGTGTAATAGTGTCCACGATAGTATTCACAGCTAATTGTCAAGTAGAATGAATTGAGAGATTGGTAATGCCCATCTCCATATATTTACCTTTGTTGATTATCATTTTAAAGTACATGACCTTGAGTTTGAAGAGAATCGTGAAGAATTGCACACGAGAGAATTCTACCGGAATAATTAATGAAAAATTGTCCAAGTTCGAGATCACTATTTCGTCGACACACTTTAAAAAGGCCGTAGAGATTGTGGGTTTGTAATTGCTAAATATCTTTAAATCCGTATTGTTTTTGTGAATTTTATCTTTCAAACTGTTAGAAAGCCCAATCGAATATTTCTGTTGTAATCGAGAGAAACTCGTAAGCTTCATTTCTCATGCACTGGCTTATTGATTATTGGATTTCTGCGTCCAAACTTGAATATGAAAGACCGCCTGTGGAGAAGCCGTCATTGCAATTATTGGCTAGCCAGTCAGCCGGTCATTTATCACATATTCCAATCTATATAAGCAAATTTATTTTGTCAAAAAACCACCATTTGAGCTCGAGGTCTTCTCTTTTCCTCCTCCCTAAGTCTGAGTAGCTGTACCTTTGATATAGAGCAACTGAGAAGTTACAAAGCAGGCGATCAGCAGAAATTTAAAAAATTTGACCATCTTATTATTTTTGCCCATGCAAAAAAACCTTTATAAGATTAAATTTCGAGAGAGTATCCGGTTTAGGGAACAAAAAATATGATATGAAACCGAGTTGGGAATTAAAAGGTAGTAGATAATTGTAGTCAGAACATCAAGATTCTTTATTTGAAGTGTGGAAGCTATGAGGTGTCCATATTCTCATAAGGAGCATTGTTTACTTCGCAACGTTCGAAATTCATGAACCGACTCCTCGATTTATGGGTGATATTACGTTCACAATATTCTGAGCTTGTTGATCAATTGATTTAATTTCGTGGTCAGCCATATCATCTGGATTTACTTACATCCTATTACAACTGAGAGCGGACAGATATGACAGGCAATGATTTTTTGATTAATCTGTGACAGTTCAACATCACTTGCTCTCAACCTTGACGGAACGGAGGCATTTGCGATTAGGCCTCTCTCTTAGATAGAGAATTGGGTAGCTGGTTACTGCTACTCTGAAAACCACAAAATAAAAATAAAGAAGACCGAGAGTGATACTATTTTTGAGTTTATTGACGATAAATACGCAGGTGGATAATGGAGTTTATTTAGGCATAAGAGGCACCAATTATTAAAATAGGTTTTGGGACACAGAGGACACCGAGGAAAAGATAATATTCATGTTTTAGGGGTTGGCAATGTTACAGGTCACTTCTATCTTATCACTATGCAAAAAGATGCACTATGCTATCCTACGATAAATCTTAAAAGTATAGAATATTACTAAAGTATAGTAATGGAATAACCTCTATTTCCAAATGTCAGAGGATAAATTTCGAAGCCATCACGGGTTTATGAGCGGTATGTGGAGTGGAAGAAAATAGAGTGGAAGGTTAAAACCAAAAGAGTAAGATAGAGAAAGTTCTTAGAGAGTACTAAAGCAGAATGGTAACAGAGTGGAATTGACAGTCTAGGAGTCTTTTTCCCATTTTAACAACCCGTTCATAAGACTCCTTATAATTAATGAGGGAAAATTTATCAATAATTAATTAAATTTGTACATTTAAATTTATTCCATCAGAGTGGAATGTAAGAGGTGGTGCATTTAGATACATATTAATATTTTAAAGGCATTGTTAATAAGCTTTTCCTCTTTTTAATCACAACAACTAATACAGTTTCAGTGTTTATGTTACATAAATTGAGAAATCACGTGAAAGTTATAAAATGTTCGTTTGATTTACCTCAAAGAATTTATAAATAAATAAATAAATGGAATATTGCCAAAAGCACCATAAATTAACATTATTTATAAAGTTGTGCAGGCTATGATGGCGTCATGGTCAACGTGCACGCCGTCAAATCACAAATCTGGAGGGCTTCCAGTACAAGATGCGGATATACTTATCGGGTGATACTGGTCAAGAGCAGAAGGTAAGACTTTTTTCATACGGAATGTTACTTCTTTATTCGAGATAAGTGTTGAGCCACATCTCCTTTCAACAGACTCGTAACTTGTCTTATGGAGGCCATGCGGGAACAGGAAGTGTAGTGTAATTTAGAACAGTAATGTATTGTGCTCAAAATATGCACTGAAACATATTTGTTTATTTCCACCATTTGGACTAACCGATCTTGCCTATTGATACTTGCATACAATGTTTCGCTTACTCACCAACGTAATCACATTGAAAATCATTAGGTCACAATATTAATAGTTATTTGGAAATTAATAAATATTGGAATAGAATATGGGTGTAATAAAGTTGATATTTCAAGATCGGTGTAAGACCGGATATATATGATAACTTCCAATCAAGGATATATTGCCTTTTCGAGTAAGGAAGTTAACGATGTTCTCTGGTAACTTTCGCTTTCAATCTGCTGTTGTATGCTATTCGTCTAAATGATTAGTCATATATAATGGACAAGACCTTATTATTTTAGATATTCCCGTTTGGTAATTAGGTGCCAGTCTATCTTCCATGCAACTTCATGCATACAGTGCTAAAACAAACTTCATTTGGAAACCCAACTCGTCAAATTGAAAAAATATAGCATTAACCTGAACAAATAAGGTTCATTTGTCTCTATATCAATGAATAAGATATTGAAATAATAGATTCTAAGGCAACCAGTTATGAGGGTGCAAATCTGATAACTGCAGCGTGATTGGTCAGCAGTCATTTAGCCTAGAAGGTTTGCGCGCAATTACATGACGAAATACAATAGTAAAATTAAGTCATGTGTAGTCTGAAGTCGTATTTAAGATCGCGCACCTGCAGTTGAGTTGTCGATTTCTCTAAAATTCCATAAGACAATATTTAGGCAACTTGATAATGACTAAGTAAATAAGTAATCAGCAATTAATGTCAACAATTATACAGTAATAATTGAGACTTTCTTAACATTTTGGATAATATGACAAATTAGGGAAGCATTATGAATCAAGTTATTAAATTTATTTTATTTACACTATTACCCACAGAAAAAAATGACAGCTTTTTTTGTGGGAGACAAATGAATTGAAAACAGAAAGTTCAAGACATTAT
>CAADRB010000041.1:269841-329792 GCA_900708905.1 Hymenolepis diminuta | reverse complement strand
GGGAGAGTCGAAGAGATAGAGCGAGTAGCATCGAGGTGTTAAAGGGGCTTATTTCAATAGATATTTGAGTTCGGGTTGTAAAATATTAACTAGATAGGTATCTCACATTCCAAATTTCAAATTTCACGATTTATCCCTTAGAGAGCAGCAGATGCTTGTCCACGATGTTTAGTGCTTATAGAGCGTTTTTTTAATCAAAAGGGTCGGTCCTGCGGCTTCATTTTCGATTTTTGTCCGGTGGTTAAGAGGGTAAAATAGCCTTTGATAACATTTGGCAGCTTAAAGTTTTAGTATAGGAGAGATGAGATATCTAAAAAGTTATTTATTTACTTAATTTTTTCATCATTACATGTATCTAGCTGTGGTACCAATTCGAAAAAAAATAATGTTTATTGTTAGTAATAATCAATTCCATCGTTTATAAAAGAATATTACCTTTATATTATTGCACGAATCTTAGATCCATATTGCTATGGAAATATGCTCGTTTTTATACAATCAATCACTTTTTAAAACATCACACCAACTAAATAAAATGAGATACTTTTGTTGCAACTTCAAACGATCAAGGTCAAACAATTCCGGACACTGCAACAACGCAAGAGTTTTATATTAACGGCCTCTATAATGCATTTGTACTTACTATCTTATTGGTAAATGTATAATTTAAAAATGGGGCAATGGGAACGACCTAGTGATATGCGGTGTTGACAAAGACCGAATCCTGAATGTCCAAATGCATTTACCCCAAAGTATACTGACCTGAATCCAAACCTCCCCCTTCTCGATATCTATTGACATTGAAAACAGTCTCACTAAGAACATCTGAATGCAGTTCGCTGCCCTGACTATCTTCCTTCCTTGCCATTAAATTTGCCTAATTGGATTCCAATACGACTTTAAATACACGTATTATACTTCTAAGAATTAATCATCAATAACTCTCTGGACTCGTTGAGAAAGTGTTTGCAATACTTAACTTGAATAAACAGAAGACAGCAAAGGTTAAATCGATGATAAACCGTACTACCCCTCCCACTGACCAGAATTAATTAGTGCAACTGGTCATCAACACCAATGGATCTACTCCGATGAACGCCGAAACCGGATTTTGGAGATGTGCACGTTGACCACCGAGAAACCGTTAATAGGATCTTAGGTGTCGGCAGGTGACGTCAAACTATTATATTTCTCCCAGAACTTCAGCCAAAAAAGATGCTGAGTGTAAAATAACGATCAGAGCAACCAGATGTTATTTACAATGTTTTAATTTTCAATTAATAACAAGTCCAATATGTTCCAAATTTAAATTAATTAATTACTTGTCATAATCCAGTTGACTTTTAGGACATATGCTCTACATAACAGAATTAAAATTCTTTGACCAAATAAAGAAATCAGGGAGGCATTTCACTTTATTTGTGGAGAGAATAAAAGTATTCTGACGGGTAATTATTTTAAATAAAGTTTATCTCAAATTAGGAAGAGAATTAAGAGAGGAATTCGTTTTTAAATGGAAAATGAGAAACCATTTACCGCTCATTTGCGCCAGTGGCGAAGTGGTTAATGTGTACGTCTGCCATCTGACATCGCGAGATCGATACCCATGGGTATACATCCAGTGGTGTGAATGACCAACTGCTCTGGTTAATTCTAGTTAATAAGAAAAGTGGTAGGATATGAATTTCATATAAGGGGGGTTCCAAGATACTTTCTCTCTGCCCAAGTAACTTGATCAGAACGCTTCTACTAATGTGTTTTTTAGAAACTTACAGTTTAATTGTTTTGTTACTATTAAAATGGCAGTGATATTACCATCCCCAAAGGAAAGCATGATCAGCGTTTTCTCCTGTTAATTATTGCTGATCTGCTTAGTGCGCAGTTACGAAAATATAAATGAATTTTAAACACCGATTTTGAAAACCAATAACCGATCTCCTTCTAATCTAAATTTTAATCATACAAAACGCTCTCACATATTTCATTTTACGGTCTTAGTGACAGGGGCAACACGGATTGCACATAAATCTTTGTTACAATGATCGAAATCCAAAATTGTCCACATAACCTTCTCACGTCAAATATCATTTTGAAAACTGGACACCTTTTCGTCTAATTAATATTTTGATCAAATGGACTAAGTGAAGAAATTATTGAATAAATTACACTAGTTTTAATCAATACTTGGCTGACGTTTGTCCTGTATTTACAATTTTTTAAAATACTCTGGCGAATAAATTAGACTAGTAAAATAAGTATTTATAAACTGTTTATTATGTAGCACCTGTCCATCTTTTTAATCAAAAATGAACGTGGAAGTCAAATCATAATAGCCCTGTAATAAGAGAGTCTGTCTGGATAAATTATTCAGGTTTATCCAGGAGCAACCATCACTTTATTTTAAGTTAATCAAAGTTTTCTCCCCACAGTATTCTACACATAACTCATCCCCCTTAAATTGTAGATCAATTCCGTTATTATACACCTGTGCACTACGTTTTACTTTGTGCTAATACAAGAATCCAGCCACAACTGTTGCTTTTTCCCCCATACTATTGCGGTAACGTTTGTTGAAAATTGGAGAGACAGTTTTCACCGTTCAGTATCGAAGACTTCAAAAATGTAACTTTCTCGAAACAAATCCATACAAGGCAGAATACACAAAAAGAGTAACACAATGAGAGGGTTTAATTTAAGAATAAAAGTGGTTAGCTTTTATCATATTAGAAGAACCCATGTTCGAAACCCTGTCAGTGAAAAAATTTACATTTTTGTCCAAAACTAATATAACAGCCCCCATTTGAATCACTTATTCATTTAATTTGAATTTTCATATTATTTATTTAATGAAAACTTAATCAATTTTGCTTAAAGCTTGCGTATTTTATAACATCAAATTCCCGCTAGGCAACATGTCAACAAAATATTTCCAAAAAATCTCGCTACTTATTACAGTTAGTACGCATTAATTAACAACGTATTTAAATATGGTAAAATCGATCAGCTCCTTGCCATTTGCACATTGATGTATTTTGTGCGTACTTCTGGTCAGAGGGTTGAAATGAAAGGAAATGATCGATATTATCATGCTTAATTACAAATTAATGCAATATTCAAGGTAAATTTCTAGCTATTAGAGCCTTTTTATAGAAGCCTCATAAAATATTTTGATATTAAATGATTCATGCGTGAATATCACTTGCTATGAGATTGGTTATTTATATTAAATGCTAATAAGTGTATTGATTTAAAGGTTTTCTCCTCTATTAAGGCAGAAGACAGTGCATTTAGATTTGGAAATTTCAGAAACCTTAGATACCAAATTCAAATCCCTAGATAAGTGCTTTCAAGATGTTAGGGTTAATACTAAGATAATCTGCATTTTTAAAATTTCTAGCTGCCCCTTTATAGGGCTACAAATACTCCCCAGAGAGAAGAAGGAAGAAGACCTGTAGTTCATACGACGGTTTACTATTAAGAAAATAAAAGTACTTTTATAGGATTGGATAGATGATTAATGATTGGCTGACTGATTGACCAGTATTAACAGCAATGGATTCTTAGCTGGTGGCATTACTTGCCCAAGTGTGGGTGTAGGGATTCAATAATAAATGATTCATTGCAAGAGGGATGAACTTTCGAATGTATTGAGGACACTCCAAGTGTACTTGCCGGGTTGCCTCGAAAATATTCGATTAGTCCTCATAACACTACGACCATAAAAATCAACAGTAATTAAGAAATGAAATACACGGATAGTGCCCAAGGCCAGTGGTTAGGTAGACTGGCTATCATCACTAATTAGATTGCAAACATCACCGCAGTGATTTGTCCGTTATTTTTCACCCATTGATGTCCATTTTCTAAATGTGTATATAAATGGCGTTTTCGTAAACAAAAATTATTACCTGATTAAGATTATTTCAAGTATTACTGTTCTTAATCGCCTTGTGATCAGTTCAGCATTTTGTTTGGCCAGATTTTATTTGGTGCTATCCTTTTGCACCACTTTTCCCAGTTATCATGAATTATCCCATAGCACTTCGACTTGCATAAACAGACTGATATGACAGGCATTGGGAATATTGTCTAGAAAGAGGTGACAATTTGTCTCTCTATAAATATGGAGTGACCAGTTCTGTACCAGATTTCTCCCAGATATCAGTTCTTAGTGTGACTTAAGGTAAATAATTCATTTAATTATTTGCACTTTGAAATCAATGACAGTCTATTTAATTAGAGATAAGTTTGCTAAATCCAATGCTATTTATATTAAACTAATACTTGCCATCCTCTGTAAATCAAGGAGCATTTGCAAGTCTCATCGGCCTGCTCATAGGGGTAAGAAAAGGAATACGAATCAAAGTGGTATGACCAACTATTCAGCTGGATGACAAGCTCTGAATAGCATAATTAAAAATTTAGCTTTAGAAAATTTGAGTACTGCGAGCTAAGTCATACCATTTACGGGAAAGAGGACAACTCAATGCTTTCAGAAATCAAATCAAGTAAATTCTAAAGTAGCTCATATTTCGTTAATGAAGGCCCTTTAGAAGTTAGAGAAAATTAGGCTAAATATTCCCTTCTAAAAATAGTGTTCCTTTTAGGGTAAACAGGATTCATGAGCCTTTACTGAGTGAGAGGACCAAGAATGATTAGGATTCCGTTTGAATTTAACAAATTGGTGACGAATGAGAGGAGAAAGGAGGAAGGTGTAGAGAGAGGAATTGGGATTATGAGTGACAGGTGAAATGAGACACAATATGGGCGTTGTTATACTTTGCGCTCTTTGTTCGTCGATGCGAAACTGATAACTAGGGCAGAGGCATGAGTCGGTAGGTACACCATACATTGAGAGAACAAGTAAACCCATAGGTTAGTTTGCTTACCACAGATTCTTGACACTCTGTCTCTACAATATTCTCTTATTCGACCACCGTATTTATCCCATTCTGACTTATCTTGATGTTCCTAATAGCAAAATAGTGCAGATGCTATCCCATGATTAAAACTGGTACAAGTTTCTTCTTGCTTTGTCATGGATAGTAATAATTATTCCCAACATATTATTGAAAATCATAAATTCACAAATCAATTTCCGAATAAAAATATATTTTGGCAACTGGCCAAAATATTGACACCACCACACTCGTATATCTACTGTGAATCATCAACAAAATTTTACCGTATAATTAGCCCGAGTCACAGCCTTCATGGTCAAATTAAGGCAAAGACGTTACATCGCGGATTCATTAACAGTTGAAACTAACTTGTAAATTTCCCATTTAGTTTTAATTAAAATATTTGGTCTATATTCAAGTTTTCTCCCACTTTTTGCAGAATATTTATAGATTATTTAAAGTGCATAAAATATTAAAAATAGAATAGCAGATTTTTACAGAGGAACTAAAATAATTTATTTCAACAAAAGATGATTCTCGTAGAGCATTTATTATTATTATATTTGAGCTTATTTATAATACCGTCATTCTTACTCGTTAATAATTATTGGTAATGTTTTATTAATATTATTTAATACTATAACACTATCTTGAAGATTGTAATCAATAATAATTTAAAAGAGAATTATTTCTAATCCTATTTCAATGAACACGTGCAAAGAAAAGATTTTTTATTGTATTCGTATACCAAATGTTGTATTAAGATGATTTTTGAATGGCAAATTTCGTAGTATCTTGAAGTGATTTGGAACCTGAAGTCGTCATCATGTCTAATTTATTTTAAACAAAGAGCACTAGAATGACGTCATTACCGAATCCAAACATCAGTTTTGCTTGAGCTCTTATAATTAAAAAACAGAGAAGAACTTTAAGCTGTGAAAATGCCACATGGAAGATGAGAGCAATGCATAATGAAAAATTCTGCAGTATTCACGTTGGTAGCTAATATCACGCATAGTTGTTTGATAATTCACATAAAAATCTGGAATTAAAATACCTGTTCAGGGCTATAGGAAGGTAAAAGTTAACCAAGTGCTATTATCAATAATTCAATTCAATCAACAAGGTTTGAATATTAGGAAAATGAACGCAGTAATTCGGGGATCAAATAATGAACAGTGAGCATTCCTTCATAATAATGTGTTCCTATTTAACTCTCCCAGTTTCAACTCACGATTAAAACTCATGATCATTTTTGCATTGCCATAGATAATAGAAATATTATTATTTATGGATTTATTGATTAGCAAAGCTCGACAAAATCATAATCCGATAAATATTTAATCTATTTCTTTTCCAGACGACATATGTAAATGTCTCAAAAATGGGTAGATCTAAAGAATTCTTCTTCAAGCAAGAGCCTCGGACAGATTATCATCCACAGCAGCTGAGTAAGTAGGTAGATATGTGGTTGTTACTATGACTTAGCATATCTGCTAAGCGACATATACATTTATAGAACAAGATAAAGATTCTGGTAAACTTTTTATCAGTTAGAGGAAATTGATCGTTACTAGGATGCCTGATTTTATAGGTTAAGTAACTTGTCAATAATGGAAATTACAGTTCTTCTTACAAACTTCTTTATTTTAGCCCTCCTTTCTCTCTTTCCGTTACTTTTCATCAAAGTAAAATCTTTTGCTTTCAGCTTACTACTTGGAGCTCTACATCTAGTTACTCAGTGATCATCTTGTCGAATTCTACAACAAAAGTCAGGAACCGTAGACTTGATATTCAGTGATACATATCAAGTGGGGGATATAATCAAACATAATATTTTATGATGAGAGCAAGAATTTCTCATCACAGAAGCTCCAAAAGGCTAGTCCTTAGTTCAAACGAGAGTCGTACGGCACTTTTTTCCAAGGAAGCTGGTTATTATCACTATTATTAAGCAGAATATCAGATGTAAAATGGTATTTTGATGGATACAAGGTTCAAGTGCAAAGCTTATAAATCAGAAATTACTTTTAACCTTTTGATGCAATACGTACGACAAAAAGGCAAATATCTCGTTTTAATTATTACGAGCGAATATATAAAAATATAGTCCACAATATTAAACACAATATGTGAATAATTTTATCTACTTAATTTGTTTTGGTTTAAATAAAAATTTCGACTTTGAATTTACAAATTTTAAAATTAACCAGTTGAATATCTTTGAAAGCAATAGGCATTTAATGGTAATTATGAAACGTTTGTTTAGGTTCAATCAACTAGGTGAAAATAGCTAATGAAATTAGTAACGAAAAGTAATTTCAGCCCGAAATCTAATTAAAATTTGATGAGAATTAATTAGTAAAATTATTTGTGATGATTTAAGCACCTATGAAATTAAATAAACAAAGATATCAATAAATCACTGACTCACTGTATTTATGAAATTTTTTCTCCGGACAAAAATAACCCAAAAGTGTCTGAAAAATGCCGGAATTTTGTTAAAATGCAAAATCCTGTGAAATTTTTATAGCGTTTGTATATTTTTTCACATACCGCATATATGGATTTAAATCGAATAAAATAAAAACAGAAAATTTAATAAATTAATTGGGTGTGATTGAAATTCAAATATTCGATTATCGAAATATAACAGCAAATTTACTATTTTATACATTTTAAAGCATTAAAGTGGAATAATAAATAAGTTTAAAACTAAGTAATATATTTTCGAAACGACGAAGATGACTAGTAGACTTCAACATTCACGAATTTACGAAAAAAGGACGTCAAATTTGGAATCTTGTCAAAAAATAGGCTCGTTTTAGAGTTTTCTATCTGAATTTTAATTTTATTAAATAACTATTAGATTAGCCCCATTCCCATTGGTCCTTTAGTGCACTTTAGATACATTTAAGGACGTGCAGTAATGTATCTTCAGTAAAGAGATAAGAGATGGGTAAAAAATTAAGGTAGTATACAGTAACAATTTATTATTCGGTGGTCACTGATTCGTGGGTGACGAAGTGTACTTTTCGGGGGAAGCTGAAAGTGCAGACGTGTACTTTAAAACCCCCTGGATAACCCCTATGACCTTTATTAACTGAAACACTTTCTAAAACAGCCCTAAACTTGACCGTGCTTAATTTTTCCCAATTTAACTACTTCACCCACTATGCGTTTATCCATATCCAATTCTTTGTTTATTTGAATGATAAGATTTAAGTTATCAGTAAATTAAAAAATCGCGGCCAATTTTGAAAGCTTTAAAAAATTACAATGAAAAGATTTATTATTTTTGGATTTCACCAATTTTGAATGAAATGAAATTCAAGAAGGAATAATTTATTTGATTAAATTGAATATACATTGAATAGGATAAAATGATTGCACTGAAATTCGAAACGATAATTTCAAAAAAATATCACAGCGCAAAATAACAATAGTGTGAACTTGAAAAAAGTTTACTTAACTTTGCAAAAATATAGTAGGCTTAACAATTACTTTTTCAAATGGATAGAATATACGAAGAAAAATAAACCAATGATTTTATTTTATCTAATATAAATTGGTTTTAATCAAAGTTTGTCAGATGTTTTGTGGATATTTATTTGAATAATTAAAACACTTAATAACAAACTAAATTAAACTGGGGTCATTTCGATACCCCAATTTAAAAAGTTAAGCATTCTGAAAATTTTACATTTTTCTGATTGCTGAATTTTTAGCGAATTCCCTGCTTGATGTTTCATCTAGTAAAGTTTTGGACTGGGTTTTCTGTTTTAATATTTAAGAAGTTCTCTTTGCACTCTTTTACATTATTAGGGATAAGATTAATAGGTATCACTTAACAGCAGACAATCACAATTTTCAAATTAGAAAGCCGAGAGTTGAGAGTAAACCAATTTATATTGCGCAATGGCAATGAAAGTGGAGGAAAAGGAAGGCGTAAGAGCATGATATATTAATAAAGACAGGGGAAAATAATAGTAGTCGGATATAGTGAGAACGTGAGAATCAAGCGTTTTCACCGCCAGTCATGTAACATGGCCAGCCGCTGGATTTTACAGGTGAAGTCTAAGTTATCGCAAAAGAGGCGAGCACAAAGCGTTAATCAATATTCTCCAACTGAAACGACTGTAAACGGTTCAAATTAAGTGAAAAAGTAAACACGATGTTTTAAAAACAAAATGAATTAAATTGATATTACTCAATACTAAGAAATTTTTGGGGAATCCTTCAGTACAATGATCTTAATTTAAAGTTTTTAAGAGATATTGCACATTTTAATCTCTGTAAACACTAACAAAAATTCATGTTCTTACAAAATTAGCTTAGATTTTTGCTCAAAATAAACTGTTTATTTGCGATTGTGAAAGGAATTAAATCTTTGAAATTTTCAATAATGTTTTTAAGGCCAAATAATTATATTTTCTGCAAACATTTACAGACAGACTACATTGTCGATTGTTGTCCGGTATTGGTGTTTTTGCGGGATTATTAAATACCTCGTTCTATATGCTAATATCGATCACTTAAGCACAATTGTTACTGAATCACCACTGAACGGTAGTTAGTCAGCTTCATAAGTGAAAAACCAACTGTTTAAAACCACACCATGCTTCTGACGATATGATAATATATTTAAAAAAAAACACTAAGTCTAATTACCGCGCAACTTTCTGAAATACGCAGACAATATTATTTATCGGGTCATTTTGCATTGCAAGAACTATGCTTGCTTAAAGGCCGCTAATCCATAGTAGCGCACTGTAATTTACAATAATTTAAGAAGTAAAAGCCTTAGGCAAAGCGTCAGTACAATGGAGATCTTCAGTTGTCCATTACATTAAGAAAATTCTATTGAAGAGCAGCCGGAACGCACACTTAGTCTGACGTAGAGGTGAGACGGAGAATCAGTTACACGATTATATCCGTTTTTAGTAAGAGACTAAACATTAGACTAATCGGATAAGCGTATGGATTGTTTTAGCTATGAAAAAGGGTAGTAAGCTCTGCTGTTCGGGATTTGAAATCTTTGCTTCTTGACTAATCTATTCCGGAGAGTATGTGCTGTTGGTTTTGTTATAGTCAACAGAAATCTATCATCACCTAGCGATTAGAAATGATTGGCTTATGATAAGATCACTATAGTGTCTACAGGCGATTCCGCTATTTATTCGTTTGTTTGTTCATAGATACCTAAACAAGAGTCAATCATCACGCCAAGACATAACTGACGTCTTATGAAGAAATGTTTTGTTTATAGACATAATTTACTTTATTGATAAATTTGGGTGGCTTGCCTGTCACCTTCGGACTGATCTGTCGACATGAGTGGCTTGACTTATTCCAAATGTTCGATCGATGTGACCTCAATAGACCTAACTTTATCACAGGTTTTACAAAAGATCCCCTGAAGAGACTCGCGTTGAATCTAGTGTCAATGTCAAGAATGACATCCCTTCGGCTCATCTGGGTACCGAAAGCCCTTGTTGATCGTCACATCTAAAGGATATTGAATCTGTCGAAATCGCAAAAAACATCACTTTCTTCTGAGTGAATGTTCGCATATGTTTGATACCTTTATACCTCATCGTATTCACTCAAATTTTTCACTCTTATAACTCTTGACAACATGATATTATACTTGTGATTGCTTTATTTAGTAAAATCAGGAGCTTCCTTTGTTCTTTAACATCAAGCACACATATGTAATTTAGATTTAGGTAACATTATGAAATGTGTTTCATACGAGCAGAAATTAGAAAGAAAGTCTAAAGTGACTAGATTGGAAGATGCGCATTGACATAAAAATTTGGGGCGATTTTGCTTGCAAATTAAATTGACCAGTTGTATGCAACTTCTGTTTCCCCTTTTCGACAAGAATTTACCATTTTTTATCCCTCCGCTAACATAATACAAGATAATAAATGCTTAATCTGGCAATGAATTAATAAATATAAGAATATATATTTATGTAAATTGACGCAAATGTCCAATTAACAATTACTGTTTTAATTGAAGATTGTATTAAATAAACCCTATAAAGGAGGGAGAGCAGAAATCTCCCTTGGATACAGTTTCAATTAATCACAATACCATCATGCATCGCTATCACTCTTCCAGTTTAACTTTCATTCACGCAAGCGATTTGATAGGGTCGGCTAGTGTTGCGATATATTTAAATTTACTACCATAAAATTCATTTTGGTCCTAACTGTTCATATAAATTGAAATTAAATGGATCGAATTAGCAGTGTCTGTTATTTATTGTCTTTTGCCAATGGTGATAATTTGGGAACAAAAGAAATAGGGAGTTTGGATTGAATCTAGGCAGCAGTGACATTTCCAAGGCATTGTGGGAAAGTTGGCCAAAATCGGCCAACAAATTATTTCATTCGAGCTCTAGTGACGGTGATATTCCAAACGCATTGTGGGAATGCCAGTCTGAATCGATCGACACAACTGACTAGGTGAGGTCGATTTTATTGCTCTCCCAGATAATTTTAGTAAAAAATGAGAAAGTTTTATAAGAGAAGAGTTAATGATTTTGTGTATGAAGAACTACTCTTATCAACATCCTGGTTGCTCAACGGTAAATTTAATAAAATCATTTGAAAAACGAGATATTGATTTCAAAATGTTAATTTTTTCTTTGATTACACAATTTCAACTTGTTTAGACATTTTCTCACGACAAACGATTAAAATATTTGATTTTTGGTAAAAAAATAATATAACAAATAATAATAATAAATATATATAGATTGTGGGTTCACAATTTTTTCTTAGAAAATAACCAAAATATATGAAATGATTTCTTTATCGGGTTTGTGATCTGGAACCGAAGACTGAATAAATTTTTTTATAAAATTATATTTCATTGATATAACTATTTAAAAGTAAACATTGATCTATAGAAGATGTGTAAGCAGCCAGTGCGTCTGATTTTGACTCCAGGTGTTCTACAGATTATACCATCTACCTTCCACCAATCTTAACTACCACAATAGAGGACAGAAAGAAGGCAGTTATAACCAGCAAGATTTATCAGTAGCATTCCACTTGAGGCTAAGGAGATCGGAAAAGATGGAGTGGTGGATGCCATGGATGCAGCGGAAGGCAGATGCGATAGACACAGCATGTGATGTGAGGGGGTGTAAATTCCTTAGAATTGGAGCTAAATCAGTTGCATCAGACGACTGCAAATTCTCGATTAGTCAAGACACACTGACTCAGTACGTGGAACATTTAGAGATATTTTATTTGGACGAAAATTGAATAAATTGAATGCCTACAAACTTCTACGTTTATTAATTGAAAAATTTTGAGAAAATGCAAAGGGAGTTATTAGATAGGTTGTGATATCACGTGAGTGATGAATCTTAAGGAATGCTTTCAGTGATATACAACCATATTGATACACCGATACACCATATTGATAACGACTTTTTGCATACCTAAGATATTTTCGGTTAATTTTTATTTCTCGTGTTTTTGCCCTCATTGATGATAAATAACACGAAGAAGGGTATAGGGAACTCATTTTATCGGAGATATTATTTTAAGTGGTAGTCAAAAATAATTAATAAAAGCTGAACCGAAAATTTTCTTTATTCTTTCGTAAAGTTTACAAATTTCATCTATTATTCACTGCATTATTAATTTTTGTATAAATAGGGCCATTTAAAGCCGAATTGAATAAACAAATCTCAGTGAAAATGTGCCTGAATGAATGGATAGTTTCATTTGAACCAATTTTCTTAAAGAACTTAAAAAAGTGTTTTAGAAAATTTAAGATATTAGTTCATGACTCTCTCTTTCATTAGTTCAGTTAGAAACTTGGCTCTCTTCGTAAAATCCTCCTCACTTGTAATCAAACGTAATTTCCCTTCATATTAAATGACTAAAATATTAAATTATATATTCACAATTTGTGCTTCAATATGCTCAATTTGCAAATTTTATACGCTGTTTCCCTAATATCTATTTGTGTTAACCACTGTGCTAAATTCATATATACGGAGTTGCTTTTATATAAATATGTGGCAAATGTGGCCAATAAAATATAATGGGACCTTCGAGCCCATTTGGCCAGCATTCTGGCAAAGATAACCTCCATTTACATCATTGCAAAGAAATGGAAATCATTTCAGCAGCGGTACTTGCGAAACATTATTCAGAGTTATTACAAAAGTTACCTCAAATTTTGCCATACTCAAAGAATATACTACACACTTTGATATAAATGCATAATTTCTTTATATTTTAGATTCTAGGGAAATATTTGTGGGCCTGAGTGAAGCTTTATTATCAACTAGAACATCAAAATTGGGACAAATTTTGGGCTTCAATAATATTTTCGTCAAAATGTTCTCGCTTTCAGGAACAAGAAGTCTTTGTTTTACTTTCATTTCTAAAGTTTTTAAATAAAATTTGCAGTTTTTAATCACAACTCAGTAAATGTACTATACTTGAATCCTTCTCAGTCTTTTCCCAAAATAAGTTAGATGTATGCATAATTTTGTACATTTGCTTCATTATGCTTCATAAAAACACTTGATTTACAAAAAAGCAGTCTAAGAGAAATCGAACATTAATCAGTGATTTATAACAGTAGAATATAAATCAGTCCCGAAAGCAGTATCGTTCCTATAAAATCAGGACGTACGTAGGGTAAAGTAACTGTTGAAATATTTCTTCAGTATGGGTCGAATGGGAGCTAAGGCCATGAGAAGAAGATATGATATAACCTTCGAGTTTGGTTATAACTTAAAATAATTTAATTACTCCTCTAATAAATTAGATTTAATCATTTAATGGTAAATTAAGTAGTTTAAATCAAATGAATTAAATTACATTAAATGTATCCTTTTAAGCACAATAATTATGTAGTCTGTCCTTTGCAGAGAGCAGAGCTTTTTAAGGACCCAGAGGTCCGCTACATAAATGCTATCGCACATACAAATAATGCAAGCTTCAGGAAGCTAAAAGCCATATTCAGTTACTGCTGAACTTTTTCAAAGTCAACTGTGTCAGTTTAATTGCATTTTTACATTAACGCCCTCGCGCTTTGCGTCTGTAATTTGTTTTCTTCTAAGATTAACTACAGAGGACAGCATTATATTTTATCTTATTCTCGACTAAATGTCTTTCCCACCAATAAAGATTTATTGTTACTTGAATAAACAGTTGTTCTACAAGGCTATTTCAAAGGCAAGGTATTAGCAAAGAGAGAAAATTGATAAAATTATTGTTAAATGTGAAGCCAGGTATAAATTTAAGCTCATCAGAGTGTGAAATAACAAGAAAGCTAACGGAAAAAGCGATTTGCCAACTTTCGTGTCAACAAAAGTTCCTTGGAAATTTTAGAACAGAATCGGTTTGAAGATGGAGAAAATGTAAGTTTAAATATCAAAAATACAACTATAAAAGCATCAGATAAATAGAGGTCAAGCCATAGAAAACGGGAGACCGAACATCTTATAGAAAACTAAATTTGATTATATATTTTTGTAATTATCAAATCTAATAACATATTGCCTTGGTTTTAAGTGAAGAATCAGAATTAAGGGCTAAGCAAATAAGCAATAGGTAGAATTTGATCCTTTATCCATAAAATTCCAGTAATCGATGCAACTTTTATCCTGCATACTTTCCATTCTTCACACCAAAACGAGTCGTTATTAGGAATGAAAAAGAACGAAATCATTATTTGCTCAAATATTTTTAGACTGGGGGCAATTTGGATAATTAAAAGCGAATCATCCCAATTTCAATGAAAATTGCACATATTCTTGCCCACTTTATCACGTAAAATGTTCTTTTTTCACGGTCCTCTCCTAATCAGTTATTCCCATGATGTGAAATAATTCTTCCACTATCTGGCCTCGCACTCTCTGGCATTATGCTCGTTTTGATTACCTGTTCAGGAATAACAGATGTTGAAGTAGCGGAAAATTCATTCGTAGACCCACATACTACAACCACCGCACCCGCGCCAACACACCTCGACCAATCTCTCCCGGTCTCTCATCATCCAATAAATTCTGCTCACCACTTTCCTGTCTTCTTTCTATCCTGTTCTTGTATAATAAATAAAATAATCCACAGAATAGTTAGGGGATACCTTATCTGCTAAAGTCTTCTTCTAAAAGTCTATTTACTTAAATCAGTATAGATTTTGAACCACTGAACTTTCAAAAAAGTTAAATTGAACGCTTATTAAATCGTTTATCAGGTATTTTCATGTTTTAATAATTTTTCCCATAAATTGATCATATGCCAGTAATTTTTAAGTAAGAAGGAGCAATTTTCAGAAAATAAAAATTTTTATTTCTTCGCAAGCATAAATATAGGTCGTTATGAATATTTTTGTAAGTTTCTTTTGAAAAAATAAAGTATTTATATAAGAAAAGCTTTCTTTTCTTTTGTTTAGATTGCTGTTTTACTGGCTTCCCAACAGTTGCACATTTTTCACATGCCTAGACTAGTGTAAAAGGAAAAATCAAAATCTGGGAAAAAGTATGATGATAAAAAGCGTTACTGATGCTACAAATGGTTTAAAAGAGAAGCTAAAAATTGTGAGACTTAGAACAGAAAATGTTACGATCCACCTAACCTAATATTTTAAACTATGATATAATTTAAATACTTTTCTAGTGGATCTAAAACTCTAGAATAGCTTCAAAAAATACCCTTTTTTGGAAGAGTTTAGGCAGAAGAAAGAAGACGTTGAGAAATTCGAATTCTTCTGAAATTTTCTTTGACCACGTTTAGTCAGTATTGTTCGTTTGTAGTTCAATAGGTGCAGACCGATGAGTATAGATCATGTGTCATATGGCGTCGCGGACTTGCTCGCTGACTGTTAAGACCTCGCCACAAAAGGTATTTTAACAAATTATCCAAAAGAATCACCATTAAATTTTGCTTTTAAGATGAAGACGTGAATAAAGTAAATTCACTTCTTCATCTCATTTAACTGAATGTCATAGGTGAATTATCCATTTGGCAGATAACTGCAAGTCTACGGCTTTATTTAATTGTTTATATAGGTGGCATATGATTTTCCTGATGTTAGTCTAAATTTGGACCCTTCTGACTAAGATCAATTTGGAATCCCACACCGTAGAGTATTCCACAATATGATTAATTAGAATAAAAAAATCGAAATTCATAACATATGTCATTTGAGAAGAATTATATTTTATTAGAAATCTCAATAAATGTGAATAAAATGAATAAACAACTTAGTAATATATTTGAGAAATTGCAAAATAAATTCAGTCACAGTGAACTTGAGTGAACTCTGCTTTGTGGCCCCTGCCCTGATAAGATTCTACATACTGGTCTATTCGGCCTTCGAAAGGGGAAATAAACTGCGGTTGCATGACCAAGCATCACAATTAAATAACCGGTTAAAATACACTAGAAATCGATCAGTAGCCTAGGGGACAAATTATGAAATTTGAATTTCGAAACGTGAAACAGTGAACTATCCATTCAGTGAATACTCTACTCTCTCATAAGTTGTAAGTCTAAAAACCAAACTTCATATAAACCACCCTCATTTTATCCTTAAGGTTCTTCTTACTTGACAACTTTTGATTGATGCCATTCAAGATAGTGAGAAAGTAAAAATACATAATAATGGATCACGTATGTTTTAAACAAGAACAATTTTTAATCCAAACAGAAATCAAGGAATCTACCTGTAAGTTTTATTGAAGCTTTATAAGCGCCTGAAAGACAAGAAGAGAAACGGTCATTTTCTCTAAATTAACTGCTAAAGTCAAAATTTTATAGGGTTACATCTGATAATATTAATTTTAAATTCATATTTGTTTATCTCTTAATAAATGACAATCATTAAATAATAATCTTGCAGAGTTTTAGGGAAACTTAAATTACAAAATACACGAGCATTTTTTCTCTTTTTTAACTCGTTTTGCATAAAATATTGAGAATTATACATAAAATACGGGGACAAAAGAATGTTTGAGAAAAATAGCATAACTGACACAGGTAGACATTGTCGTATCCTGTCCGATTACAAGGTTTCCATCGTGGTTTTCGTCACAACTTTCATCGACTGCGACGATAAACTGTTGTTGACGAATATTATAAATTGGCACATTTTTACTTAAGACCATTTCGTAATATCCGCAGACCTATGGATGCTTTCCTTTCTTCTCATTTCAAGGTGAGCTTCGATCTTATAAATCTAAATCACCTAACCTAACATAGTGATTATTTAAGAAGTGTTAGATTTAACTCCTTTCTCTCCAATTTACTTATAAGCCACTTTAAATTCTTTTTTATAACTTAATTAAATTCCAAGCCCTTTTAAGTATGAATTTTGTCACACCCTTCTTATACAATGATATCATATTCTGAAAGCTTTGTTAATAAGGAAAGCCCAATTTCTCTCCAACCATAGAAACGTTTTATCCAATACGGTAGGTAGTTCCAGTGAGTGAAATGTTTATCCCATCGGATCTGTGCCCTCTGACATAGAGGCATAGGGTTATTTATAGTTACCGTATTAGCGATACTATCATTTCTGGAGGTGTCTTAGAAAAACCTGAAATTTGCCTCAATTTAAAGTCAACATTTGTGGCTTATATGAAATTTTCACTTTTAATCAAAGAGGGTTCTTTGCTTTTCACATTGGATTATCTTTTGATTGCTTTGTTATGAAGATAGTTGACAGATAGGTGAAAAAATAATTTATAAGTTTTAAAACTTGTATTGGTGAGAAAATAGCAATTATTAGATCACAAGGTATTTTAGATAAAGATCTTAATTTTTGTCTTTAAAGTAGTTTGTCAAACTTAACTATTGGCTGACACATTATCTCTCTTTAAACTGCAAAATACGCAAATAATTTAGTGAATTTACTCTTGGCTGCGTCGTTAAAATCGACCTATACTTTTCCTTTCTACAAAAAAATGAAATTAAAAATCATGACAAGATAAAATTTTAAGAAGTTTTAATTATGAAGACAGCAACTGAACTGAGGGAATAGCAAAATAGTCGATTAAGGGATGGAACGGAGGTCAAATCGGAGTATACCTGTAGTTCTTGAAGGATTGAGTTGTCCGCTTTCTCATAAGGAGTATTATACGCTGTGCAATATCCAAATGATCGGAAATTCAATTTTCATGATTTGAACATTGGGTTTCTGTTAAGTTTATGTTCACAACCCTCTGAACTTGTCGATCAATTGATGAATCAGAATAATTGGTTACACTAGTTAGATTTAGTAGTATCTTCTAACAGTCATTAGTAGGTAGATGGGATTTGGATCTAAACATAGTAAGAATAAAAGCCAGAGTCCACCCAAGATCATATTCAGATGGTTTAATCAATGCAATACTTTTTCTAGAAAAGAATTGACAGTGATAAAACGGACTGTTTTGAAAATTGTCCTTTAATTGCACTATTCACTTCAATTTTTTAATGGTCCGATGATAAGACAGGAATAACGGAACTTAAACATTGTGTCGTAATGAAATGGACAATAAAGTTTGGCTAGAAACTTGTGCAAGCGATGCGAATTTCCGTTTCTGTCCTGCACAGTGCCAGTTAAAAAGAAAAAAAGTTTAAGTGAAATTAGTGTAAACTGAAGCACATTATTTAAATGAATGAATCATGTTATTTGTAGAATATTTTAAGTAATATTACGACCCATACACTTCATTATCAAATGATTTCATTTTAAAATATGCGATCCCAATACAATTGGAAAACAGTAGTATTTATTGTAAAATGCAATTTCAAATAATCAAACTGAAAAAAATTAAACTTGATAGTAACAATTCACTTTCAGAAAACTGCGCTTATTGTTATAAAGATTGGTAACATTATCATCTTAAATTATTTTGAAAAAAGGGGAAATTTTGAGAGCGGGTGTTTAAATAACGTTCATGATGAAATTTAAATATATTTGACATTGTTTTATCTTTCTTGGACGTTCCGAACGATATCGGCAAATGGACACAATGTATTACTGAATATCCCAAATTCTTTACTTCTGTGCACAAATAAAATAGCCCAAATGGATGAAGTACAAACAAAATTTAAATAAATATTTTGATTGAAAAATTTGTTTACAGAAATCGCAAGAAATATTTAATCGCCTTGAGTAAAATAATTTTAAAATATTTATTTTAGATACCCATATTTCACAATGATTATTTCGAAAAGGGTATGATGCCACTCACTGAATTAGCTTGCCATTATTTTTATTCCTGCTTCACTCCTAAGGTCACAAATTTTATTGAACTACCTACAGTTTATTCGTTCATTTATTGAGGAAACCGGCCGAGAAATTCGAGCAATGGTACAGCTTAATAAATGGTACATGAATGGTGTGAACAATTCAAAACTATAAGGTTTACGTTGGATAAATTAATATTACTTTCGCTATAGTAGAATTATATTGGCTGGCAGCATTCTGATATTTTACTTTTTAAAACAGAAAAATTTTGTCAGTTTCTAAGACTCTGGGGGTGGCGCCACCACCAGTCTTTTAAAAATGACCAAGTAGTATGTAAAATTTCTTCCGTAATTAGGCAAGTTTAAAGCAAATATGATTAAGAAAATACAAATCTTTGCTGTCAAAAATCATCATCTATTAAAATTTTTACTCACCTGGCTTGAAAACTGAGTCCCGACCATGTGCACTTAAACGCTTTAAGTAATACACTTTATAAGAGCACAGAGGCTCTAAATTCAACTAAATCTCTGTTGAAATTATGATTCCAACAATAAATTCCCCAGATTTACCTTTATAATAAGGAAAACCATTCTCCCTATCCAAAGTGTGTCATTGATACGATATTTTTCAGCTGGACGGTATATGAAAACCTCAAGATTTCTCTGTTTCATTGATTAAAACCAGTGAGCTTAAAATAAAGCACCATGGATAATGCTAATTTAAGTGGAGATGCAGCTGAATGGTGAATTATAAGTTCCACAAATATCACTTTATATTAAAAGTATTATAATAAATATCACTCACAGTGGAATTATTCCTTTTATGATGGTAATCAGTCATTCTAAGTTTGGCTAATTATCTTACAAATATAGCAGCGATATTACCTGGGCAACACACTGAGAGAGAAAATAAATGTACCAAGTTCCGTAACTGAATCCCTATACATAAGAGGAAAAAAAGCTAACGTGACTTTTTGGAAAGTTATCAATCTCATTTTCTCAAATGGTGAAAAATACCAACTTCAGAGTCATTTGTTTAACCTGAGAATAATGAAAAAGACCTCAAGAAAAGATAGATTAAATACTGTGTAATAATGGGGATAAAGATCTTGCAACCATTCTTTTTCATATTGAGCAAGTTGGGATATAAACTTTCGCGGTATCATAAAAATGGATCTGGATTGTGAACTTTGTGTCTGCCAACCTACAAGTAGTTTCAAACCTTCTTTCATGAAAGTTCTTTCAACTCTTTCCATTCGTCTTGAATATAAGTTAGTAGAAATTAAACTCTTCAATCTCCTAAGTGTTACAAGGAACTAGAGCTATGACAATTTGTCAGAAGAGTTTCTACGAAATTTACTTCTTTTAGTGTTCGACGTAGTATTGGAAACTATACACTTTTATCTCCAACTCGAATTCTAAAAAGAATATCGATAAACTGATTAGGAATGAAAAACTCAAGTATATATTCGAAATTTAATTGATTAAATAATCTTCTCTGTCAAATAAATTCGTTTTGACAACCTTAAATTTAAAAGTAAGCAAACATTATTTATAATATTTTGCTTTTTGTACTTAAATGCTGCAATCTGATGAAAACTTTAACCATCTAAATTCATCTACTTATATTTTAGTAATTATGTTTAGATGTGACGAACTCTAATCGAAATGATAAGGTGTCAAAAATACAATCACCAAAAATATCCGAATTCGCTGCTAATATTTTATAACTAATAAAACTATAATCAATTACAAAGAAGAACATGTGTTTTGCTGAAATTGAAACGCGTTCAGCTAAAAAGTAGCCATTCTATTTAGCTTCCAATAAACACTTCAGAACCCTAGCATTCAAGCTGCAATAATTTGTGAAATTGTTGTTAGAGCGAAAATAAATCTACCAGAAAAATTGCAAGTATATACCCAGTTTGATTATTTGAAATAATAATAAAAAATGGCAAATGTCAAGACAGTTAAAACATGTTTTCTTTCAAAATATTTCAAGGTGATAGTAACATTTGGCGCGTGAGAAAAATAGTAATGTTTGTACTATATCGTATCTGATTGCTATAGGTGGTTTTGAATTTGTAAACTATGCAGAGGAAAAAGCTGCTCACAAGTTCTAACGTTTCCTTTGGTGACTTATCGAAATTTCTCTCACCACATAAGCACAACAATACTTTTTAGCAATTGAAAATGACACAGATTTAATCACGTTAGAGGAGAATACTGTAGTCAAGGACATATTGACTACATTATATTTTATTAGAAATATAATAAATAGTTATATAGTTTTCATTCTGGGTGAATTCATTAGAGGTTTTCTTTGTTTAAAGCGCTTTTGCTAATCTCCAACCTGAACAAAAAATAACCAGACCATCGATTTAGGTGCACTGCCAGTCTTGGAATAATTTGTGAAAATTTAGTTTCACAATGTTAGTATATTATAAAGTGAATCAAACGCTACTTGAATTAGATATTCTGACTTCATTATTATTCACTCCTATTTGACATTCCAATTCCATCTCACATTCTGCCATTTTCCTACTTCATGTATTCAAATGCCATTCTCTGATTTAGTATGAAAAAGTTTTTTGTCCTGCGTTATATCATGAGTTTTTGCAGTAATTAATTGAAATGAATACAATTGAATTTGATAATTTTCCAGAGCAAACTCTTTCTTAGTGTGTATTGTTGCAACAAATAGGTACACTCTCGATAAACATATGATCATGTAAGTAAATCTTAGTTAGAAATATTAAAAATTGTGTTTGGATACGGTAAGGGTTACTAGCATTTTCTTTCAGTCTGATAAAAGTGAACCCTACTTGCATAGACAGCGAGTATATACGCAAAAGAATACAGAAAAAAGACCAAAGAAGCAGAAAAGCAAAGGTGAAAGTTAACTCTGGTGACGGGTGGACAATAGGCGAAAAACAGTTAACGTGATGTAGCTGATAAGTACATTCAGTGTGGCGTGAAAGGTTTTTAATCTGCAATAACTTTATTTAAATAAATCTCTATTAAATAATAGAAGAATGGAAAATTCGTTAAACTCATTTTTTTACCGCTTCATCTCTGCTATGTTAGGATAGTAAGTGGCTGAGTAACTGTAGGATCATTTCACTTTCCCAACCATTAGAAGTGGCCATCATGATTTAGGAACCTGTCAGTTGCAGGCAAGCATTTACTGCAATCTAGGGGACGAATAATTAAGTTGACTACCCACTTAGGAAACACTGCGCAATTTGAATCCAAAAATTAGATGAAGTATGACTTTTTGATACCTTGACATTACTCTTAGTACCATTTTGATCGCAAGCTTTTGTTGGAATTTCCGTTAATCAATTTCAGTTGCTTTCCACAATTAAAAATTGTATTTTTAGTGTCATTGTGGGTAGAATACTGGATACTAAAATAATTCATTATTAATACATCTTTTTATAGTAAACATTGGCATTTTGCATTATGGATTTTGAAACAATGTGCTTCTGAATTCTTCTCCAAGCTATAGTAAAAAAATAATGGAGTTTTTTCTACTAATCACGCCCAGATAACTATAACTACTTCGTTCAAGTGGAATCAGACATTGTTCTTAGGCATTTGTTCAGTTACTTTTGGCTAGTCTAAAATATTAAAGCAAATGACGTCTCTGACCAATATCGATTTCCTATTTCTGCATTTGAATTTAATTTAAACATTCCCTTTTAGCCTTAATAACTTTCTCACCTTCCTCATATTAAGTCATTGTATTATAATAACCCATACAGACTTAAAATGAAAGCAGATAAAAAGGTAATAATATGTTTTTAACTAAAATCCAAGAATTATAATTGCAATCAGCATAAATTGTCATAAAAAATTAATCAAATAAAGTGAGCTAATCAAAGATACGATTACGATTGATCTTGTATAGCTTTCTATTTAACATTAACTAGGGAAAATGTAGTAAACTGTGAAATCATGGACGTCAGTCCTGAAAATAACAATTTTTACACAACTTCTAATACGATGGGCACCGCTTTGTCCTTAGTGGCCTCATAATTTGAGCGTTTGGTAGTATTTTGTTCGAATACAGCTCAACTTTAAAGACGATTACACTGAATATTGGTTTAAAAGGGCAAAGAGTGTATAATTAGCTGCATCTCAATGTTATTTTACACTCGTCTGTAGTGGTATAGATCAATTTCTAAAGATTGGCTGAAGGCTAAACATCATCTTAGGATTTACTGAGTTCTAAGCACAGACCGCGATCTCGGTCTTTTACTAGCGATGAAACTGGCAACATCAAACAAGTTCACATGATTTTGATAAAACGGAGCTTACCAGAGTTTACCCAATGAAAAATCTAATTTTTATGATACGTCTCCTTATTTAAATATACGAATTGGACAAGTACTTTTTCAAGTTCTTGTTCATTGAAGAAAGAGACCTGTGAGTCTTTATGATTACCTTTTCTGCATTTTGAAGTTCTTTTCTGGCTTTGGCTTGTAATATTTATTTCTGAAAGTGATATTCTTGGAACTATTTTCTCTTAATTTCGTTGGATAGTCTTAAATTTAAAATAAGAATATAAAGTAAACCTCCGGTAGCGCGAGAAATTAAGAAGACCGACACATGGCAAATTTCTTCCTTGCCTGCCTGTTGTTAATTTACATTCTTCAGTTTTTATTCACTAATTAGATTTCACAAAAACTTGACGAATATTGCAAATTTGCGAATCATATTGCGGAAAATCTGAGATTTCCATACAACGATTTAGCAATAGCTTCTGTTTATCAAAGTACCAAAATACTCTTTCATTGGGAAAAAATAATAAATTTTTAAATATCTAATTTTAAAATCTCTTAATTTTTGGCAGCCTTTGGAAATGAAGGCAATTTTTGTCTGTGTCTGTCCTGAAAGACTGTCAAGCCTGTCTAACAGTGAGTATTTATTACCAAAATACGCCATTCTCTCTATGGGAACTAGAGGCAATTTTTTAACTGCTACGGTAGAAGTGACAACCCGGTCCCATTTGTTATTAAACTCATTCATATTCAGTTTACCGGTTACTAGCAAAACAACTTTTTAGACTGGCTTAGTCAAGAACACAAATAACCTGCGCTGTATTCTTGCCTTCATTTGGTTTATTAGCAAACTGAAGTGGCACTGGTGTTGAAGCACACTTTCTCCCTACCCCAAACATTAATCTCGCCCACATTAGGCAAGACTTGTTCATGGATGTACGAATAAGCAAAAGTGGGGCAAGTCGCTCTGCCCAATAGTCTTCGTCATGGTTCTACACGTAAGCAAGGGTAGTTAAATACGGCAGTAAACTAGTGGATGTACTGTAAATTGCATGCAATTAAGTTGTTAATGTAAGCAGATAACTGATACGGCCAATTTTAACATGCAAATCTATTTGGAAATGTCATTTTCTTCGGTGCCCTTTTCTTTGAGGGTTCGAACAAAATCTTTGCTTAACTCGATTTGCAATTAAGGTAGAAGCGTCAAAGTATTTTTCTTAAAGGATACTAAAGGATACTTGAATGACTAAAAATAAAGTTGACAGTTATTCTGATTGGTGGTAGTAGTTTAAACAGCTGAAGAGGAATGAATTTGGTAATTGCACAGCTTGGTTATTCTAACTGAATGACTTCGTAGAATTATGGTATCATCTACAGAATAATGAAATGAAGGAAAATTAGTTAACAACTAATTGGCATTCCGGTTAGGAATCGAACATCGGACCCCTCTTAAAGGCGTACATGTTCTCTATCGGATAAGCAGAATTCAGATATCAAAACCGTAAAATAGTGGGCTGTTTTTCATCGTTGACCAATACATCGTCCCTAGACTTTGAAAAGTAAAAATTTCATACTAGACTTATTTAGATTCCGGAAGGCATTGAACATCTCGGATACGACTCTGGAACCTAGGAGTTTACTACTGAAATGTGTACTCTAAAACTTTAGAATATGGCACAATGAACTATATACATTAAGTAAAGCATTGTTACCCTAATATACTGCCTTTCAATCTCGAATTCTACTCACCCACCTCCATAAGTCTTTCACTCCTTCCATGTTTAGATTCTTTTCCATGATTGGAAACAATAGAGGTTATTTTCATTTACTCAGGGAAAGTACAAATTTATTTTAAGTTATTGTGTGATCTGTTGTGCCGTATGCTATATACAGTTTCCAGGAGTCATTAACACAGTGATATCGAAATATGAAATATTAAAAAATATCAGAATCAGAGTCACTGATCCTTAAGCGGGTTATGTTAAGAGTGGTTGAAACTCCGCATAACAGATTGCCATCCTCAAACTTGACATCAGATTCAATCCCAGTGTTGTAGAAGTAACAACTTTAGATATTATTAATCAGAAGGGTGAACGGTTACAGGTTCACCAATTTGAAGAGGTAGTCAGAGCTGACAGTTAACAACAGCAATCGAGAGCCTTAACAGTAGAACGCAAGTTGTGTATATCAAATTTTTATTGAGCAAACTTCAATGGGGAGTTATGGGGAAAGATATGTAGGAGAAAGAAAGCGTTTATAGTCGGTAACCGTTTGTTTGTTTATCGTGTCTGTACAAATGGGACTTCTGTTTAGTTTCAAAGAAAAGGAGCAGAAGTAGAATAAATGAATGGAAATGGTTTCGGACACGGCCGTGGGGAGTTGAGTTCACGGCAGGGTTAAGCTACACTCATTTGAGGTTCACTTTATTAGCATATCCCGTTGATTAAAATAAACAGCTTGAGGACACACTCTGGTTCTATACGGGAACTTTAGGTCACAACTAAAGTTAATGTCACTGTGAGGACGAGATAAATTAGATTCCAGCAATTAGTAGTGACGTAGATTAAAATTTTGGAAAAAGCATGATGATTCATCCTTCAGCCTCTTCCCAGCCTAGAGGTACGTAAAAGAGGACCAAATTTCTGGCCGTGAATTGGTTCAAGCGTAATTGTCCTATTCAAGCCAAATGTCTCACTTAGATGAGGGAAAAGGAAGCTTTCATATGACGCAGAATACAGTAAGAATGGTAAACACAAACATAAATTGAAACGGACAAAGCAAGACGGTTAATCAAACGTCACGAATACCATGCAATCAATGGAAAATGAGACATACAGGAAGTTAAAAAATGTTACTTCAAAGTCATGGAAAGCAGAAATTAATGGTGAAGGGGAAACTTACTGATTTGAACGGAAAGAGAGTAGGAAATTGTCGGGTTGTCCTATCTCCAGGTTGATCGCTGCATTTAAGTTGATGTGTTTCTGAGGTTTTCTGCTCTTTTTCGCATTTTGACAGCATAATGATACAAATTAATCTAGAGATTTGGAAAATGACAGCTCTCTGCAATGCTTTCAGAGACTTTAAGAATTTGTTTTGGATCGACATTGGCGTGACACCCGTCCTTTCTGCTGAGTCAGTTAGAGATTGTAGAGACGCAGAATGGGCTTGTTTTCCAAGTGCAGCGAAGAAGCATGATGCTGGAATTGCCTGGTGGGAGTTGCTGTTGGTGATGTCGATGCTGTGTTTCCGATTGAAGCAGTTTTGGAGGAGTTGTCACTTCAGGTTTCGTTAGAGTATTTTCAATATTGCATGAGACTGTTGGAATTGTTCTATATTAAATTCCGTTTTTGAGGCGCTTATTATGGAAAAAAATCCTACCTGTCCGTCTAAAGAAGATCGGACTCTGAATTATCTCTCCAATTTGGTTGCAGTCCATCAGCATTTCCATTCATTAGCTTGTTGCAGAGCCATTTTTCTAAATTCTAATTTTGGCTTCTTCATGCGCTGCAAGATAACAAATTTAAATCATCATATTGTGCCAAAGAAAAATTTTCCCGAGAACTTCCTACACGAGCTTGGCTATTTCTAGTATTAGCCCGTTTAGAAGGCGGGTAAATCCCGCTTATCGGCTGTTCATTTCGTAAGCGCGAAACTGTGCCTCGAGGAAAAAGAAGATCTCTGGAATACACTGTTTAGTAAAGGTGGGAGTAATGAAGTCGCCACCATCGCAGATTAGAAGATTGTGAGTTCTCACAGTATCTTCAAGGAATCACTTGAAGAAAGCAATGCATCCATGTTTCAGAGCTGAGTAATGAAGTAAATTTCACGACTCCTATAGGTGGGATTAGAATTATAGCTCTACATTTATGTATGTGTATAACTTTCCAAATGGTAAAATTTATACTAACATTATAAAGAAAGAACATATTATTATTCTGATGTTAATTTTGATTTTAGGTGATGTAAAAATTGAAAATGACTGCAGCAAAATTATAATTAACTAAGGGATAGGAAATTATTCAAACACAATTAAATAAAATTTTCTAAAATGTGCCGAATTAATCTAAAGTGTCGTGACTGTTCTCCATCAATATTCATCTTTGCTAGTGAACAATTCCTCTACCTATTTTTATCCCTACTTAATCTGTGCATTAAGTCGCTCTTGCTCAGTGTTGACGACTGCTACTTCTGTAGTACCTGCGCATCCGGGATTCACAGGTCTGATTTGTCTCTCTATTTATTACGCACCTACAGACTCATACCTATGCTCTAATTGTCAGCTGCTCGTCAACGAACAAAAATCTCAAAATGTTTTAAAGTACTTAATCTATACAGTTCCACTTTCACGGATTCAATTTAGACGTGTAACTCAGTTCTCCTTCTTACAACCACTTCTTTTCCCTCTTTCCTTCCTCTGTGGTAGTCCGATACAACACTGGTCAATCTTAACTCTTATTCTTCTGATTTGGGGAATATTGTTGTCTCCAGTTAGCTTTTAGGACCAGTAGATTTGAATGAAGATGTCTTACTCAAATTATACAAGTAGATTTGTCTAGTATTTTTTGAAACAAAAATGGAGAAACCTTTTTTAAACTATTTACCCACTGAGCAGTTATATAAAACCTTTACCCGAATACCCTGATAAGTAGGTCTTGGAAAAATACAAATTAAAAATTGCAATATCGCCAAAATAAAGTGTTACTAAGATCTAAGCTTTTTTAAACCTGAGAAGAATAGTATATTTATGCCTCTTTACATTCTCTCCCATTCATAATATTGTAATTGACTATACATGTCGTACTGTCGCCTTTCGCCTATCTGTCTACGTGTTGATCAAATGATTTAAATATATGTTGAAATAAGAATAGCGTAAAAAGATAAATGAGGCTAAAATGAACGGACAAAACAAAGATGTGTTATATGAAAAACTAATTAATCAGAAAACAAAATTATAAAACGAGCACAGGATTATGTTTTTGTGATGTAAGATCTTTCTGCGGGTTGAATTGCAAAGTGCATCTTCTACTTGTATTATCAAGTGAAAATGTTACTAACACTATTAAAACTACAGATCGGATTTCACACAGAGAAGAAGTAATTTAGCAGTCATATAAATGCAGCATCCTGTTTTGTAAAAATAGGTAGTGATTATCTTTAAAAGTTATCTCATTATTTGACAATGGATTACACTTATTGCCATAGATTTACACCGCAGTCTTAACCGACGTAATTACTATTAATTAGGATATATGGTTCCATAGTTTAATGGCAGGAATATAATTAAATAATGCCCAATAAAGTATAGATTCATTTTCATTAAGATTATTCATTAAGGGGCTATTTTGTCCACAAATGTCTGTCCTATAATTGTGATCTGACACTTTATTAGTCTACATAAACAAAGTTGTTTATCTACTTGATTAAATAAATGAAGCCTTTTAGTATTCTAATACATACCTATTTGCTCCTAGACTGATCTTACTGATTTCAAGTTTAAATGACCGTGAATACTAGGTGTTATATTAATATGTATCAGGCATTAACAGTAGGCGTACAATCTTCTCTGTTATGAAACAAAACAGGAAAGTATTGACAAATTTAACAATTCCGAGAATGCATTTGAGAGGTAAGCTTTGTTCCTGAAACAAAACTACAATCTGGTCTGATTTTTTTATTTAGTAGCCTCACAAACTAATCCTAAGAAAATCTTAATTTTTAAAACAAATTTTTTGAAATTCAACTCTTAGTTTTCTTCAACAAATGAAAAGTTATCAGCAATTCATTCAACTGTCTTGAAGATATCTTTGATATGGTCCTTTCCTGATAAAATTAGACTCTTTTTTTCTCCATCATCATTTATGCAATTTTTAAAGTAACTATAAATCGTGATGGAAATAGAAATTTTATGGGGCTATATTAAATCTCTAAATTATCAGAGAAGATCATTTAACCTAGATGTCATCTTTTGCTTTAAGGACAGGGCTGTCCCAAACACTCAATAATAAGTTATGGTTTTAACCTTAATCTTATTCGATCTAACGATACAGAGTTTCTCTTAAAGTCAAAGCCAATATGGGGACTTTGAGAAAACATTATTGTGGTTCTAATCTGTCGAAAAATCATTATTTATTAACTAAATAAAAAGGTCAAATTTTCAACAAATTGCTATAAATAAATAATCGAGCAATTAATGCATTAAATGACTAATTTGTTTGATTTGAGACTGCACATTAGTATATAAAAGTCCATGTAAGTTATTTACGGAATATTAAGTATTTATATAAGATTTCTTTATTTAAAAATTATTTTGTACATTAGTAAGATGTTTTTTTATTTAAGACAATCAATTCTTAAATAAGGCGGACTTATATTGATAATAAGTACATAAATTATCATAAGAAAATATGAAGAGAGGAAAATATTAAATAATTATTTGTGAAATATTATAATTGGCTTCAAATCACATCGTATTATTTCAATATATATATGTATAGGTGTTTATTTAATTGCTAGATAATTAAATTTTACTATGAACTTAATAAAAAATAACCATAGAAAAAATATAAAGCAAGTTAAACAAATCTTGAATAATGCTTTTGTTTCATCAAGGCGCATAAAATAAATAACAGAGAGATACAGTTAACCTCGAAATGAGTGTCGGGAGATGAGTCCGGGTAGCTCTCTAATATGTTCGAAATTTATAGTTGTTCTTTAATCTTGCGAGCCTAAAGTCGAAAGTTTGAAAGAGAAGTCACAGAAGGTTGAATAGTAGTTACGTCTACTTCTGCACGGTAATCTGCTTGGAGCTTCGGAAGAACGTCTGAGGAATATTGACATCAGCACTTTGGTACTGTGTGCCGAAGTCGACCTTAATGCGTTGAACAGGAGCAGCTATAGTGCAAGGATCAGTTTGAGCAGACGTCTCAAGTAGATTCGTAGGTCGAAGGTCAACCTGAATAGCCCGATGTCTTTTCGAATCACGTTCCGTTGGTAGGGGTCTTCCATTTACGTCCGTAGGACTAGCTTGAACAGCTCGGCAGATGAATTTTTCCCTCTTAGCAAAAGCTTCAGCGGCGAGTTGGCCTGGTGTTGCACGCCTTCCCAAATTCACTCCTTCACCGGGGATGAATTTTCCCAACCGACGCGTCCAATGAGCACTGTACGACGGTGGAATCATACCGGCAGCCTCAGCGGGTGGTGCAAAACGAACTTTCTTGGAGGCCTTCTGTGAATTAATGCCTGTACCTGAAGAGCTATCCGTCTCACTCAGTTCCTCAGTTCCTCCATTATCCTCTGTTGAACTCAAAATCGCTTGCTGAGAGAAGTTGTGCTCCAGGGTTTCGATTTCCTGGATCAATTTTGGCCAGTTTCCTTGAGAGGGAAGAGAAGCTGTAAGAACTTCAAGAATTCCATAATATCGATCTCGAATATGACTAGCCTCAGAAAGAGCATCAACTGGGTGAAGAGAGTAAAGAGATTCTGTAACATCTTCCTCTACTTTCAGCTCATCCCAGCTGGCAAGAGAAACAGTGATAGTCTCACATTGAGCAGTCAATTGATCTGAAGTAACACCAACATCAGCATCTAATTCCTTTAATAAATTCTCCTTTTGAGTATTAATACTCTTAATTAAATTATCGGCGGCTGTATTTATTGCAGATTTGAGTGAGAGAACATTAGAAGCACACGATTTTAACCCAAGAAGAAGCAGTTCCAACCGCTCAGCCTTCTGCTTACAATCAAAGATAGACTTGTTGACATTTTGTTCAAGATTAATAAGTCCTTGACGGATAGAAAGAACATCATGATCAGCGTGACCAGACTGTTGATTTGGATCCTCAGAATCAGCGTCAGAATTGAGATCTGAAATGCTGGATTCAAAGGTACACACTAGACAGACAAGCTCTCCACAAGTCAGGCAGAAGAATCGCTTCGCTTCGCGGGGATGACGTGAGCATGACATTTGAACAAGCTGATCTAATTGAATGATAACGTGATTAGCGGTGACGGGAACTTTAGCATGATTTTGCAGACAGAAGTCACATAGTCTCTTGGCACATTCTAGACATGCAGCAACGGCTTCATTTGGTTGAGCAGGTTTATGGTTAGAGGAAGATGCAAAAAGTTCGTCATCCGATGCATTTACATTCGCCTTTTGACCATTTCGGCCAAAGCGGCGACCGTTCCATGGACGGCTCCCAAGACTTCCATGATGCGCTCTATTTCCATTTCTTGGATGACCGTCATCTTCATCTGAGGATGAAATATCACTTGTACTGTCCCCATCTTCAGCATCAGTCCATGGTCGATTATTTTGAGGTTTGGTGTAAGAATTATTACCTTCAGTGATATTTATCTCTGGATAGATAGCGGGATTTCCTGATGAGCAAACATCGCAGACGGGGTAGTTAGGAATTTTCCCAACAATGCATGCTAATTTTCCAGCCATGTGATCATCTGGAAGGCCATGAACTCCTGCAGAGGGCAACGTGGTCTTTTTCATACACACTGGACATTGAACCACATCATCTGAAAGTCGAGATTGATTGTAATGGTGATCATTATTCTTAAACGCTCTAGTCCAACGTCCTTTATATTGTGAGACAGAGGATGAAGAAGAATAGCCAGAAGATCGTGTCTGCTGGTCTAGTTCCCGACGTTTTCTTGCAGCTTCAAGAGTCTCTTGTTCAAGAATATGCTCCAAACATGGCTTACAGAAAGTGTGCATACATGCTAGAACCTTAGGAGTGGTGAAAGGTTTATTGCAAACTCTGCACGTGAGAAAATTAGCCTCCAGACTGCGCCGAATTTCCATGTTTCCTGGGATTTATGTACAATCGAGCCTGGGTTGCCGTCAAGCGAACAACTTATTAAATGACGAAAAGAGGCAAGTACGCGAATTGGTGACTGCACGCGCTTCCGACCAGCACACACAGAGACGGCTTTCACTTAACCGCGATACACAGTTCAAATTTTCCGCAATCGTCCACCGAATTAATGTGATTGGTGCTTCAGCTATGACCTTCACCTGGCCAATAATATGAAGCGCGTCCGCCCTTACTTTTACCCGATAGGGTCACACGGGGTTTTCGCTGATCCCATTTGAATGGGGAAAAGCGTCCGTTTTACTGTGCATAGTCATTCCTGAAACGGATAAAAGACAGGCTCTCTCAAATTGTTCTTATATTAGACTGTACGGAAGTCACCTTGAGATAGATAAGAATACTTGATAAGCTTAGGAATTCACTAATACTGGTTGCCATAAATAGACTCCCCCCCCTCCCGATTTAATAATGTTAATTGACGTTTATGACTAAAGCAAAGGTTGTTAAACGGAGTATTACTTATATTGTGTTTACTGTGTAAGGATTAGCAAGAGAGATGATTACTAGTTAGTCTTAAATAGATGTGCATTCTTGTTAAAGTAGCTTGAACACATGAACGAGCGGGAATTTTCACACCTCTGTCACGTTCATTTCCGGCGTGATTCACCGGAATATGATTGGTCAAATGCCAATGTCTGAAGTAGATCTATCCGAGCATCGATAAAGTACAATTTTATGGCGAATGCCCCAATACTTTCTGGAATAAGCACTTTATTAAGTGTGAAATTAATAGGAGCGAAAAGTGATAATTTATTAGGTAAAAACCGCCAATGGTCCATTCCTTCATTACGAAGCAAATAATCATTAAATATTGTTATAAATAAAACAAACTTGATTCTCCTTACTCAAAACTGCTTGGGTACGGAATCAAAGATTTTCTATGTACTTGCATAAAATTCGCTGACTTTTGCACAAATTATCGATCATTGAGTTTGTACACTTAATTAAGTGTGGGATTATTAAAAACATGAAGTACTAGTGTACTAGAGGTTGAATAATTAAGGCTAACACTTCAATTCAATAGAATTCTTCGTTAATTTTTCCTGAAACAAACAACAAATGGCATTGGTTTGATTCTCCTTGGTTCTAAATTAATCCATTATAGAAATATCCAAATAATAACCATTTGACAGGTCACCAAGTTGCTATTGGAAATGGCACATGCCAGGTGAGAAAAAGAAATAACCTTTGGGCTGCTATGAAGAGTCTTCCGATGCTTTCGTCCTAAAATTTACTATTGGTCATTATATTGTAAGGAGGAATATAAAGAAAGCCTAAGCAAAGTTGTGGTTAAGGTAAATCGACCAGGATGCCAAGGAAACCTTTGGTTTGACCGGGCTGTCATTGGCTAAAACAGTTAACAACTTCGGTTCCATCTAATACCGTAAATCCTCATCTTTAGGGAATTCGAACGAAAACGATGAAGTATGAAGCCACCAGCTGCATGGGAATGTCTGCCGAAAAGAAAACTATGCTCTTGCACAGGATCGCTGTTCCCAGGTCGCAGTGGCCAACAAGGACTTCCCTTTGTTTTAAATTTTAACGTCGGCGCTTCTCAAAATGTCATCTTTAGTGTTAACCTCAGATTCATTCTGACTCCTTCAAAAAGATCGTCTGAAAATCTGCAAGTTATTTTCTTCGGATGAAGGAAAGAAGAATTAATACCTCGATTCCCGCGGATGAAATTCCCCCTAGCCTTTTCGAAAACTGTTTACCTTCTGCTGCATCCGCTTGCCCCATTAGCATATTGAGTACTATCTTTATTAGCAATCAAACGTATACGGAAACCATGGAGATATCTAGATGTTCAAATGCAAAATGGAACGTTAATTTGTCTAATGCAAAATGATGAAGAGACCGCCAAGCATTTTCAAACGCAAACTCGAGTCAGCAGATTCGGTGATGAAGTCTCGAGCTGTTTAAGAAACCTCTGGCGAATGCTTAAGAACATTCCCGATTTAAAAGATTAGTAATCAAATGCTTGACCTTTAAAACATGGAATTATTTCTCAATCAGTATTCGTGACCCGCATTTTAGTGGCTTAAGAACTTGAGAGATATTTTAAATGCAGCACAAGGAGATATGAAATATTGCAACCTACCTTAAGTCGCTCCCATTGTTCCTTCTCATTCCAACGGAGGGAAAGTAGTTTTAACAAACGCTATTATGACAATATGTTAATAACACTATAGTAGGTATAAAAAGGAAAAATATACAGGATGTCGCAATTTTTTTATTCAAAAGAACGCATGGAATTTTTACTGAAGGCTGGCCAGCACCATGAAATTCGACAAGAGACAATAGTAAATCAAAGAACTAACTAAAGTTTATAAAGTAATTGCGATCTTTCACTTAATTTAAGATGAAATTTTTCCTTTTTCAGTCTCACTACAAATAAAGTAGATGGCAACTATTAAAATGATGACAATTATAAATGCCAGATAAGGGAAAATGGTACCGGTTCAAATTTCATTGCTGTACATTTCACCAATGGAATAATCAATGTCTACCGTTAGCCGTAAAGAAGGCTCTTAGTATTGTTAGAGTATTTGTTTTGGTGTAATAGAACCGCAACCCTTCACATCGCTGAAATAATGAACAGAATACTGTGAATTAGAAATGACATAAGCGTGCATTTTATCAAATATGCAACGTAAACCAAATTCTAATTTGTATTAATCATGGAAAGATTTTATTCAAATTTCGAATTCATTCTATTTTCCAGCTAGCAAATAATAGGAATGCTTCAAAAAGCTAAACTGCCAAAATATCCTTTTTGAAAGAAGGGATTAGATTTTTGCTCAGTTTTCACTGAAATCTGCTAGTAGATAAAAAGATTCATCAAGATATTTGCATTTATTTCAGAAAAAAATGGAGCACACAGGGGTACTAAATCGAATAAAATATTGCAAATCTGCTCATTTGAAAAGTTGTCAGTTGATTTTGGAAACGCAAATAGAAAAGGAAATTCAGAGAAATCTGAAAAAAATAAAGATCATAGCTGCAGTGTTTATGTTTTGTTTCGCTATAATCAACTCTCGCAGGTTTTCTCTAAGTTGCCCATCATCCCGTCAATATGCGGGTACATATCGCCCCTGACAGTTTGACAGTTATTTGGACCTAAATCTCATCAATTTTACGATGTTTAGATGACTCAATGCCAGCAAGATGAAAACAAATTGTCTGATGCCTTTGTTTGATTAATGAAATGTCATGGGTTAATGCATTCTGGCTTAACCTCCTCTCCCTAGTCCGAGTTAACCGTAGTCTAGTGATATCTAGTGGGCATATGTATCATCGCAACTGAAATAGATTGCCTGGCAGCATTACACCCTAGAAAAGCTATACTTAGTGAAAGTGGGCAACTGAGTAGTTACAAAGGAAATGAGTTACATATTCGTAATTTGACAATACAGCTGTCTTCAATAAGAAGCCCTGTGATAAAATATGTATTTTATTTAAAAAGCGCAGTGTTATTAAAAATGAGTAAAATATGTAAAATACTTCTTCTTAGCATAAACTTTTGAAGACCAATTTTATTGCAAATAATGAAGTCAAGTAGTGTTGATCGTCCGCGAAAAATATTTAATCTATGAAACTGTGTTCACAAATGTCGTGACGATGCAGTGAGAAGGCACATAAGTAGCCTAGACATCTCTTGGTTTTGTCCCATACAACTAGTTTTGGCTGTTAAAAGATGCAAATAAAACTTTCATGATCAACCACGCAAATATAATAACTATCCACTGTAATAAGAAAAAAATATATAATTTCAAATTGTGAAAAGCAACTGACGTTGAATAGAAGTCCAACTAGTGAAAATGGGGAGAGAATCAAAAAGATACGGAAAGCAGCGTCAAGTTATTGAAGAATCTTCGTTTGATTTTTGAATTTGGGCTATAAAATGTTTATTAAATGGGCAATTCATGTTCCTAAATTCAAATTTCACGAATCGTTTCCTGGATTGCAGCGAACGCTTATCTACGATATTCAGTATTTATTGACCGGTAATATTTGATCAAGAAGGGCTGGTCTCGCCGCTTCACTTCAGTTTTAACCGCAGAAAAAAGACCAGCCGGTCAATAAGCTTTGAATTGGGGAGTCAAATGATGAGGATTGAAAATTGCAAAATAAAGATATGGAGAACTCTGTACTCCCGACTTCAAGTAAAGTAAGACTTGTGTTGTACAGAATTCATTTCTTCCTTATCGGTGATTCCTTCCCCCGTTTCATATTTTATTTGAATAGTTGATTCATTTACGTATTCGAATCTTTCCCTCGATTAAAAATAGTAAAAGTTTTTTTTTTCTGTCTCATGGGCAACATTATCCGCTTTGAAATGTGTAAACAAATGCTATTAGAGTAATAAAGAACGAAAACTCACAAGCATTAGAAGAACAACATACTGACAGACCCCACGCGATATTTTCTTTTTTATTTAAATTCATTCAGTAAAAGAGCATCAAATAGTGTTGATGGTTGATAAGAGGCATCAGTAATTTGCCTTAGATGATAATGAGTTTTGTTTTCCTAAAACTTATTACCCAGCCCACATAATCTGTTCTTCTATAGAATATACAAATTTATCTGCTACAGTTGTCTAAATATTCTTGTCTAAGCGATTTTGGGGAGTTATACTTATAGCCTGTAAAATTACTTCAGCATAGAGGCTCAAGCTATTCTTGTTATTGAATAGTTTACGGAGCTCTGCTAACATGAGTTTTTTAGCTATCTCATCTCAGCTACTGAATATCACATAGGATCATTTATCTTATCAATCATGGGAAGAAAAAATGGTATTCTTGATTAATTAAAACCGATCAATAAGCTCTAAGCACCGTAAGTAAACGTTTACTGCAGCCCAGGGGATGAGGAATGAAATTTAAATTTTGGAACGAGAGTTTACTCATTTAGTAAAAATTATACGATCCAGGCTGAGAAATTGAACGAAGCATCATTTAAATCCCCCTTTCTCTTCTGTTTGACTTTCTGTTGACTGATGCCAGTTATTTTGTACAATTAAAAGTTGTATTTTTTGTGTTGTTGCGAGTAACAATATTAATTATTAATAAGAAAGTGAATATCTCTTTAAAATTAAGTCATAAGTTTCGAAGTTAAAATATTCGTTGTATTGAAAAGACGCATTTTAAATAAAAACCGTTCACTTAAGCCAATAATTTACGCCAGACAGGACTGAGTCAGATTTTTCTGAAACGCATACAAATAAATGTTCCGGAAGGCTGATGTAAGAACACCCACTTGTTTGAATTACAAAGATAGGGGAGAGTTAAGAGGAAAAGAGCTTCAAAATGCCTACAAATGACTACTTACATATTTTAAATTTTCAAAATCCATTTAATATTAAAATCTCATTAAATGCGGTTTGACCAATTTAATATAAATATATATACATATAAATCAAATTTAAATTTGCATCCAATAACTCATACAACACTAACATATGTTTTGAAAATGCTACTAAAATCCATTCAGTAACACGTTTGATAGATATTCGCTAATTTGAAAATTTAATAGAGGAGCTGGTATGGTACATCGGCCAATGAAAAAGGCTGAGGAATGCGCAATAATTTTTGGCGACATAACTGGAACGCATAAAACAATTTAAAAATCCTCTCAGCGAAAGTTATTTTTAACTAAAAGCCCCTTACCCAGATCTTAGCAACTTCCATAAAGATAATGCCGACTAGTATTATTTTTCACAATTGGGAATGATGACCTTAAATGTGCTAATCTAAATTGTTAAAGCGTTGCTAAGCAATGAAATTATTATACAGAAGGAATAAATCTATAATAAATATCATCTTTTTATAGAGCAAAAACGGAACACCCTCCAAAGATGGACATTTGTCGTCTTCAAATACAAAAGACGCTTAAAATAATTTCTGTTTCATAATACTTTATAATTCCTCTCCTTGTATTCTCATTTCAAATATATGCTACTTTTCTAATAGGATTTAAAACCTAGGAGGAGGTAAACTGATATTTACAAATGGTACTGTTGCATAAATCCAAAATACAATGCAATATTACATTACTAAGTTCATCGAATCACGAAGTCATATTAGAGATCTGATATTAACACGAAATACACAACTTATGATATAACGAACTGTGAAATTAAGGGATTATGGTCCTGAAATCAAAAATTCATGCTTAACTTAAGTGCGATTAGAACCATTATCCCTCTAGGCTCTTCATCGTTTGAGTCTTTGGGAGTATTCCTTTCAGTTGAAATCCATTTGAAAAGAAACCACTTTGAATGTTGTATTTACATCTCACTCATTCGCATTTTCAAAGTCCCGCGCTTCGTAAACCATTTCACATCCGTCAAATTTATCGCTGTACTTTAAAGTAGGTACCCCAATATTTTAGAAATACAATTTACTGATGATAGTTGCTAGAATACTTAAATATGACTGCAGACACAATTGCAAGTCTAGAATTGAAGCCAGAAATGCGAAACTTCAAAGGGAATTTATTGAAGAACTAAATAACACTTTTAGTGATATTTGTCACTTTTTGCTTTCCCGACTGTAGAAAATCAACTCATCTTCGAATTGATGGTAGAGGTGTTCGTCCGTTCTGTTTGTACTATCAAGTTGTTAAGAGCAAAATAATCTCACCCGCTTCTTATCAATAATTAGAGGATAGGGTAGGAGTGATTTTTCCATCCTTAAGAATTATTTTTTGTATTAAAGAAAGGAACGCAAGTGAGTGCATTGTCCGGCTAGCAGCATAATTAAATCGCTTGGTTTTCTCTGGCCCACCCTAAGTATTGAGAGGCATCGAAGTCTGTCCTTTATAAATGGTGCATCCGTTTTGATTTGATTATTCTGAAGGGACTTTTCAATACGGTGTGCACATCCTACCCATTCGTACTATCTGACTTCAAAACTTCACCGGACTGCTAAAGACTAATATCAATGAGCAAGGCTGCAGTGACTTCAAAAGAACTTCAAATGTCCAAAATATATATTCTTTTAAATAAACTCATCGACTTTCACTTACTGAAGGAGGCAAATGTCAGCGTGACGAGTATAGTTTTTGATTAATACAAGATGGATCCTAATATAATTCTACCATTTCTCATTCCAGGCTATTAGTTATTACTACTGTCGTAAATGAAAACTATCCCCAAAGTCACATCCAAGTAACTTATCACCTTAAACAGCATGGAAAATCAATGGTCTAAGGCCTCACTTTCGAAATACTTGACGTTCCGAACAACTTTTCATCGCAGCAAAGACTGATTATCTTCTCATGTACTGTCGTTCCAATTTTTTATATTCGGTCCCACTGGAAGATTCCTGACAACCTGGTCAGTTCTACATACTACTCAACTGTAGAGGTTTAATCTGTAGTACTGGATATATCCCTCATTCTTTTTGAAATATATTTCTGGCACAAAAAAATTCGTACCAATGATTACAGTATGATCTGTACAGTGGATACCTAGGTAACATAGGAAGAGCAAAACATTTAATTTGCGCCATTGCACCCCAAAAGGAAGAGAAATAGACAAGACAAGAGTCAGTCTAAGTCCTCCTTGCATTGCCTATAAATCATACTAAAACTGAGCAGTGTTCTCCCACTCCACTGGCTCAACTTAGTCCCGCACGATTAAAGGCTTTATAGCAGATTAAATTTTCAGTGTTTGTGTGAGCGTGTGATTTTGTGGTGAGATCAACTGACTATGGCGACTACTTCACACCTTCATGTGCCAAGCCACACTTAAGCAGAAGGAGGTGGTGGTAGTGAAAAAATAAACACGCAAACAAACATCATTCACAGGGTGTTCGCGGTACGCAGCAGCAGTAGAGAGAGTGTGGAGAATGAGAACGCGAATCAAATTTGATGCCTTCAAGCTCCACTGTCATTGGACAGTGAATTAGCAGCAAAACTAGGACAGTTTTTGAGAGGATAAATCTCCTACTCCCTCCCTCTCTCTCTCTTTAAAATGTTTTTTTTCCATTATTTGTGAAGAGCTATTCATTATAAACCTCGCTGATTTATGAATTCAACATTTGTAAGAATGAATGAGTTCTAACCTTCAATGACGCCGATTTTAAAGGTATGTTTGAATTGAGCCATTCACTCAAACCAGTTATGGTGTTAAAAAAATCAACAGAAATTTTATAAAAATTCAAGCTGCTGTATTAGTATTTTTACAGCTGCAGTTATGTCAAGTAGAACTGCAGTGTTTTATTTCCAAAACAAATTATTAATTTAACAAAGAAGACATTTACGTAACGACGACAATTTTGTTCATATTAACTGTCACAATGCCGAGAGCATCGTTTGCCCATAAACCGATTAAAATGGCTGATGAATTAGAGCCAACAGACGGAGAGTGAATTGCCACTCCGAAACAATGCTTGCTCGTTGCAAACTTGAGTCTTTTATATCGGCATCCTTTTCCAAATTATTGATTTAATGTATCCTATGGAGGCGTTAGAGGTAGGCTTGCATCCTTCTAGGACCAAAGGGAAACACTGCAAGCTGTGTAGGATTCTGGTATACGCGTACTCCCTTCTATGTCCAGATATTTACATTCAGACACCTGTAGTCCATCAAATTGTGTACCTTTACTCAAAAAACTCCTCTTTTGCTTAGGCCACTTAAGTTTGTATATAATTGTTGAGAGTGGTGAACCGAAATGATGATGCTATTTACAACTTTAAAAAATATTTTCTTTAAATTGAAAAATTATTCATGTTTCCTTTTCAAGAAAAATTTAATTTTGTTCAATTACACAGCGAAGTCATCAAATTAATAATTATTTTTGCTGACTAGTGGATTTTAAAAGAAAGAAAATAGTCCTGTTTTATAAAAATATGTCAACTCTCAATATGACTCAGATCTAAAAGCCGAAAATGTTAAACCCATAAGAAAATGAAATAAATGTCAGAGCTTTTCAAACCGATTTTGTCGAACTCTTGTCGCTATTGATCAGTATTTATTTTTATAATGTCCAGATCTAGGCCGCGTGTAAATTGTTCTTCTACTGTGATTGATATCTCTCCATTGTCTGTAGGAATATTGATATAAATAAACAGCAAATTGTTTAACCGACCAGTCTTGTACTCACCTTTATCGTTCAAATCAGGGTTTGATTATGAAAAATCAATTGTCAACTTAACAAAAACCACTATCATTAAGATTATCGGTTATAAATCATATTTAAACAAAACATTACATACTTTTTGTGCAGAATGTTATCGCACTCATTCAGCTGCAGATATCATTATTCCTTCCCAGGCTAATCTTGCCATCTGCGTAATAATAATTATTCATTACCTGTAAGAAATTGTATAGCTCGGTTATTCAAAATTATCAACGAGGATTTAGTCGAGTAGAGAAGTCGGCTAGAAAAAAGATATGGTTTCCAATGCTAAACTTATTGAAATTTGATGAAAGAAGAGGTCTTGGAATGTAATTACTTTTTGAAATCGGGTGATTATTTATCGTATTTCATTTGTAGTACCTGCGCACGCAGAATTATAGGTTTACACTGCCTCTCTATGTTTTAGGACCATATTGATTCATGACTAGATTTGGGTCAGTGAATTTTGAAATGTTCCTTGTCAGAGAACGATGACGAGCAACTGCAACTTTCAAGGTACCCACAGTAGCGCCTATTCCGCACATTCCGAGTTGTAATCGCTCAGTACTCCTTCCCCCTTCCCCCTCCTATTCATTTCCAACTGTCCAGTATACACGTGGCCCTACTTTAATTCTGTTCTTCTTACTCGGAAAAGGCTGTTGCTATCCGTTAACATTAGAAAGTTCTTTATTTCTAGAAGGGGATATTTAGCCTCATTTGATAGAGCTCTTAAGGTATCTTTACTGACTTAATTAGTACTCCTTTACAGTCTTTTAACCTTAAAAACTTTAGATTTTTTGGGTTTAAGTTTGTAATGATATGTTTCTTTTGTATTCCAAACCAAATAATTCATAAACCATTTCTCAAGCTTAGGTCTTAGTAGGTGTAATCGCCATTATTAAAAATAACACTCTTGTGTTTATTTGTGATAATTTGAAACCTAAATACTGACTGATAAATGTACTTCCTAATCGTGTAAGCTCAAACATGAAAAATGCGGTAAGTATAAAGTTACCGCAGCAGCACATATAGTAATATTGTCAATTTAACACCGTTAAAAATTTAGATTATCCCAGTATCATTTTTGAATATGTAATATTAGACACTGTCTAGATAAATGGAAGGAAAATCTCCTGTAACCGTAACGCAAAATTTTGTTCAGATTCGAAGTGCTATTCGGGAAATTAGACACTGCAGAACAGAACGATTTGGTGGAAAAAATGGACTGGTGGTGAATGAGTTTGAGACTTGGCTAATCATCCTCTCCCCTTTCCTACATTGCGTGCAGTTCCAAATCTAGGGAAGATCGAAACTCCTCAAATTTTGACCAACGTTCAAATCACCCTCAATTCTCTAAAATTAATTTTTAAACTGAGAAATATTTCCTAATTTAGATAGCATTAGCCTGTAGGGAGTTTTGACTAGAGATTGGCAGCTAGCAGCAGCAAACGACAGTTCTAAAAGTAGAACACAGGAGTTGCGCATGACAGAAATCACGATGAGGATCCATGGGGGTGAGGGGGATGGGAGGGAGGGGCATGGAGTCTGTAATTTACAAGCGTGTGTCTACCCTCCCTTCCCTCTCCTATGTGTGCATGAATGGAAGCCTTATATAGTTCCATAAACAGGGTAGCATAAACAGATGGAATAGTTTCGGACATCGCTGACAGGGGAAACTGAACACTAGGAGCGCTTATTCAAGGACCACATAATTAGCTTATCCCGCTAATTATAATGAAACATCTAAGGGAACACGATAATTTTCTACAGGGAACTTGAGGTCGCAGCAGGGTCAAATATTTCAAGTGCTTCTGTGGGGTTCGTGATAATTAGGTCTAGAGACTAGTGATGATAAAAATTTTGGAAACGCATAGGGATTCATCCTTCAAGGCTAGAAAACACAATTTCGAAATTATAGACAATGTAGAATCACCGCCATATGACAGTTTCTAACTGATGAAAATAAAAAATAAATATTTTATACTGCTTAAAGATTATGAAATTTTAAATGGACTAGTAAATTAACGAACAAATTTTGTTATTTAGGTATAATTTGTAAAAGTAAAAGAGATTCTGTCAGGTGTTTCTTTATTAATTTTAATCTTGTATTTTATAGTCTTGTTCCAACAGTTAAATTTTTTGCTTAAATATTTTAATTTGTTAAAAGCTTTCGCATAAATATCGTCAATGTGAGAAACCCGAAGATTTGTGCTCAAGAACTGCTCATTACCAGTAAAAAATGAGTCACTTTACCTATGGTAATGTTTTTATCAATTAAAGAAATTTTGTTCAAATTTGGGTGAGAAATTTAAAATTCGTAAGAGAATTTAATTTTTTTTGTTTGTTGATATTTTTGTGAACTACATGTGAATATAATACATATGTCATATAATCTCAAATAAGGATTTCAAGGAAATGGTTGATGATATTTCTGAATACCGGAAGTAGCCAGTGACTTCTCATTGAAATGTCACTTTGTTGAATTAATAAATGACTTTTAAATTCCTCTGCCAGTCACATCTACTTGCTCACAGTCATATGACGGACGATCCGATTAAATTCATATGTCAGCAAGATGCGAACATCGTTGCATGAACTCAACCAGAATTCCAGAGATCAAATAATGAAAATTGTACTTTGAAACATTTGGATATTACAAATTGATCTACATCTCGCTGAGAGGATGGACAACTGAACGATTCAAGAAATCAAATAAAACATGGCTCTTTCAGTCTGACGTTATTGAGTTCTCATTAGACCCTCCGTTTCATCAACTACTTTACTATTTTGTTAATAGCATTAATAATACTAGACATTGACGTTGTTTGTGCATTTGGCCTTGTTTCATTTTATTTTCAAATCACGATATAGCTTTCAACGTTTGAAATTTCGTGCATCAAAGCGATTTTATTTAAGATGAAAACACAGGCGTACTGATTATCCTAAGGGTGTTGTAAGGAATCTCATTTATATTTAACCTAGGATTATGTGTTTTTCAGTGTCTAGTTAGTACAGGCTAAATTATGTGCTGAATAATATGTTACGATATTAGTTCCAAATAATATTATGAAATTCAGAAAATATCATGGAATTCGCCATTACCTCAAGCATAAAAGTAAGTTGGATATTACTATTAGAATTAACACACTTCCGGAAATCAGAAGTTCATAGCGCCCACCTGTCCCTTTATAAAGGTATAATTATTCAGAACCCAGGTGGAAGAAGGGAGAAGACCTGCAGCTCAAATGGACAGTTTTTATTCAGAAAATAAAATAAATTTTGCAGAATGGATATATAGTAAATGACTGGCTGCCTGGTTAGAAAATAATTGTAGAGAGGGTTTTTCCGTAGGTGGTTTTACATATTCAAGTCCAAGAGTAGAAATCGAATAATTGATAATCTGATTTACGACATATGAAGCTTGCGAGGATCTTTCCTGTTCACCAAAAATATTAAATTAGGCTTCCTAACACAGAGATAATGTTGCTTCAACTCAAAACATTTCTAAATTTCCCACATGTTTTTCTTTGTCTCTGGTTTGCAAGTTCATAATTTCCACCTCTCTGATATGTTGCATTCACTGGCCTAATTACGGCAGAATTAATTTATTAAAATCGATCCGCCTTAAGAGTTTCCGAGAATCAGTTAATTTTGCTTTCTTCGAATTTTATTGCTTCATCTAACATTTTGGGTGCATAAAATTATTCTCTTCATTGATTCAAATTATTTTTCGCCATGGTGATTCAACTCATTAATTCAACAATGACCTTTAATGGGTAAACAATTGCTCACTGCTGACTAATATTGTAGTTTATTCTGTCCTCAATTTTAAGCGCATCAATTGATGTGAAATAGCACTCAAAATACAGTCTCTTTCTTGATTAAGCCAACAGATGTAAACAGTGTCTACCAAATTTTTAATTTGGGGCAAATTGGGGGTAGCAATTTAGCGGTTCTGGGATGAAATTTAAGGTATTTTAGGTTTTTTGGTTAGCAAATTGCTATTTCAGTTTGGTAGCGCTAAGCTTATCTGGCAACAATCTAGGCATTTAATGCTTCTTTCATTCTACAAAAGCGAAATCGAATTTATGATTTCGGTAGGAACTTTAAGTGACCATTTTAGACTGTATCAAGTCAATGATAGTTTCAAATCGATTCAAATTATTTTCTAATTCATCACCTTGTGGGGACCAAAACTAGTGATTCAAATGACTCCTTTCATAAGGGTATAATAGTTTATTTCAATCGCATATACATAGAAACAAATTGCAGAAAATTTCATATAATTTGAATATTTAGGTGAGACTGTTATACTTTCACTATAGAATAATACTAATAAGCAAAATTAATAGCATAACTTAAACTTACTTTTCCACCAAAATCTTCCTAGAATTACCCACCAAGGTGGTCTGAAAACATGTTTCCATCATCACGCAATTTTTAGCTGGGCGGATCTTGACAGATATAAATCTAAAGTGCATTCAGCTAACAGGCAAACTACTGAGTATTAATGCATACTTAGAAATAAATCTTCCACGGAAATTTAAATACATATATAAAATAACTTTTATACAAAAAAGGATGTATTGTATTTATAGAGAGAAATAGAAACTTCCGTTTAATATTGGGCCAGTTTACCCAAAATTCTTGTTTAAAACTTGAATAATAGATAGGGTCGCCAATGCATATTATTTATGAAAATAGAAAATTCGGAAGTGGAAGACTTTGGGCATTAAATGGCAAGTTTTATTTTAAGATTGATCTCTTGAGAATGGATTAATTGACCTCTTTCAATATGAATTTACCATAGAAGAATGTGATAGGGTTTGTACAATATAAACTCAACTTGTTTGATAATAAAAAGACGAAGTTTTTCCCAAACAGTTAAAATTTATATTTTCTCAAACATTTCATGCATTAGTGTTTCAGTGAAAGACGTTGACGCCTAAGAGCTCTTAGTTTTCCAGCATAATTTAATATCTGCTCAATCTATTTGAGATGCAGCTTTGGTTGTCAGATGATAAGGTTTTACAATTTTAGCTGTCCATTTTAATTTCACATATAATATCTGAAATGAATTGATTTTTATTTGTGTTCCTTCTTTACCTCCTAAATTTAGGCATTTTTTCTAATTAAAACGCGAATTACACATTCAAAGTTTATTTAAAAGAAGTTCGCCTTGACTTAACTCTATTAAGCTCTGCTGTATTTAAGTGTCTTTGCTAGTCAAAATTGCAATCTTGTTGCTGCTTGCAAACGCAGCAGGCTCAAAGTGGAATGGTCAGTATTTAAATTAAATTCACTGTCCGACGACATCCGAACATGACCAAGATGCCTGATTATCAAATCGTGAAAGTGGAGCTGTGAAAAATATTGACAGCATAAAAAAATAGAAATCATTACGCCCTGATTGCATTAAATGCTCATATTGGCCCTGTGTTTCATTTCCTACTAAACTGTTTGGCCATATTGTAAGTTCATATGTGATAATATTATTACAATATCTACAAGACTATCGCTTTGCCATTGGCAATTGTAATAGAATACAGCGCTAAGGTCAGCATGTTTAGATTTTTTATCAGACATTTAATTGAGTGCAAAATTATCTTCTTGAAATGAATGTGGAAATGATATTAGATTTAGTCAAAAGTAGTTTACTTGGTACTAAACATTTTCCTTTCGTTTGCATTGTATGGCATTAATCCGTATTGGACAATTCTAAACTACCTTTTTCTTTAATGGTTCTCGATTTCCCAAAAGTATGATAATTAATTCATATCTTCAATAATAATAATAATACTAAATAATTATCCTAATTTACTTAGAGGAAAAAGCCTGTAAATTTTGCTGGGTCGTTTTCGAGGCCTTTCGCCATCCCTCCTAATTTATATTCGTTAGTTGCAAATATTTCTATTATATATTATCAGTTACAGTCGAAAATAATTAAATTTGAACTCCACAGATTAGATTAGATCCGAAAAAAAACAATAAAGCCTACTCTGGCTCCCGAACCTTGGTCATATGGTAAACTATCTTCTAGACCTTGTGGTGTGAGTATGGTTGACATCCTCGTCAACAAAATGTGTCCCATTTGTCAACATCTACAATTGAAACATCACACAATTTAATAGGATGTGAACTATTTGATCCGAGCTCCATCCATGTCTTTGATTGTTGCCTACAATAAATTATAATAAGAGTGATCGATTATCCATCACTTATTCAAAAATAAAAGTTCTTCATAAATGCTTGGTGGAATTCAAACCGTATTTTTAGTCCAGAGACAAGACATTGGAACGAACTTAATTTTGATGCAAATATTTTTACTATCATCAGAGGTCTTGGCATTTAGCCATTCCCACTCAGTTTAACTTTTATGATCATTACCTAAGCAAAGTCGAAATTATTATAAGAATATTTCAAACGCAAGTACATTTAAAAGGACTCAGTTAAATATTGATAAGCATGCGATGGCGTATTTCTGGGTACTAACCATACATTATTATTGAATCTGTCAATTAAGATTTATTATTCAAATACTGATAATTCTATTATCTATTATCTTATATCTATCGACCCGGAAGTCATTTAAAAATAAAATGGGGCTGGATTTCACTGCTCAAAATTATTGATCGGTAATGACTAAGGCATGTTGATAGGATGCAACGTAGCACATTTGAGCTAGTTCATATGAATAGCATTTTCCTTCTGCAGTTGAATAATAGGAGTTGGTGAGACTGCGATGGACAAAGACAGCGATTAGATACTAACTGAACTATTTAATTACTGGGTTACCCGGCACAAGCGACACTGCGAGTAAGCAACTTATCACTAAATTCTCTTTTCATATGAACAACTACTATCAACATTCTGAAGTCCCACCATTTTATCATTCTCCGTGAGTGATAAACTTCCTAGCACCTTCTGTATTGTTTCCACATTTTAGTCCTTTTTCTGTGGTATTCTTGATTCCCAAAATTAAAAAAATGTCATTTAAACTACCACGAAGTACGATTCTTTCGACTGGCTATAACTGATGGTGTAGGTGAATCCTACTCTTTCCTCTCCCACTAAATGTGCTGATTTCCATAACACAGAGATGGGAACGATGCGCTATCAAACTTCTGTTCTGAATTGCATATTGCGTGCGGCTTAAAGCGCATCACCTCTCCTCCGATTGCAATAAATTAACATGGTAAAACACTATAAGCATGAGTAATGGTGATATTTTCGACTCTCATTCCATCTCATAAGTTGCAGTTTGATATTTTCAGCATAAACTTTGTTCTGAATATGGACTTTCTGATCGAACATTCATCTTCTCTACAAATACGACAATTGATGCGATTTTTTACGCAGGTATTCCTTTTTAATATACATACATTCCACTTAGAGTTAGTGACGCCATATCAGTCTGTTTGTACACTTCGCAGTAGAATTTGTTTTCTTCTTGCACGTATTTTCTGTTTCCTTAGTTACCATTTCCATATAATTGCTCAATTGCGAACACATAGATTAACCAATTCGTTAAGTTCGATTTCGCTCAAGAGTTCTAAAAACTGTATCAACACACTGCCACAGTTCAGAACTCGTTTTAAAGTCAACTATAATCCATCACTATTCTATAATTCATGCATTTTTTTCGTCCTCAATCTGTGAGCTCATATTTTCCATCCAAAACAAGAACTTAATTGTAAAAAAGCCTAAAAAAATTTGTGGAATTCAGTCCATCTCCAGAATTTTGAAATATTTTTCAGAACACGACTGCAAAAGATGAGCTTTTTTCGTATCAAATGACAAGAATGTTTTTCTAAAATTCTGGTAAAATTTTCCCGTATAAGTTAAATTTATTTTCTGCCTGGGATACTGAAGAGTTCCTGATGATGGACGCGTCCGACTATCAAGATATTTGGAAAATAATTGTAATAGTCTCAAATTCTTTTCATCCGGGTTAGGAGTGTTAGTACCCTAAATAGAGAGCGATCTCTATTTTTACTCATTTCTGTATTTTATTCTGTTACAAATCATGGACCTACTAGTTGCGCTAAACAAAGTCCTCGGCACAGCCCTTTTATCTTAATTGATTACACGTATTCAGACACCTCTCAGCTTTCTGGGTACAGTGGACCAGACTATTTGGTGGCCTGAAACGGTGACGAATTTAGATATCTCAGGATATCCAAGTAGTAATAGAAAGCTCAGATGTTGCGCCGCGACAGGCGTGGTAATTGGCCCCGGTTTTCTCAATCGTTCATAAAGTTTATTCCCTTCCCAGAATAATGCAACCTAGTTTCTTGTAAATTGGGAACTAAGTGCTTGAATAGGTCACCATGGTCAGCTCCACCACCAATAATCAATTCCACCTATCTCCTCATAATCACGTTTTGAACTGACTGCTAGGACTATGGGAAGTATTTCGAATATCGGCTTTCAGGGATAAAGTTCAGCCACTAAATTTGTCTCGGACAATTTGCTCTTAATTATTACTTGGTGACGAAAAAAATACAAAGATACTAAGAATTCATTCAGCTGGAAATGTCCAATCAATAAAAGGTTTAAATGTACTTGAAATTTATTCCAACTCCGAGAGTTTACACATGTATAGAGTTCGGTCAATTCAAATAGAAATTCGAATGAATCGTAGTTGCATTTATTCAAAGGCAGACACGAAGATATCAATTAGCCTTCGTCATCCCCAGCTTCTACGGAATTCTTGGTTCAGCAAGCATTCTCAAATATTTTTCATTTATGTCAAGTAGTCCATGAGTTATATCAGGGGGAATTTCACCAGCTTGTAACAGAAGTTCTGTCCGTTTCTTAAATTTAGATTAAAGCGAAGCTGCTCCGACTTCAGCAGGTTCAAACGTCATTGTTTGATTATCACCCATTAGTTCATAATAGGCAATCCCCACCCACCATCCAACCCCACCATACACATGAAGGAACCTGTTTCGGGAGCAGTCCCAAATTGTCTCGGTTGTGGAATTGGCTTTGAACCATTGTGTTTTGCGCTTAACATTGCTGTTAAGGATCCACCACTTCTCGTCGCTGTCAGTTATGATTCGGTCTAAAATAGGTGCCTGATGTTCAGTTCACGAGAGCGCAGTGACAAACAACAGGTCACACGCTGTTGCCTGCTGATTTCTGACAAATTGTGTGTGAGGGGAGGGTCATTTGCCGGCCAAGTCTCTTCGTGCCAAGCCATGTATATGGTCATATGGCGACTTATGTGAAAGGTTTTGCTCAGTTCTCAAGTAGTGCAGGTTGGATTTTCATTAATGGCAACTTGCAATTGCTCAGAATGGAGTTTATTTGAGCATCCTGCTCTCGGTTCGTCTCTCGTCTTTCAGGTTGGGGTCGTCCTTTTTGAAACGTGAAGGTGAAAACCACCATCTGCAGGTCATTTCGTTCATGACATCGTTTGCATAAGTGTCCTTGAGTGTGTTTGCTGCTGAGCTTGCCCTCCGTATTTCCTTGATGAAATTCAAGCAGTAAGATATGCTTGATATGGTCTTTATTTGGAGAGTACATGAGGGCTAGAAATAGTTATTAATAACGATAATTATCACAAAATCTGAAAGAAGAAATAATATTTTATTAATTACCATAGATAAGCACATAGCATTAACAAGATAAATTGAAGTTATCGTGCCCTAAACACATAGCTCAAAAACTGGAAGAAACTTCTGTTATAACTTGATAGATTAAAAGCAATGATGAGAATCGAAACTCGATCTCATCCCAGGATACAGTGATGTCAAGTCGACAACTGTAGATGGGATAAGTGAATCAATAGAATCTTAGTAAACAAAGCGAATAATATAAAGATCAAGCATAGGCATTTAGTTATAATACCATTAATAAAAATACTTATTATACCTTGTTACGTTTCATTAGTAGTCCCTGTATGGTCAAATCAAAGTTCAGTTATCGATTTGCGTAATTAGGAAAAGTTGGAAAGAAACTATTGAAAAAGCCGCATATACTGAACAATTAGTAGGTATTGCTACAACATCGAGAAATTATCATCAATTTTCTATTGAATTGCTTTTGGAATTACGTCTGAAGTATTCCATTTCCCTATTTATTATCAATCCAAGTGAATGAGCATTCAGAATGACATTTATTCTGGATTTGTGGATTTTGAAATACTTCCTCTAAACATTATTGCGGCATTTAATCCAGGATTGATAAATATGACTCTGGATTTCCCAAAGCAAGTGGATGATTTTCTGAGTTCTTATACTAATTAATTAAATTTCCGAAGCTATAGAGTTCCGCGATCTCACAATTACAATAATGACATATGTCTGCAAATAGCCATGTATTTTAGAAATCAATTAGGTTAATCTAGGAACAGTTCCTGTCTTTGTTGATTTGAGGGAAACCTTTGATTGGCTTCCGACTCACATAATCCTATTAAGGCTTCGTGAACTTAAAATGCCCTGGATTATGATCAATTACATTACGCGGTCCCTGTATATCCCGAAAGGCCACATTAGAGACTTGAAAAAAAATGCTTATCATGGAGAAGAACTTTAACCAGAGATAGGAAGAAGATTCGCTACTCTTCAATCAAGTATTTCGGTTCATATTATATAAACCCATCTGCTACTCCATTATCGAACCTATAATGTTGAATTATGCAAGATAGTTTCTAACGTCCTTCGAATCGATCTTGGCATGCACTTCCGTAATTAATTTCGTCATCCTTCCATTCGAATAGTTGTTTTTCGAACTTCGTAGAACGCCGACTTCATGAAATGTCTTTATATGTATTAAATGACAGTTATACTTTATAAAGAAACCCTACACGATGATTTTAGTGTTTATGGAAATATTTTTGTTTACATTGAAACCTCCCATAACATCCCATCTAGTTTCCTCACTTGACAGATCTAAAGATGGCTCTGTCACAAAACACATGGTGAATTTTATATCAATTTTATTAATTCAATGACCGATTTTGGTCATTGATGTAGACTTAAGATGCTTGAATATTTAATATATACATAGTGAGTTTCACCGTTGTATTCGGGCAGAACTACGTTACTAAATTAGCAGAGGCGATCAGCAAAGGATATATTTAAGTTCGTATTTAAAATTTGAATAGAATAAGGAGATGTACGCAAATATACGTTTATCGAAGGAACTACATCAAATTATTATTCTTTGTCTTTGGAATAAATAAGAGTGATAGATTTTATTGGTTATTGATTTTAGTGGTTAACTTAGTCAGTCATTTTATTTATAGAACGATTGATTGGTGTCTGAATGTCCATTCGATTATCTCTGGCCTAGAATAAAAAAGATAACCCTCAATAAACAAATGTTTCATTCTATTTTGCTGACCTGGTAAATTTCATTTTCCCATGTTATTGACTTGGATAACTTTATGGAAGTTGTTTCAATTTGATGGAGGTTTGATGAAGTAATTCCGTCTACCTAATTACGCTGATATTATAGGATCCCTTTCTAGCGCACCAAAATTCATTATATCTGGTATTTAAATTTCATTTTAAGCTAGATGTAGGTGCACTTAATCCAGTGTGTAACCCATGAAAAGCTGATAAATAATAATATCATCTTTCCGTGAATTTTAAATACAACTGGGGGAATAAGTTTCATTTAGAATGCAAAAAACTGTCTAGAATGATACTACAAGTGAAACTTTCTTTGAAACAAGACCACTGAATATAACTAATTTTCCCCAAGTGTATACCTTATCCCATATATCTATTTCCACAAAGAGCAAAATACCTTGTGATTACGCTTGCTATCTAACCTTACCTAAGTCTGGATTTCAATTAATACTACAATTTTACGACCCGAAGCAAAACAGAAGTCAGAGTTCATTATTCAAAAAGTTGCATTAGCTGATTCGCTAAGGAACAACCATTCACCAGTCAACATCATCAAAACAGCATCTTAGAAGTTAATAAGTAGGTAAAGAAGAGGCAGAAAGTGTGTAGAAAGTCCCATTTGATCTAGCTATATGGGAGATTGAGATAATTTGGAAGAAAGGTAGGTAGGCAGATAAGTGTGAAGGGATGGAAGAGATCGAGAGAAGAAAATTGAGCTCATATTGGTAGTGTCCCATCACCAAGTTTTAATTCAGGGCTACAAAACACAAATATATCTCTTCGATTAATTCGTTTCGACTTGAGCAAAGGCTCACTCAAAAGCGATGGGGCTAGAAGAAAGGAAGAGTAGGAAGGGAGAGTTTACACCATTTTGAAATATTGTACACATTTCATAAGGCAGAATCGGAATTCAAAGATTGACTGTTTTATGTGTGTTCTGCAGAAGGCGGCAAATTTATTCATCACTTGAGGGTCTTGGGAAGTACATGATGATAGTGATACTAATCGCTATTAAGTAGCATATAAAGAATAAGCGATCGAGCACACCACCCACCGTCCGCCATTCATTGATAATCTTTTGAAATTTCTCCTTTTCCTCATTCTTTCTTTGAAAGTAGCGGATACCTCGAACAATTTCCCCAATATCTCGAGTCACTGTCGCTACTCTTCTCAATACACGAGCGTCCGGTTTATTCGCTCCTCCTATTCCTGCTGCATAGCGTTCTGATTCACACTGCCGACATTGAGCACAGTCTGTGGAGTAGCTGAATTGATTCCTCTCCTCTCCACCTATATATTCAACAAGGAGATTATCTGTATTATAATACGGTGGACGGCGTGGAGTATTGGAAGTGGGGATGTTCCCACGAAGGGATCGTCCAGACCTATGATGAGCAGCAGAGGCCCAGACGTCTGCAAGAGCTGCGTCTGGATCTTTAGAGGGACAGTGAGCATCATTGTAGCTGGCATCAGACAGGACACAGTCTCCAGCAGATGCTACAGCAGCGCAAGCGGGACATGTTTGACTAGTCGTATCCTCCTCAGCAAATGGGGATTTGGGTTGAGCATTTCGTTGGTAAGAGGAGGGTGGTAGACGACAGGGTGGTTCTTGCTCACGATAGGAGGCGTTGCAATCTTCACATGAGCAACTGGCGTGAGCAGCATGACTCATCGATGCGTGAGAGGGTTGACAACGATGAGTGGTGACATGGCGGGAAGAACACTGCTGGCAACAAGTGTCCACCATTTGTTGGTGATGCTGTTGCATCTGCTGCTGTTGCTGGCATTCAGGACACAATGAGGAAGACGGTTGATAATAGGTGGAATTTTCATTAAAGGCCTGGCAGCATCCTCCGCCTATATGACAGCCCAGTTCACAACTGCATCGACCTAAAATGACAACATATTAAGGTCAAGTTAATCTTCAATGATGAAAATTGCATTGCCTGAAATCAGCTAAGAACAGGTGAGGCAATCGTCATGGAGACAACTTTGGTAATAACATTCAATCTGTTTGTGCTAGTTATTCGCATATCAATAGCACTGAATCATTTTCAAATTGGTGTGACAAATTATACTGTATATTAGCTTTGTTGAAACGGATTTAGATTCTACAAAACTATCAAAATTCTAATGGGTTATTATGCTTAATTTTATGCTCATCATATTGTTTGAGACTTTTGTCAATCATATACTGACATTTTGGCACCTGCGTATCGATTGCTGATTCGCATTCGTTTGTTATAAGAATCCCTTTCCTACATTCAACATGTACGTTTTTTCTCCGGCATTGCTGTCGGGTAATATTCTCGTCCTTTGATGCTGTGATTCTGGAATGACTGTTATTAGTGTTTATGAAAGACTTTTGCCCTGTAAGGAGAGTTATCCTAGCCTAACGGTGCCGTGTCCTCCTTAAACTTAGATTATAATCATACAATTCGATTATCATGATTAATATCGTTTAAATACTATCACTGTAAATAAGTTTAAATATTAATTAACTCTACTTTGGATATATTTAACGATAATTAGATCAAATTTTAGCTATGAAATACCTTTTTAATTAACATTGATCTTAGCGAAAAATTCAGGGAACTTTTGATATAAAAAAATCTTTCATTAAAACCAAAGTTATATAGATATCGTCCTTCGGGGAAACATTATCTTGATGAAAGTGGTAATTTAACGCAGATGTAAATATCAATCTCTCATATTCACTTCTACCTATGACCTTTATATTGCGCTTTCTTTAATAAGAAATTCCTCCATTAATCTATTATAGTGAACTGAAATAAGAATTATAAGATTTTATTTTTATTACTATTTTCTTTTCTCCTTATTGTGTGAAGTTTGTGAAGTGAATTAAAAGGTATACTTCTTCTGCCACTAAATAATCCCTTAAAGATTACAAAAACCAAATAAATAAATCATGCTTATTTTGACAGCTGAAGGGTTGTGGGAATTCCTCGTTTGTTGTTTGCCCAGAATTACTGTTTATAATTACGCCAGTGTGATCAACCAGATGTCCTTCAGCTTTCACAAGGAGTAATTAAGTACTTAACTTTTAAATTTAGCAACTAATATAACGAATCTCTATACTTTCGGTGCTTAAATGAGAAAAAAACATAACTTTGTAAAAGAAATCTATGTACTAACTACAACAGACTGTTATTTCTTGACAATGTATGCACGAATTCCTAAATTCCGAACAAATGCTTTTTATTAAAAATATGATAATTAAAGAGTTGGAAATAGAGGAAAAATGTGTAGTTTACTAGAGCATCGTCATAATACTGCTAAATATTATCAGATAACATGATATTTTAAATGCATTTTCCTCTTAATTTTTACATCAAATAAGCCAAATGAAATACATAAAGAAAGTCATTCAAATATATGGGAAAAGGAAAGCGCTTTTGCAAAAAGTCATTAGTCTCACATTAGTGGATTCTTGAGATTATTTGAAAAACTGATCCAGCATTAAGAGTAAATGGGCGGTCGGATACCTAACTTAAAATATTACCGTTGATGCATGTTACATTCAAAGATCGGTTCTGAAAATTAAGACGTTCTAAGAGCGAGTTATGTGAGAGCTGTAACTTTGTAGATCCACGCAAAATCTGATAAATGAACTGTTGTACGGGTGGCTAATAATTTACTTGTATATTTTAAACCCATAAATGTTAAATTTATTCTGCCACATTTGATAGCTAATATCGGTAATTGCTCCCTTTCAAAAAATTACAGGGTAATGTTTAGTCGAACTATGGAGCGAGATGGGTAGTTACGAAGTTGAAGGTTAGTATTTATTAAATTTTCATAAAACTTGTTCAGACGTGCCTATTGTAACTTTAGCAGAACTTAAATTCAATAAAACCCCACGGTGATTAAGGAAACTCCGAATTAAAATATCCATTCGCTTAAATATATAAGAAGCGCCTAGTTATCAACAACTATGAAGATTGGTAATCAACTGCGCGAGTGTTAAGATGGTGGTGCGTCATGGCGGAAGCACATGTTCAGCTTGATATAAAGAGTGATCGACTGCCAAAAAAATGTTGTGCGAAACTATGGCTGCAAGAAATACAAAGGAGATCTTGGTAGTTAAAGAACTTAGAGCGGATGACTAAGTATAAGTATAATTGTGTAATCACTTTGAATTAATAGCTGAACGCAACCACTGATATGATCCCACTTCCCAGGCGTAGAGTTTTTATATTTAAATGACAAGAAAAGTTCAGTTTTTTTGTTTCCAGTCGCAAATTATAAATAAAAAGGGGGAAAAATTATTTTTACCAATAAAGAAGAAGGAGCGAGGAGATATGATCTATTCTTCGTTCTTTGCGGCAAATTGTAACTGCGTAGCTAGCTGAGATGCTAAGAAGTGACACAACTACTATAAAATCCAAAAAAGGAAGCCAGCATGTTTTATGCTTTTGTGGCGACTAATTACTATGCATTAAGGGACCAAGCAAGCTTTGACTGCATGTTTTCACTTCTCTGCCTCTCTCCCAATCTCTCCCTCTTTTATACGCAATTGAGTATACATTTGGTGAAGGGCATGAAGAATTCAAATAAAAAAAGGATGAATGGTCTTAGAAATTCATCTTCTTCGAAGCATTCTCTTGTAGTGGCTGTTACATACTGTTCTTCTTCTAGGAGAGAGGGAGAGAAGTTGATCAATTTTTACAGGTTGATTGAGAATTAACTTTAGGTAATCAGATATGTAGTGCTTTAATTATTAATCAATTCTAATAAAATATGAATAAGAAAACACAAATTAAGTTCTCCTTTTAAACCGTCAAGTCCATTTGAGGAAAAAAATTTCCAAGTCCATTACAATAAGTGTTCACAGAACCTGACCTGAGGAGAGACAGAATATCCTGAAGCCGCACTTATAAGAAACCTACATTCTACCACCCTGTTTGTTTTCCAGAATTAATCGGAGCGGTTGGTCATCACACACCACAGGAAGTACAAAGATGTGAACTTATCTCGAAATCTCCGACTTGGCAGATGTGCGTGTTGACCATTGTGCCACCAACGACACAGCTTCCCACTTTTTCATTACTCTTATATAAAATAATAAGCCCATTTTTAAATATCGCATGAAACATAGGAATTGGACAAAAGAATGCATAGATTTCAAGTGGTTACCACTTATGCAACTCGACATTCTTTTCCAGCTTTGATTTGTTTCTGAAGATTATATTCATGGAGACATTGTCTCCTTACTTCATTGAGAAGCCTCTACTTTAGAATTAGTAGTTTTAGAAGTAGAATAAATAGTAGCAGTACTGACTATTACTCGAAAATTCGTGGGTTCTCGTGATTTATAAATCTTTAGATCGACACGACAAGCGTGTAAGGAAGTAATTGTCCATGCAACTACTCTTCTAATTTTTGTGTGCTTCCATATGAGAAGGCGTTTTCTAATACCCCAACATAGACATAGCATCAGAGAGTATCTATGTTGAGAAAATTGCATTCTGCTGCCCTCTTCATCTATGCGACTTAATAGTTGTCTTCGGCCACCCCGCTCAGTGAATGAACATCAGTGAGTGTCGAACTCGTAGCCTCTGACTATGTAAGCTCATTAACCACCACAGCCAATCGTTCGCTCCGGACTTCATAATATAACTTGAGTTTTGTGTGACAGTTAATGGCGTACTTCGATGTGAATATGCACTTTTAAATTAATAAGAATTTCAAAATCTGCCGGTAGCTTGTGTGATCTGAAAAATTTAAATGTCAGAAAACCTTTATTTAGGGTAATGTTTCAATCGCTTCTAGGGTAAAAACGACAATCCCATTTTGTTTAGTATCACAACTACCAATTTCCAGGCTTAATTACTCCACAGGTTACTGCACAATTAAAAATCCAGTTATCTGCGTTATGCAAGTGAATGTGCTAAACATGATTTAGATTTATTATAAGAACCAGGAGCGATAAACAAGGAGTAAGAGATGAAAACAATTATCTGCTAGTCAATTATGAGTCTTAAATATTTAATTTACAACCGGTATCAGGTTTAGAATGATATAAATACACCTTTTGTCTACTAAGCTACGAAATGCGAGCAAGCAAGTTCTCCCTCATAATATTTAGCTTGGTGGAAAGTTAGTTGTCGAAGAGGCAGAGAAACAGAGATGAGTTTGATTTATACAAAAGACGTTGATTAAATCACTTGGTCACGCAAACTCCCAAACCTCGTAATTGATCGTCCTGAGTTGTGGAAAAAAAGACGAGGAGGGAAGGGATCAGGTCGGACAAAATGAATGAGCAATAATGAGGGGAGGAGCAAAAGGCGCTCTCACACGACCACTGAAAAATTTTTATCTCTTGGAGGAAATCAAACCTCCGAGGTGCGAGGGGAGAAAAAAATTTCTAAGTCAGAAGTGTAGAATTTTTACACTTTAGCCTTCACTTAAGGCAAAATTGGCAGAAAGTGCTCAAAATATGTAAAGGAACACAAAATAAAATAGTATCAGCTTGTAACAGAAGTTCTGTCCGTTTCTTAAATTTGGATTAAAGCGAAAATTTCGTCAAATACACATTTATTTTGTGCTCAACATAGTCACCATTTTTATTAATTACATCTTCCTATCTTGCCATAAGCTTTCTCATTCCTTCTTCATAGAATTTAGCCAGTTTGGACTGAAATAAGAAACTAGCTTCTTCATTTCGACCTCTCCTCTTGAAGTAAGCCTTTGTCCCATTTAATGATTCTGTGAGCTCCTGAAAAGATGAAAATGGGTTAGTGCAAGATGGGCAGAATATGGTGGGTGATGCATGACTTCCCAGCCGAATTCTTCAGGGAGATTTCTGGTTGCTCTTGAAGTGTGGCGTCTGGCATTGTCATGGTGCAGAATCACTCCTTTTCGATTCATCAAAGAAGGCCGTTCTGATCAAAGGCCGTTAATTACTTTTAAATGGGTTAGCTGCTGACTTCAGCAGTTTCAGATGTTATTGTTTGATTGTTACCCATTAGTCCATAATAAACAATCCCCACTCACCATCCAACCCCGCCATACACATGAAAGAATTTGTTTCGGGAGCAGCCACAAATTGTCTCGGTTGTGGAATTGGCTTTGAACCATTGTGTTTTGCGCTTGACATTGTTGTAAAGGATCCACCACTTCTCGTCGCTGTCAGTTATGATTCGGTCT
>CAADRB010000041.1:220266-269791 GCA_900708905.1 Hymenolepis diminuta | reverse complement strand
AAGGATCCACCACTTCTCGTCGCTGTCAGTTATGATTCGGTCTAAAATAGGTGCCTGATGTTCAGTTCACGAGAGCGCAGTGACAAACAACAGGTCACACGCTGTTGCCTGCTGATTTCTGACAAATTGTGTGTGAGGGGAGGGTCATTTGCCGGCCAAGTCTCTTCGTGCCAAGCCATGTATATGGTCATATGGCGACTTATGTGAAAGGTTTTGCTCAGTTCTCAAGTAGTGCAGGTTGGATTTTCATTAATGGCAACTTGCAATTGCTCAGAATGGAGTTTATTTGAGCATCCTGCTCTCGGTTCGTCTCTCGTCTTTCAGGTTGGGGTCGTCCTTTTTGAAACGTGAAGGTGAAAACCACCATCTGCAGGTCATTTCGTTCATGACATCGTTTGCATAAGTGTCCTTGAGTGTGTTTGCTGCTGAGCTTGCCCTCCGTATTTCCTTGATGAAATTCAAGCAGTAAGATATGCTTGATATGGTCTTTATTTGGAGAGTACATGAGGGCTAGAAATAGTTATTAATAACGATAATTATCACAAAATCTGAAAGAAGAAATAATATTTTATTAATTACCATAGATAAGCACATAGCATTAACAAGATAAATTGAAGTTATCGTGCCCTAAACACATAGCTCAAAAACTGGAAGAAACTTCTGTTACAACCTGATATTTTCAAAATGGTTAAGAATGAAAAGTAAAAGGAAAAATTTATTTTGTTAAAACACATTATTTATATTATTTTAGATTTCACCATGAGTGAAGTCTGGTAAGCTATGCATTTTAAAATCACCTTGGCTATTTTCATCTTATCGATGTCGTAGATATTAGAAAAAACTCCTTTAAAATAGCTAGTCAGTAAGCCCTGAACGGCGCGAAAATGAATTCATTAAGATGGCATATTATGATATAAAGGTGTGGACCTTACCAATTAGACAAAAAAGTGCAAATTAAATGGAAAGATAAATTTTTTTTTCTGACGCCATGGCTTTAATGAAGAATTCCATTGGAACCCCTTTTTTAACTTACACTGGACTGTTTTACTGTTCCACATGTCCACATGCCTTCCCAGAATGAAGTCTTTAAAATGTTTTTAACTTGCAATGGGTGATAATTTTTATATAATTCAATCACATATTGGCTAAAATGACTATAAAATGTCCAATCACCTTTGAATTCCTATTAATAAATAAACTAGTGTAACAGCAGTGTTTTCTTATCCGCGCTCAGTATTTATCAAGTGATATCGTTAATTAATTAATATGTAAAATCAAAATTTTAAACGTTCAATTTGAAGAGTGTAGTAAGAAACAACTAGTCTCTTTATTAACACAAGGCATTCGTTCCTTTTACTCTCTGAAATATAACCGGAATGACGAAAATTAGGAAGTAAAATTTCGGAAATCAGAAAATATTGGAATTAAAAATTCAATTTTCATTACATTTGCAGTGAAATTTTGGTTAGTTTCCCATCTTCAAATTTTGTCATTAGATTTCAATGGGCCAAACGTTTAAATGTTACGGTCCCTCATATGATAAGCGTAAAAATATATCTCAAAATTTACCTATAAGGTCAAATGTTGAACATTTAAAAATTCGATTTATGAGTACTGCAAATAACTAAACTGTGTGTGAATAGGGTTTCATAAATAGTCTAATAACAGAAAATTTTGATAAAATTAGTCTATATAAAAGGCAAATTTGGATTCTTGGAAGAAATAGGTGGTAACACATCAATGAATGAAATAATGTAATTCTATTAACTCTTTCTACTTTCAAATAGGATGTCCTCAGTATTTGGAAGCTATACAAAAGTCTTTTTAATGGTAGCATCTCAACTCATAATCATTTAACTACCAAATATCAATGGGGGTAATATTATAAAAATTTACAAAAAATACTCTAAAAGCAGAAGGGAAATATCATTGAATTTTGTTCATTTGAAAGACCGCCCCTTAGGAGATGAGTGATCTCAGAATCACTGTGGAATTTGAATTACTATGCGGATTTTAAGTAAAAGTACGTTTTATCTATTTTTAGTATTCACTTAGGTATCTGTTGATTCCATGAACAGAGCAGATAGCTATTTAATACGGGATACAAGAATATAAACAATGGATAAAATTATTAGATTAGTCCATAAATGTTGATTGCCTACCCCGGAAAGAATCTCGTATATGGTATCGTCCCATTTGAGTGCCAGGCGGTGACTGACAGGTTGACCGATAAGCGGATCGATCGGCTGCAGCCGAGGACCGCATCAACTTGTCTGTGTGCGCTGCTTCCGCTAGGGATACTTCGGCTGCTCGTCGCGAATAGCCACCACTGCTACCCCCGCCACCCCCGCCAGTGTTATTAGACTTCATTGCTACTGCATTGGAAGGGGAGGCTGAAGTGGATTTAGCTGTACCGGAATTGATGAAAAAGATGCGGGCTCCGTATACAAGGAATAGCTATGCGTTGAAAAGAAAAATATGCATTTAAGTCCGGAGTGGACGTGCAAATATGTATGTAGCTACACTCTAAACAAGTTCTTTGAGATAAAGTTAAGACAAGTATGCATCTTTTGTTGTGTTTTCATCCGAAGAACAAAGATAATATAACAAGACTTGTTTTTTAAGAAAGAGAAAGGATCTAGTGGGGTCTGTTATTTCAAAATCATGTAAGTTAATACCTTTCAAAACCTTTGAGCCATAAAAAAGACAAATCTCCTTTGCTAGTACCAGTCAACGGTTCTATAACTCTAAAGATACATGTGACGCTGCCAATTAGTCTACTAAAATTGGTCAATTTGTGTGTGTTCTTTCCACTTCAGTTATACGACATTGAACCGGAATGTGAAATGAGAACCCAATCCTCTAATAATCAAGCATTGAAAGGTAGACACCAAACTAATGCTCTAAAAATATCAGAGAAGGGAGTTTTTAAAAGCTCTAACTGCAGAAGTAGCCATGTAGAAATATCAAGGCTGAAATTAGCCAGTTTGCCTTTCTCCTCCGTTCAGGAAACTTTTGTATTCAGAAGTACGTATTCCTTGTTTAAATCATATCATTGGCATGAATTTTTGTACAAATGGACAACCCAGGCTCTTGCAAGAAACTTAATATTTTAAAATTCAATCTCTTTGAGTCTTGATTTTAGAGGGACTAGATATTCAGCTAGACAGACATATACGTTACGGGTTAATTCCAGCTAAACGTCTGGCGATATTGAAAATATTTTCTAATGACAGAATTTTGTCTATAAGTATAAAGTAGTGAACTAGTATCAGGAATTATTTTACAGATCATAGTCACCAAAATTAAACCATTAAACGACCTCTAATTCATAGCCTATTGAGGAGTTTTGAACACTCATTTGGGACAGAGAGGGAAGACATTGTTTTAATCTGCAATTTTTAAATATCTCAATCTAGATACTCAACCCAATTATTTTCAAGCTGACTGTCTACATTTAAATACCCCCCTTCTCCTTCTTTGAATCTTTCTTAGCTTGATTCATCAGCATGCCTCGAGATGAACTGGATGCCCCCTCCATGTTTACCGTTGTTTATCTATTTCCCCCGGCGCGACAAAAAGTTTTCATTAGAGGAAAACTTCTAATCACATCGGAAGTAAGAGTACATAAAAAAGGAGTATGTTCAATTTTAAGAGTATTTAAGCAATAGAAGTGAAAGTCGGAAATCAGCTGCGTTTACAAGTTGAAGTTTCTACACACTTTGCCTTTATTTGCATCACATTGCTTTTGGTACGGAAAAGATGAGTTTGTGATAATCGATCCGCCAGGGCCTTCTCAGTTTGCTTTCATTCACAATTATTCGATGCCACCGATAATTCAAGCACAGAAATTCTCTTTTACGCGAACTATCCAGTTGTAATTGATGGTGACTAATACGGAGAAGGAAACTCTATAGGATTTGTTATGAAAATTTCCCCTTATTTCTAAATGATTGAGAATTTAGAGTCTGTTTGAAGTTTTCTGCACCGATTAAGAGGCGCCCCTTTTAATAAATAGAATTGAAGTAACATTTTTGCTAATATCTCATCATCTCATCATCATTGGGCTGAAAATAAATCTATTTTAATTTATCTATCTCAACTATCCTCCATCCTTAGTCCTCGTACAAAAGACCAAAGTTAATAGAAATCTCTAAACGCATTTCTCTTGTTCTCTACCCTGAATAATGGCTTATCTAGAGTTTCTGCAGCCCCTTTATCGTCAAGAAAGAGAACCAAGCAGTTCTGCATTTTTCCCACATATGGTAATTAGTGCCAGGCTATTATGACATCCCGAAGGTTCTTGGATGGAGAAACTCTTATTCAGACATTCATTTATTGGTCGATGCGGTTGGTCATACAGGTCGATGGGTATGTATTATTTAGCCTAAATCCAAAAAGTCAAATGCACGCGCTATATTTAAAGTATCAGCGCATATTTGATAGATCGGTTACTTTATTTAGGTGAAGTTTTGCATCAACCTGCAGAGGAGTTTTGTATTTTTGTATTTCTATGCGACCTATTTTTCATTTTTGAATAATCCAGCATTAAATTAAGAGATTTTATATAATAACTGTGGCTACTCACGCAACCCTAGAATAATTAACCAGTAAATTCATTACTGAATATTTCCAACCAAAGTTTTAAATATGAGGATGAATAATGCATATTATAATGCGACGTGGGTATAATACAATAATGCAGCAAATTCAAGTCAGTTATTTATTAAAGACTTAATTACACATTGCCCTTTATCCCAAGCTTTCCATATATAGTTATATCGAATTCATGCTGTCGCATCAGATCAATGTAATGACCCATTCACTTTAGTGGTCACAGCGACTTCATTCCATTAATAAATCCCTAAGTGTGACAAACTCGCTTACAAATACAAATAAAACACACAACTTTGTTTGAATATGCTTACAACACACCGTTTGCCGAATAACGATTCTTTCAAAATATAAAGTTGTAGATAGAAGTCATCTCACATTAATGCTAACTGAACTGGACAAACTCACGGGAATGTTTATCGAGAATATATATGTTTTGTGTCACTTTTCAGTGATTCTCATAACATTTAAAGCTGCGTATTTAAAGGTAGACTGCAGCATATGTGTCACTTAATCAAAAACGAAGTGCGCAATTAATTATTCTTAAAAATTATATTTTATTACACCTGAAAACTACATGTAAGTCATTAATATAACTTTGATAAATTTCGATTAATGTTTTACTTAAAGTGACATTTCTACGATTATACCTAAGTTTGTCTTCAAGATAAGTAGAACTCATTTGTTCTTTACATTGATATCCGGAAGTTGCCTTTCATAAAATTGGAAGGAAACAAATAAAATAATCAAATTATTTCCATTTTCATATAATATCCGGCATGTCACATGGAAACAAGACGTGACGGTTGAAGTAAGTGAGACTAGAACATGGAACATTTCTCTCGTAGGAAAAGTCGATTTATCATCAAGGAAAAAATTAAACAAATTATACAAATAATTCAAATTGGCAAATATATTGCCGATCCTCATATGTACGCTTTTCTACCTCATTGTTTCTCTGTTTTAAAAGTAAAATGCTTTTAGTAATATTTTGAATGGCAGTCAATTGCCATGACTTGACAGGTCGAAGAATTCGAAGATATAATTGAACAGCGTATTTGAATAAAATTTGATTCAAATTGTATTTCCAATTCCTCTAAACTATATATTGATTTTGACTGAATTTAGATGACAAATTTACATTTAAGCAAAATCCAAAATGTTAAATATCACTTTATTTCTTCAAGAAATATATACCTCTTTCCTATCTTGACAAAGTGCATGAATCCATAATAATACCTTGTAGATATTTCTCATGAAACGGAAGTGATCATCAATCATTTTGAATACCAATTAAAATATAAGTTTCATAAATGTCTCGAAGCTCTTAATGACTAAATCATAATCAGATTAGTGAGAAATGCAGTACATATTTCTACTATTATCTTTAGTTCCTTATAGCTACTTAGGTCTATGAGGCTTATTTTACCTGTCAACCAAAGGTAAGATCACTGATCTCAGCAATACGTTGATTTCCCGAGATTACTAAGCTATCATTAAAAGCGTTCTACAGCGTTAATCTATCAAGATCACAAGCCTGTCGATAAATATGTGTATTAACTGATAAAGTTTACGCAGATGACTCATCGAGAAGGCAGAGGAAGCCGAAATTTTCAGATCTACTAAATTTTGCACGATAATTCGGTTTCTGCATTTCCCTTTTATTCAGATTTTTGCCTTTTAATTCGGTTTTGTTATGTTCAATAAGTGCCTAAGATGCCTCTGATCTCTTCTTCAACTTTTGGAGTTATAATATATGGGGATATCCGATGGGGGAATGAAGGCATTGTGGGAGAATTTAACCTTACTGGGAAATTTCATAAAAGAATAACAGAGTAAATACGTAGTCTATTACATGGTTAGCTGTTGTCGCTATGATTTCTCTAATTCAGAGTCTCGAGATTACCTAGTTCCTTACTCTTAAATAGAAGCAAGCGCCAGCCTAATATTACCAAAGCACTGAACATATTAGTCGCCTGGTTGCGTCTTGATCACTGATTTGACTGAATATCAACATTAATAATACTTCACTCTGAAAAAGTGCGATTTGAACTCATACTCTTTGCAAACAAAGTAGAAATGAATCTGAGCATTCCAATTCCTGGTGTATTTCAGATCAACCGAATTCTGGTTCATTATTTTGAGAAGCTACTAAAAAAGTCTACTGCATTGTCTGATTATCATACTGTCTAAATTGTGAACCGTTTGAAATGTGTGGCTTTTAAAATATACAAGTGTACAAAGTAATTATAAGGTAAGGGAAATAATGAGTAACTTACCATTTTGGCCCATTGCGGTAATTCAGAATGGCTGTCACCGCGGAAATGACAGTTCACAACAATCAGACAGAGAAAGGTTGAAAGGGTAACCAGAAACATATTCACGCAATAGTAGGTACCTAAAATTAAAAAAGACACACGTATTAGGCGAATCAGTCATTTTGTTATTTGATTAACTAGCTAAAAATTAGATAGAAGGATTATTTTATTGTCCTAGGAACAATCCACATTCGACTAAGCATTGCTCCCTTTGTTTCCAATTGATTCAATGAGCATTATGCGTGCTAGATCAGTGTTGATAATGTCAAAGGTTGGGTACCAATTATGCTATCATCACCAATCGGATATCAGACATTTGCATACCAATCAGTCCATGTGCTTGTCATCATTCAATTCATTTCCAGCAAAATTCATGTATTGTGTTTATTTAAACTGGACGGGGCAAGTGAAATTCAAAATTCTTGTCATTAACCTTAAGAGTGGAAGGATCGATGGAACGTCGGTGGTATCTAGTCTAGCCATACCAGGCAAAGCAATCTGTTTACTTTGTCATTAATATTTGGTTTTGTAAGTACTATTACCTTAATTCCTCTCTGATGAGATCTTCACAAGTTATTATTATTACTATTAATTATTCATCTTTGTTATTTTAGTTTACCTTTCTTTATGGTTAACTTAGAAAGAACTTATAAAGTATAGCCCATATCGAAAAATGTTAATGCAATATTTACAAGATTCCGTTTTTCATGAGAATTTGCCTGATAGTACGATTTATATTAAAATCATAGCATTAGAACATTTAATGTAAACTTTCATACATCAGTATCAAAGTTTTTTTTATTAAATATCGAAAATAATTCAATAAAATGCTTTTTAAATAGTTCACAATTATCTGATGGTGAAAGGATATTGACTTACTTTGTTAAATAAACCGGAAGTATGCACAACTTGTTAATGTCATTTATCTTTTGTTAAATTGATCTAATTAACAGTACAATGGGTCATATGATACGTTTATTTAGTTAATACAGGAATATAGGTGAGGCTCCTTTTAACGCATTTCCCATCCAGCAAATCCTAAAGTTTGCCTTACCACGTCTGCATAACCATATGTTGTGTGAAATGAGAGGGGGAACTGCCGAGCTAGTCTTTCTCCTGTCATTGACGCCATGCCTAAATATAGCCAATAGAACTATGAAACCAGCTGGCTTCCCTACTAGTTCGTTTATTCGCTGTCTGGCTGGCAGACAGGACAAAAATATGGGTATGACGCCAATATCATCGTCACTGTGTTCCAACTGTTGCTTCTGATCATGTTTTTCCAACCAAGCTGTCGTCATGTGAGCGCAATACTGGATTGCGACAGTACGAACATTGCGTCTGGAGGCTTTTGTCCCAACCGTCCACTAATTATCAAAAAATTCGTAAAATGGAAAGAATATGTTCCAAAATAATAACAGATATAGCGACACTGCGCCTTCTTCTCAGAATTCGGGAAACTATCGTTAAATTAGATACTTTTGTGGTGTCACATCATTAACTTGTGTCTGGGAACTGTGACTAGGAATGAAGTTCTATAAAAAATTTTTTTATAATATATGCGGTTTAATGGTTTTTCATTTAAATATAATCATGTATGTTTAAATTATTTAAAAATGGCTTTATTTCGCATTTGATTTCATTTTCTTGTACTGAAAAAGTAACGAGTAAGTGCTTCATGGTTGATGAACTTATGTTTTCTTTAAAAGACTTACTACGCCTTTTCTAAGACTAATAAAAAGGCTGCCAAGTATTAAATAAATTCTCAAGGCATTTGTTTCGCAATAATATTTTTAATTGAAGCCACACTTTACATTGATAGCTAAAATATCGACTAGATATCAAATCTATTAAAATAAAACAAGGGAAACGTCACAGATTTCAAATTAGCATGAGATTACAGCCAAAAGCAGCATAACCGGTATGTTGAATATAGCTTTCTATTTAAAAAGATTCTTTTTCAAACGTTTTTTTCCATTTTGAAGGCTTTTATCAATAATTGATGTACTCCGATAACATGGATCCCAAATCTGGCAGGAATAAATATTGATTATAAGAAGTTATATTATTTATAATTAAAATACATTTTAATTTTATTAATTGGCAGGTAACGCCAAAATCAAAGAAAGGCGTTAGGTCAATTATAACAACAAGACATATTGAAATAGTTTATTTTGAAAATATATTGCTAAAAATAAATCATCTGCCGTTTACTCAATGCCGAATTAAACTTCAGAAAAGAGGGAGTAAATAAAGGAAAGTTAACTCAAATTTTGTTTGTTTGTTTGGAAATAAAAATACATATGCAATCTTGACGAATTCTATTCTCGTATTCGAGAAACAACGGATTCGTATATTTTAGCTGTCAATGCGTACCTGTCAAGAATAGAAATATAAACATTTCCCATTGTGATTAGTCCAACCTTTATGGTGCCATGAAATTTTACTTCATCACAGTTCGCTTTATCTATTTTACGCCTGTTCAGGTGATATTGCCGTCTGAGAGTTTCAACAAATCCCCGCTATTGTGCCCGAAACGGACTCCACCATTGATTACTGATTTGTACTTAAATTGCTTTATCATGACAGCTCGTTTGTCTCCCTCATACAGAGGCTTGTTTTCCTGCTTCCAGTTTTCAATCCCACATTCCTTTTACTGGCTTGCAAATACGCTTGTGGGAGCTCTTAAAAATATCTGTAGTAATGTATGGCGATAAATCCCATTATAATAGGGTCCCATATTCTTTCATTTTTACCATTCTCAATGTATTGAATAGAGAACAGTCTATTCATTGCTCTAACTGACATATTTTGCCTAAATTTCTAAAACGCATACAAAGTTTTAGCGAATTATTATAGCAAATACGACAACTATCTTTAATGCAAGTAGGAAATTACCGAAGGCGAATTTTAAAGTCTCAATGCTCTTGTAAGACTAAAATGTAACATTCATCAACGTACGATGGTGTCAAGCAGTAGTCCTTCTTACTTTAATATTAGACCTAAAAGTAGCTATTTAAAAAAAATAAGTCCATTTGATAAGATACTTGATGGAAAAGGGATGAGTAAAGGGAGAAAAGAGTAAAGTTTGAATGTGGTAGGTAGGAGATTTTGCAACTCGATATGCAAATTATGATGACAGGTGCGTATCATTGGCACGATGGCTAAAGTGGACGTTTGCAATGTCAAAGAACACCCAATTAGCGGAACGGCAAATCACATTACATAAGTCTAGATAAGTAAAGGGGTGGCAGCATTCGAGCTTCTAACCAGAGGGACTCCATGGTGCTATCCCTTTACTCAAGATGGGAGCTAAAAAATGCCTTCCTAAATGGCTATGAAGTTGTTATTTTTATTGGTATAAGTAACAGCTGACCGTAGATACAGGCAGGATTACTACAAACCCTCCTTTGGAAGTCCGCAAATCGATATCTTATCAAAATTTGTCAATCTGAAATTCAGAAGGCTTATTGAAAAATATGGCAGTGGTAATCGGTAGGCAGCATTTATATTTAGCTTAAAATTATTAGCCAGCTCAGAGAAATAGTAATGCTTGATAAAAGGAATTTATGAATATTCGATAAAATCTAATTTTCTATCTCTCCTTCTATAAATAACTTATTCATGTACCTTTAGAAAGCAATGAAAAGAGCACATGGAAGCAACAAAATTCAAGATAAGGAGATTCATTCTTGCGAAAGCAAGAGTGAACTTTTTGAAATGTATGATAAATGATTTCCATTATATTCCCTTTTGTAATACATTTCCGAAAGAAAAAGACACTATTATAGTAGGGAAATAAATGAATAATATAAACTGCAGCTTGTAAGATAATAAACAATTTAGTTTTGCTTCTTCCCTGTTTTCCATCAAGTTCTTCTTTTTCTTTCCATCTGCCAGTTAAACGTTCACCCAGATAAATATTTTTCTTCAAAATCTGTGTGCATTCTGGATATATAAATTCACGGGATTTTAAAAATTATACCGTGTCAAAAATTGCATATGATATTTTGCAATGATAATACTAAAGATAGTTAATGTATTTAAGAGAAAAACGCTGCACTGGAAAGGTAATTAAGCGTACTGATTGAGATTATTGGGAACTTTGTTCGGAAGCATAATAATATTACTAATATAAAGAGAAATCAAAATATATGAATTCAAACATATCCAGTAATTTTGTTATTAATACCTATATAATGTGTTTCCAATTAAACCTCTGTTAATTATGAAAATAATAGAGTAGAAAAAAGACATCACTATTCGATTACTTCTTGATTTCACAGAGCGCCACATTCAAAGATGCCGCAAATAAAGGCCCTAGCAATGGAATCATTAACGTAGAACAGATGAAACTTACAAGGTTTTTTCCTTTGATGCTTCAGTAAACTACACAAAAAAGAGTGCCTTTTTATAATTATATGATGAAGAGCTGATAGTAGGAAAACAGGCCAGTGAAATCGTGACTGTTTGGTGGAGTGGTGACCAAAAACGCTGCTATAATGTAATGCAGGAAAATTGATAAATATCGAGGAATGCATCCCACTCAGCGTGCGTGAGTTAACTGATACTCTACAGAAGGCTTATCCCTATGTCCGTACGAGGCATCGTCTTCGCTTTCACTGTCCAATTCTGGGATGGAATAATGGAGATATTTTTTTTCAACATTCGAATTCATATTTCCAAGATATCTAGCAGATGTAAGATAAAATTAATATAATGTTAGAAAATCATTATAATTCATTGAAATATTCATCAGAACAGTCAATCGTATCTACATGACCTACCAACCAGACAAAGGTTTACATAGAATTTTATAGAGAATTAATACTTTTTAGACAATAAATACGTCAATCGTAAACAAAAACTCATCACATTGGCCGTCCTCCTTTTCTCTTATTGAGTCCCTGGTCTATATTCTTTTGTTCTACTAAACATAAACAGATCTCTGTTTTGACGTCAATCAAACCTTTTATTACATCCAGACCCTCAAACCTCGGTCACAGGAAAACCTTCTCTGAGACACGGTGACAGTCTCATATTCAAAGTGATTGAAAGTGACCCACTATAAAGATCTCCAGGCTTTTGAGTATATCAAGAATGTACCAACTTGTTGCCTTACCATGGAGTTCGGAATCGAGGTGTTTCCGAGTACAAAGAGAATTATATAACGTTATGAAAGTGTATAGGTGGATCGTTGCAGAGATTCTTAAAAGCGTTTAGCCATTCTCAACGTCCCAATTCCTATTATAGTGTCCCTAGCATTTTAAGAAACTGTTTACGTGCAAACTGAATTTTAAGCAAGGATATTTATTAAAATTCTGCTTTCTTTAATTCATTCCTCCTACCTGGTATTTTATTGGTTAAAATGCATGAACTTAGGTTTATTCAAATGAAGTTGAAGAAAATAGATTGTAACAACGAAGGGTATTGAGTCGAAGGAAGAGGAAATCAAATTTATCATAAACTCAAATAAAGTGAAGTTAAGCAAAGCTCCATCTTTTGAAAAGTTTAGCTTCCAAATTAATCATCATTTCGTAAAGCTTCTATTTTTGAAGTGCCATTTAAGTCATTAAAAAAATCTAATACTTTTCAACGTTTTTATCTGCTAAAATATTTTACAGTACGAAATATTATTCTATAATTAAATAGTAATAATAATATTTCCATGATAGTGATTAGTGTATGGGATCTATGATCGTTAATTTATTTATGTTGACCCATTTAAGATATACATTTGTCGATTTTAATAGCAGCGGAATACTTATTTTAAATGAATAATTACTTTGGGATCTAAATAAATAGAAAAGAGCTGAACTATAAAGGATCTTTATCGAATAAATATTTTTAACGAGAGCGGAAGTGAAACATGTATATTCAACCCTCATTCACGGAAAGCGAAATGGAAGGATTAGAATGAGAGAAGATTGTTCAGGGAAATGATTGTAACGTCGCATGTAGGCATATTTGAAAATGTTCCGTTAATGCTGCAAACAGATAATCAGAAATTTCCCAATGACATGAATTTTAAATTGAGGGTATTTATTAAGAAATACCACAGACAGAGAGAGTCTGATTCTAGTTCACCAAAGGTTGGATCTTGATTTCTCATTTAATTCTCATAAGAAAAGTTTTATATGTCTGCTTGTTCAGTCTAATTTCACAAGTACAACGTTCGTCGATGAACTGGAATGATAAACATTAATACAAGTGTTTCAGGCCGCGAGATTCTTAGCAAATAGTGACTGAAGATAAATGTTGTAGGCAAAATTTTTTTAAATATTTTGTTTTATAACAAATTCTATCCTCCTGCTGAGAAACATAATTTCAGTGGTATTTGTACATGATCTGACAATTGTAACCTGCCTGTGTATATGCCATTATGGAAATAGCAGTTCTGCCACTAAAACAACAAAATACTATGTACTTAATTTCCTCATTACTGAGTACTTCAAATTTCAAAACGACAAGAGTATTAACGTTTCATCATATGTGTTCATATGTCTACTGACACTCCCGAGAAAATATAAACTCCTATTAAAATAAAATAGAATAACTATAACAAAACTCACAATAAGGTAAGAAAATGTCAAAAACATTCTCTAATCCCATTTGAGTATTAAAGAAGAGAGAAATCCAAACTCTGTAGACGGCATTCTTTTATTGCCTTCTTTCTCCCAAATGTAAGCTCTTAATTTCATGCATTTTCTTGCTAAGCCAAAATAGCATGTACTGACTTTGTAAATAAATATATCAATACTATATGAATTTGAGATACAATGAAGTAAACTTTCTCAATAATTACACTGAATCTGTAATTAAAAGTAAATGAACTTTTGATTCTTAATTGTGTGACGTTGAAATTTCATTGTGTTTTAAGCCTTAGTCTAATTTGAAAGAAAATGACTATTAACTCCTTTAATTACAAAGGAGGTACCTTGGCTTTTCAAACATCCCCAATTAGTGGTTTCGTTTCACAAATCAGAAGAGTAATCGAAGGACATTTTTTTACGTTCTAACTAGAGACTTATTCTTTAATGACAAAAACACATATAGAGTGATAATATCAGTATCATAGAAACGGTAAAATTTTATTTCGGATTTCGTGAGTTAAAAATAATAATTAAGCTTAATATGTACTCTTTTTATTTCCCATATGATAATATTTAAGATAAGCGCGTAGGGATGAGCTCCTTTCGCCCTTTATCGTCAATCAATATATTTAAAAGAATGAAACACAAAAAAGGTTTGAATAAATTTGAAAGAATTGTGAAAACAGAACGTGCCTATAAGTGGGAAGGAACTTGCTCCAGTAGGAATTGATTTGCTCAAGATGAGAAGCAGGAAGTTGAAAGCTTGAAACATTGACATACCTAAAAAGTAGAAAGTAAAATTCGATTTAATAACTTATTTCTCAGGTTTCTTTGTGGAGATTAGCTAGTTTTAAATCACTACAACATGGTATCAGGATTTAAGACGCAGGAGAACTTTTTACAGGCCCAATACTAAGCCGTTATAGGATATTTACCTACTTCTGAAGCTGCGTACTAAATTATCAAACTAGATTTGTGACGTTCAGACACCATTATTATGGGCGGCAAACTCTTGGCTTCATCTAGCCCCCAGACGTTTATATTTGTCACTCGACAGTTGTTGCTTGCCATTATAACAAGTTCTCTCTGGGCTTATTTCATGTGGTTCCCAAAACGTCACAGATGTGATCTCTGACCCTCATGCTAATAAAAATCAGCTACTGGCAAAAGGACAGTAGCAGATCCACTGATGTAAAGGACATTATTAGAATCTCTTTAATTTATTTCTACGTATGACCTCGTCAATGCTGATGATTCCCTCTTGATTATTATTGTTATTAGAAGTTGGCAGGTGTCATGGGAGCAGGTCACAACCATGTCTCTATTTTAATGATACATATGCAGTAAGTTGTTTTGTCATTTAATAAAGAACTTGACAGTAAGGCAACTTGTTATTAATACTTCTGGTTTGAAAATTATTTGATAACGTCGATCACTTTCTCTCGAAGGATCATTCACACGTTATTTATTAAAAACTCATTATTAGACCTCAGTGATGTCCTGCTGCTTATGAAAAAATATAAATTTACCAGTTACTTCTGCTTGTTTAACCAGCTCCGGCTTTAGATCCAACGACTAACGGTGGGAACGTCCCAATTAGTAGCAGACAGAGTTTATCAAACACTGCTATAAACTATTTAACTTTCTTTTTTGCGAGAAAATAAACAAACTTCTACATTCAAATTCGATGTTGTTATTTCTGGGGAAGAAGTTAAACAAGATTTAAAAATGTCCTAGGGTAATTTAATTAAAGTCCACTCCCAGCGCATTCTTATTTTTTCCAACATTTAATTTAAATTCGGGAAAATAAAATAAGAAGGTCTCTGTAAAAGTGATGAAGAGAACAAATTATACAATATTATTTAGATTTGACGAAGATTTAAATTGTAGAGATTTCAAATCATGTATTCAAGTTACTTATTTCCATTTATTCCATGTTGTAATATTACATGCATTATTAAAACATTTCCAAATGATTTATTTGACCATAAAATACTGCACACAGCAACGAACTGCACACGAAGATGTTTTTTTATGTGCAGATGCTTTAAAAACAATAACTATGAAATTCGATAATTTAGCTCTACATATATTTCTCTAATTTTTATTAAAACTCACTGTGTAAGTCATTGCGAACACTTAGAAATACAAAAAAATTGAGCGAAAATGGATTGAAAGAAATATAAAGTTAACAATTCAATTAGGAGTAATTATGAAATAGTTTGAATAGTACTACCACAGATACCGAACGGACAAATGGGGCCCGAAGACCTTGATTTTGCTGACTTTTATCGGCCTTAAAAATGTCCCTGCCAGTCATCTGTGCAGATCTCACAAACTTTCCAAGTCCATTAGGACGAGTATTTACAATACTCGATTTGGATAGAGAAGGTATCTTAGAACCACTAAGGAGAAACTCAAATCCCACCACCTCTCATGTTGACTAGAATTAGTCAGGGCGGTTGGTCACCTACACCACTGGATGTGCGTGGACGAGAATTGACCTTGGGACCTCCGATTTGGCAGATGTGCGCATTGTCCACTGCACCACCAGAGAAAGTCATTACGAACCTTCCTTTAAATTCCCTAATACTTTTTAAACATTTGTACCTATAAATTACGCGTACCTGATACAGTTCCAGATTTCACATTTGAATGTATTTTGATATCTAGTTAATTTCCCCTGGAAAGGACTTTTTACAATTCCCAACTCTCAGTCAATGTCTAGTAACAGTAGAAATCTCATTTAGTTGGAGGAAGCATTAAATGAATTCTGGTGCTATTATTTTGTTTTGCTTTGAGTAAATGACTTTGTATTCATGGATTTGTGAACTCGTAACTCCATTTTAATCTTTCCCCTTTGCTTTCACCTCGTTGGAACTTGTAAAATTTATTATTATATGGATCCCAGGCAATAAATTAGTAACTTATCAAGTATATATTTAAATTAAAATCCGTAACAGACAATCGTAGAGTCATCGCTTTAGTGAATTTCCGTATTGATTTCTCCTCAGTTTCTTTGATCTGCTTATTTTTTATTCCAGTTATATCTATATGTATTGACCAAAGTGTAGATAAGTTAAAAAATGTAATTTATTAAGTATACTACAAGACCTAAGATATTTTCTTAGTCCAGTGATGGAAGACGGGGACAGAAAAATTGATCTGAGGCCACTCCGATGTAGGACTCTATACATATTCTATTATTCATTTTCGTGGGCAATGAAAATGCAACGTTGAGTACTAATGTTTGCTTATTCTCCGATAGCAACTTGTGCATTAACCATCAAGTAGTCATTTGAAAATGTCTTTCTTTCGTAACCGTATTTAATCATAGAGTAAAACAGAATGTGCATACATGTAACTTTTATGTTTGTTGCTGCTTAGTAATTCAGGGAGCGATTTGTGAATTTTAAATTTCAGAACACGAATATTCTACAGCCCAAATTTGGACATGAAATAAAGTAAAAATTCTAATGCCCTGCTTTCAATCCCCTAATTTTATCTTTTGTTGAATTTATTAACCCCAATAGGGTTTTCTGCATAATACCATAACACATCAAAAACCGTCAGTTTTTTCTCTTATACAGTTTCCAGTAATGCGGTTGTCACTGTCGTGGCTTCCAATAAAATTTTGCGCAAGTAAGTAAAAAATATACTTCTTTAATTAAGTTTGGAGAGCCTGGAAGTGCACCTTACCAAGTTTCCCGCCCTCTCAAGAAGGTAGATTTCGTTAAAACATGGTTAAATTTAATTAAGGATTAAATAAATAGCAACCGCCTTGCTGTTATCCGACTTAATTAACGACTGGAATGAAAATTTTAATTTTATTCATGAATTGATCAATGGTAAAATTATGATTTTAACTTGCTAAGTCTGTTTAAAACGATAACATTTTGCATTCAATAATTCATTTAACTCGGAAAAATGAAGTATTTCTATAGAAGAGCAAAAAATAGAAATATCATCAAATATCTCTATTTGTAACATTTATATTCTTCATGTCTGCAATATTTTCCATGGACTTTATATTATACAGAGTGCATAAGGCATCTGTGGACACCTTACGCACTTTTAGAAATACAGAAAATGAAACTGTTGATGGTTGAAACTTACAATTTCTTTTAACAATACAAATAAGCATAATATTAAGCCAGGTTTTATTCCATATGTCCCCCTTCAGCTTCTATCGCCCACCCAGTTTGAGTCCGAAAGCGACTGTAAACTTTTATCGTGTGGTGTTTATTGATATCCTCAATTACTCGGGGTATTGCTTCCATCAGATAAAGAATTGGTGTTATTGAGGATGCTTATTAACCTTCTTTTCAATCGCGCTCTACCCCGCTCCACACGTAATAATCTAAGGAATGAAGGTTTGGTGAGCTTGAAAGTGGCCATAATTTTTCCGTATCATGATACTGAAAATTCCCGGCCATCCAATCTGGGGTTTTAAGAGCTTTTTTCGGGATGGAGCCGAATCTTGTTAGAAGACATGAAGCCTTTCATTGGCTACGCTGTCTATGCAAGACGGCTTAACAACAATGGTTTGAAGAATCCTCATGTTTGTATCTGCATCTGCATTGACTCTAAGGCCCTGTGGAGATAATTGAGGAATCATGATGTGTCCCTTCCCCACTGCTAACAACACCGAAAATCATCACTGTTGCTGGAAACTTCTTGCGCATGTATGATAGTTGGAACTTCAGTGGGGTCCGCCGGCACATAGCCACCTACCATTTCTTCGGTCGGCGTTTTCAGTCGATGAAAACCAGTGACGCCCTTGCCCTCCTGGGTGCTTTAATTTCTAAAGGAATGCACGCATTAAACGATTCACTTAAGTTGTTTTTATCCACATAAACCGACCACCTCGCCTAAGGAAGTATGATTTGTATCCGAGGTCTTGATGAGCAATATTCTTCATTGTTTCTTCAGACGCTTGAAGATATTTAGCAATATGTCGTGCATTGACTTCTCCATCATGCCACACCATGCACTCTTCTCACAAACTCAGGTGTTCTGAGTGAATCAGCAGAGCGTTGACAATGCTCTTTTCTCTTCCTCATGGCGACCAACTTACCTCCATTGTTTTCATGCAGCAGCTCCTTTCTAACTTTGCAAACGGAAGATCTGGTGACCTTTAGAAATCACGCCATTTCTAAATTTTTGTGCTTCGCTTTTATAAACATCGTTATAGCGTGTTCTTTCATATGATTAGTTATATTAGCATCTTTCGTGAGATTTTCTGATATAAAAATACATTCACTATCGTTGGATTAGTTTAAATTACAAAAATATAGGTGGCCTCACATACTTTACGCATTCTGTACATAGAATTTGAATAAAGCTTAAAGAGTAATACTTAAGATCGTCAAACCGCCTATGTGGAACAAAACTTGAAAAATCCGTCAACTGTATACTTAATACGAAAAGTTCGCATCAAAATCTGCACAAATTTCCTCACCTCTTTGTGATCGTTCATTGGTTATTTCCTCTTCATTTGCTCAAGGGACTAATTTGGCCGGTTTCTGGTGGTTTGCTAGGAAGTAGTGAATTATGCAAATTAGGGCGAGCTCATTTGATATCAATTTACGTGTATTTTTTGGGATTTATGGATAATAAAGTTTGATTTGTTGGAAATAAATAAAGGAGAACAAAAGAGTATGGCAACTTAATTCATTTTGAATAAATCGAACTTGATAAACCCTTGAGAAGGGGAATTCAAATCAAAAGAGAAAAAATTAAGATAAACAAAGATTTTGAATAGCAAAAATTTATACGATTCTTTGAGAGATATCTCATTTACAATATATTAATGGAAATATGATATATTGAGTAAAAGGATTCTCTTCCACTATGGGTAAAAAAGCAAGGTCGAGAGAAGGAAGGTTTCTACAGAACTTCGCATATTGAAGTTACTAGCATAAGTTAATTTACCTTCAAAATTCGTACATTAATGTGCAAATAAAGTGATGGATCACTGCTAAAGTATGATCCCTTTTCAATGCATATGAAATTCGAAGCGATTTTAAAATGGCTGACAAATCCATAATTATTTTTCAAATTTCGATAATAAAAATGAGTAATTTCTATTAGTAGTACCCATAACACAGCAAAAGGACAACTACAAGCACCTGAACATGGAAAGTAGTGAAACAGTATAATAAGAGCTGAAATGGGGATAATGGAATCAGAAAAGTGGGAATTATACTATGTTCGAATTCTGGATGCCTACAGTTACCCACTTTCTCAGGACAGAAATAATTCACTCTGTTATATTATGCTGTTTCAAACTACAATGTTTAGGGTTAGATTTCCCGTGCCTGGCTCCCCCATATCCAGAGTTTGCAGTTCTTTCTTTTCATATTATCTTCATTAATACATTTCATTGTAATGATTAGGAGGAGGTAGACAAGGGAATCAAATATATTTCAACTGAGAAAATTAATCTTCCGATTTTGATTTGATATCCTTAATCAGCGAAAATGCTACCTTCTAATACTACTTCCTTTCGTTTGTCTATGAAATTACCTTTGTGAATTTCTGCTTTTTTGAGACCCAATTCCAACATGTAGTTATATCTTTAGCTCCGCGCTCTGCTTATGCTTGGACTTGAAGTGTTTTTGCTCGCGCTCGTGCTGCATAATTACAAGGTTCATGTTCGTTTTGTTGTGAAAAATGCCCAACTTTCTGGGTTGCGTTCTATTAAATGCAACATTAGACGAAGTATTCATTGTATTTAAAAGATCATTTACTTAATTGTGAGCAAAAATATCTACTACTTGTGGCTAGATGTGAGTATATTTAAAAACCACATACATTTCTTATCATTATTGCCTTATTTAGCAACTCTATTAGACTTGGTAATGGATACCTGCTAATGAATTATGAAGCTTTGTTTGTTATAAAATCCATTTGATTATACAACAGCTTAAAATACTTATGAAAGATATGCAGATTTACCAATTCGTACTTTTTAATTTTTAAAATGTCTGCTTGTTTGAATAATATTTACTTTATAAATGAAATAATAATTATTGTGACTTTTTGGGTAGATACGTAGGTAGGATACATGTGTATGACCTTTCCAACTCATATATCACAACTCAGTGGTGCGAATGCATAAAGTGGAATGACCACCCAAATTGTTGCAAACACAATATTATAGTTCAATTTGTAAAAAAATTCTAGAATATGGAGCATTTGAGCAACAACACTTATCACAATTTAATTTTCTCGAAAGTTGGTCATTAATCAAAAGAGCCATCAGACGCTCACCAATGAATCAATTTTACGTTTCATTGAACGTAAACACTTATGGTAACGTAATTGGTTAAAATTTCAATGAATCGTCCTATCTGACCAACCGGGTTAAGCGTCCCATGCTTTCAGTTATTGTGTGAAATAGATTTGAGTCGCTTCCACTATAGTTAGCGCTTAAATCTGATTCCCAAAATAGTGAATTGATATAAGGGAATATTTTGATTTCATTTTGACTGTAAAATGATTCACTATTTTTATAATTATTTAACATTTTAGTTCTCCTAATTATATAGCCACTTATTGTTGTTTTGTCCTTTTATAATTCGTAACAGCAAGATGTCAATCAATAGCCGTAAACTCTAGCTATCAAATAGATTCCGAACCTTAAAACAGAGATAGAACATGAGTGCCAGTATTCAACAAGTGCACATTTCTATTTACATCCCCATTAGCGTTTGCCTTGAATAAACTCTAATGAGCTCTACTAGATTTGCCAGCCTCATCTGCCTACCCAAAGCTAAATCGGAGTAAAATGAACACTTCTTCAATTAAATCAATTGTTCATCTGGTTCTGAATATCGCGGACACGAACTCACTCAGAAAACTATGGGTATTAAAAGGTAAATCCTCGTGATCATATAAACAGTTCTTTCAAACTTCAAACACAGTAGAAATTTTGACATACTAGGTTCATTACGTACTCTTATTCTACCTTTTTCATCCAGCGCTGAAAACTTGTAAAAGGTTTTTGCTTTGCTATGGACAGTAACAATAATATATCCCCAAAACATATGTCATTAATATGGAAAGTTCCTAGTCGCATTCAAACTGCTCTATTTAAACAAATGTTTCAACTTATAACAACAGTGTATACTGGTTACGTAAAAATTGATTGATTTATGATATTTGTAAAGAACTAGTCATTTTATTATAAATTTTTACTGAATGTCGTGATTTTACTCTTACCTAACTGCATTTTGGCGGGTGTTTCAGCTGGCAGACAGAAGAGAACGAGTGTCAGTGAGGAGAGGAGGAAGCAGGGTAGAATAATGACGTAGTTGTAGAAGGCTGGTTGGCGCTTGATCTTCAGTGAAAAGGTGATATCCGGGTAGACCTCTGCACAGCATTCATATTTGATGCCGTGGAATTCCGCCCTTGTAGTTAGCAATTTCCATTCAGGACTTGCCTCGTAATCTTCAATAAACCACTGGTCGGAGTTGTTGTAGAAAGTGATATTGGTTCTTGCACTACAGGTTATGCAAAAACGGATAAGTTATAATTTCAATAACCGCAAAATGCAAATGAGATACGACCCATTTTAAAGGTGAGAATTGCACATTTATTGTTCTGTTAGCCATTTTGAATATTAAAACTTCTCATGTTCTTTAGGGGAAATATTCACATCACTCGACATGGATTGGGAGAAAGTATTCTGGAGCCGCACTTACGAGAAACTCACATTATACCGACCCTTATGTCGACCGGATACAACCAGAGCGTTTGATCACCCACACAACCGGATACATACAGATGAATATTGATCTCGGAGCCTCTGACCTGGCAGACGTGCACGTTGACTACTGAGCCAATGGCGCACATTTATAGCATAACAAATTTTATCTACAGTGGGTAAGATGAGTGTTTATAACTCTGTTTGGATGTAAATTTAGAGGTATGCGGATATATTTATTTGTACTATTTAGGTTTTTGATTTAAGGATTTCGCAAAGAATTAGCCCCTACTAAAGTGTCAAAAATTATTCTGATGAATATCCCTTTTTATCAACTCCTTAATAGTATATATGCTACATTCCATACTCATTTAACGTCTGTAGGAGAAGAGTTTTATAACATACTTGTAAGATGTAACCAAAATGTATTATTGGGATGTCTATGTGAACAAAAATACTGCGTTAGTTCTCTGGATAACAATGTTATGTAATTTAAATGGAAATATGTATTAAATCTATTAATAAAATCTATAATTTCTATGTCTGTCAAACGATTCGTATTTTACTTTTCCTCTTGGATTGAGAAATAGCTTTCTAGTGATTTCTTAAAGAAAAATTTGCTCCATGTTATTCTCTACACTGGTCATTTTTAACTGATTACGGTTGTACTTCCCATTCGCCGGATTTGCACCTATGAATGCCAGACTTGACAGACAGATGTTTTATAAGAGAATGCATTTCAAAAAATCAAACTTAGTTTAATAAGATCTTCTTTTGACAGAAATCTTACTGAACTGAACTAAATTATTGTGATTACTTTAAAGTACCAAAATGGGAAGAGACTATTGATTCGCGATCAACAAGTACATTTTCTTATTTCCAGTGTCTGACCAGGAACTGCAACTTCTAGACACTTCCAGTTCTGGTCATAGACTAAGACTCTCGTCTTGCATCCTCAATAAAGTTCTTATTGATCTATTCAAATGACTGAAAATTATGAAAATAAACCGTTCGTGTGTGGTGATATAGTAATATAGCGAATCCGGAAATACATTAAGGAATCTCTCAGTCTGAGTCTTGTTTAACAGTACTTTGATCTGAACCATTATTTGCATGATGATCAGTCGCCAGATTTGCACTTGTACCAGTTTTTATATTTTATAGTCTGAAATTCGACATTTAGTTCCAGGAGAATTTCAATATGGTTGAGAATATCAAAGCTGTTAAAAATCCCTTTCGCTGAGCAGTTAGAAAGTTTTACTCATCTGCCCATAAAATTGTCATAAAAGCGCAGTACGAACTTTATTATAACTCGACATTTCGCGGATTAGAAATAAGCCTTGGCTCTGTTCTAATATCTACTTTAGAAAATTTAAATATTCAAGAAACCAATGGTACTTAGCATTCAAGATTTGTAGCATAACAGTAACCCTAAAATTTAGGTGGTCAGAAAACACGACATCGATATTGAGCATTGAATATTCCACTATTGGAATAGTCAACAAACATCATCAGTAATTAGAAAAATTTTCGGCAAGAAAATGGGCTGGGGTCCTCATCCTCTCAAAGATCTCCGATAGTATTTATGAAGATATCTAGTGGAATATTCAGTATCCCAAAAGAGGGATGAGAACGTTGGAGGGCAATGTAGAGCATTCAGAGGTTGGTATCTCAGTCATAAATAAGGGGGAAGGAGATCCTGTCGACCGTTAAGTTTGAAAAATAAGCGACATCGGCATACAATAAATTTCTGTAACCGTGTGACATGCAAGGCGACCATTACTTTCGCTGCATACAACTGAATTAGCGTTCCTCACATCAGCGATTTCTTCAGGCTCTGATTCTCCTTCTGCTTGTCATTTCATTAAAAAGAAACTTCAATTCACAAATAAATATCAAATTCCCTGGAAAGTAGCTATGATTTAACTCGTTCCGATATCACGTTCAATTTTCCTAAATTTTATAAAAAAATATCGAGAGATATGATGTTCCTACATGTTCAAATAACTTAAGCTCCTAAAACATGAATCAAAGTGTAATAATTCAATTAATCTACCAGATACGAGTGATTAACTCTGTCTCATCTTTTCTTGTTGCGAAATAATAACAAATGAATTTAAAAAATATATCTGGAATATATAAGACTTACGCATCATACGTCCAGGGACCAAATTTGAAGTTGCATTCCTGTACATCGAAAGGAAAGTACCTAATGTTCACGTAGCAGGCACTCTTATAGATAGCTAATGGCGTCCACTCTACTGTTCCAGTGTAGGAAACAAGTAAATCAGACTTCCGTCGCTCTTCAAATCTTTCATCGGCGCTAAAATTAAGAATATTTATTACTACGAAGATTTATTTAACTATTTTCAGTAAGATTATAAAGTAACAAAATAAAGAGGTCAATCTAGGTTGTTAATTGCAGTTGATACCCTTCCAGATATTGCTAGGCTACAGTTGACTGATACCTATCCGAACAATTTATTAATTTTCCAATGTCTATTCACCTCTTTATATAAATATGTTTTGTTTTTACTTCATAGGGATTTCTAAACGCCAAACGGTTTCAAGTTATGCGCTCTCTTAATTAAATCTGGTAAGTTTCCCTACGGATATTGTGCGTGTAAATTATTATTTTAGCTAGTCAAAAAATTACACTGATTGATAGTTCTTGTTCATCTGGCGGCTGTACTGACGGAATTTTTGAGTGGTTGAATGTCTAGCTCTCATAAGCGATGGCTGTACACATCATATTCAGAAGACCGCTTTTTTCACTTAATTTCATCCATTTCTAATTTTTTGGATCTGAAAAAGTCCACACAATACTCATAACTAGACTGATTGAAGCCTGAGTTGCCTATCTTTAAAATAAAGTAATTATACTAGAGCTGAAATAATGTTCTTTTATTTTACAGAAAAAATTTTAGCCAGATTCCATTTTCTTTCTTAATCCTTCCTCCTAACAACAAAATAACCGTAATCCCTGCTTTGATGTGAAGGCAAGCCTTCTATTTCTTTCCTTTTTCATTTTTCCAAATGGAAATTTTATCTAAAGAAACAAAATGCTTTGTGCCTATAAGAAAGAATTGTCCTATGTTTGTCCTTTTAGAAAATATTCCCCTTGTTTTCTTCGAACGAATGTTAGATTTAAATAACTGCGAAAAGTTTTATTCCTCATTGGCTATTTTCGTCCTAAGATTTATTATGAACTGCTAAAAGACAAATTTAATTGTGATAGTTACAGAGATAGTAAGTTAAGTCTACATTCAAATAATTTGTGTTAGTGGAATAACGAGTTGTTTCACTCAGGGCAAACAATGTGATTGAAAAGATAAACCATCAGCAACTACAAATTTCAATTTAAAAGTTGGAAAATGAAAAATTATCATAACATAGATGCCAATGCAACGTAATGTAATATCTAAAACACAATTTTGAATGTCTGTAATGACTAAGACTTCACCTAACAAAATGCCCTATACAATTCGGTCATTTTATCTCTCCAGCATTTTAACCGGTTCTGAATGCGGCTGAATACTAATCTTAACAAAACGTCTACACAATTTGATAGCACAATTTATCTGGGAAATCGACTAAAATAATTTAATCAGTATGACTAATGACTAATCACTGTAGCAACTATGTTTCTGCACAAGATTAGCCCTTTCCACCTCTAACTGTAATTTCCATGGTATTAAGACGCTAACTGGTAATCGAAGTGACTAGAACTATCCCAGAACCACGTAAATGCAGATAGCGGATATGGGGACAAAATTAGCTGCTTAAGACAACAAGCATTAACCACAACAGCAAAATGCTTTTGCGAGTACTAGTAGATCCACATCGTTTAGGTGATTTTGCAAGTAAACTAGTGGAAAACAATTATCTGGCCTGTTTGTTTCTGGGTTAAAAAAGGATTTGAAAGGTCACTTCTATCACAAGGTGAAATTCGCGCACGTGCAAATTAGTCGGTTTCTCATATCAACAATTAATTTCGGTCCAAAATTAGCCCGATTATTTACTTTATTCCATATTCATGCTAAAAATAATATTTGTTACTGCTGACGTAAATACTTATTTAATGATTATTTATCGCAAAATTAGTTTGTGACCTTGGAAATTTTGACTGAAAATTTAATATCATAACAAGATTTATTTCCCTAAATATATTAATAAAACTAGTTGTTAAAGCATGAATAGGAATACATCTTCAAGTTATATTGTTTGAAGCAAAGATCATCTCAAAACTCGCCTTAAGCAGAGAAATCACATTATGGAAATATCTTGATACAAAGCTCACCTTCTCCTATTTTTCTATTGGTCAAATCACTATTAGATGTGGGCCAATGATTTGCGTATTGATCTCCGCAACGTTTGCTGTTACCATTGTGCAATGTCATTATATTTTGCAGACTAACGAATGAATTAACTAAAAGTGGATAATGTCACAGGCTTTACAATTTATGTAAATTTACATTATTATGATTATTAATTATCTCTTCCTATTCTATCTAGATTTTAAACCTTGGGATTGAAAAGGATGATTGAAAAACAATATGATCGTTGAATAAAAACGAATTATTTTTGTCCAAGAAAGATTAAATTTACAATTTTGTGTTAATTATTCACAAACTTTGCATATTTGTTAAAAATGTGCTAAATTGCAGAGTTGTTGCCTTGCATAATGTTGGAATAAAGCCCCCCGTTAAGGTAATTATGTGTGCTTTAACTGATTTCTGGGATTTGCGACTATTTTGGAGGCTGAAAATGTTAAAAAAATATTAATACACCTTTGTTAAATTTTAGAGAATCATAAATAGCATTCAGAACAAATATCTTCAAATTATAAATGTTACATTGCTAAAACTAACTTCGTACAAAAGTAAGCATAATTATAGGAAAAGGCATGAGTTATACCCTAAATACTCATCTTTAAATTATATCATCGATTTCAATTTTTTTGTGCCCATTCAATCAAATTATTTGTAAAGTTGTTGACAAAAAACACAAGTTTGAATCATTAAAACTTACTGGTTGTACAAGGCTATATCCGGGAGCCAAAGTTTTGAGCTTGGAATATTTACGGAGGTAATGTTGTCGTATTCAGCTGGATCCCAGACCATGTGGTAATCTTTCCATTTCTAAAATATAAAAATAAATCTTTTAAAAACTCGATTCAATTTAAAGTGAATTTTACAAAAATAATACTCTTTTACTGTAATAATTCGTCACATTTCACAATTTTCGTAAATTATTAAAGTAAAATTAATTTGCATAAGTAATTATTTAATTTATTTTATCCAAATTTTATTGAATATTTTACTTATTTGACTGCTTATCATATATTGTAGCAAAATTATTTTTACATTAATTAATTAAATTAATCTCTTATGATTTATGTATTTATTCAATTTTTCCTGAAAATAAAGAGAATTAGAACATGTCAAGACGGCTAAGGCGAACATTTGACATTATGCTCTTTGCCTAAATTATCCGCCATTGTTTATAGGGGTGCGAATCTAATAGTCGTAGATCTTTAGGAACAGAAGGAGGAGCGGGGCAAAAAGAACCATTAAAACAAATTCTGAATTGCTGGCGGCATCGCCCTTAGGGCGACAACAATAAATTAATCAAGAAGAACAAATGAACACTCAAGTGGGATAATGGAAATTTTCCCGAATTTGGAAACTGTTATCCTAACTGCCTTTAAATTACGCTAAAATTTTCCTAAATCTATTCCAACTGATAATAACTTGATAAATAGGCACGATTTTTGAGGACGAATTTCCTCCACTGTTATCAATTCCTGAAATATATGACAGCATAAGTACAAATGAAATAGTTTTTGTTCATTAAAACAGAATTCAATTAACTTTCAAGGCCAATTAGGGAAGTATCGCTCAGTACGCACCTTGAGGAGCGGATTAGTATTATGAAGCCTCTTCAATAAGAAACTTGCTGTCTGCCACCATCTTTATTAGCTATAAATAACCAATACGCCGATTATTCTGCTCACTGGATATACACCAATGGGCGTCGAATCTGACCTCGTAGAAGTAGCAAACCGCCATGACACCAGCTTACAAATTGATATTAGTGAATTCAAATCCGGAAAGCTGCATATTTTTGCGCACATTTTCGTTCTTTGCAGGTGCTGACTGGAGGATTTAAATTTTTTATTTTTCCCCCGAAGTAAATGGATCGACCTATAGTTACAGAGTGAGTCTGGTCAGATTAATTCTTGTCTTTTTCAGAAAGCATATTATTCAGAGTTGCGAAAAATTGTATTTTTTATTATTTTAATTTTGCAAAAATAATACTTACGTAAAGAGTTCGAATGCTAGTTGAGAGAACTTGTTTGTTTTCATCCATATCCAAAATCCGAATGAGTGAAAGACCGAATTCAATGGAGATTTGTTGCACTGACAGAGTCTCAGAGAGTTTTGCAATTGGCGACACACCGTCCACGACAGGTCGTGCCTTCTTCTCGTAGTCATGCAACAGATCTTGTATGAGTTCTTTCTCTTTCCAGCTACCTGGAACGTCTGGTAACCGCTCTATTAAAATATAGTGTTATGTGATAAGATTCCTAGAAATATTATTTAGAGTTAATATATTTAGATTTAGAGTTTATATTTTTCTTTTAAAAAGTTAGTTTCTCTTTTTAGAATTTATTAATTAAAATGGAAATATGATAAAATTTCATTGAATTTTTTATTTAAAATACGATGAAACAGACTTTAAGTGTTTTACGAGTTATGGTTTGAACAATACGTTTGGTGTTGAAAGTTGGTAAAATAAATTTGGTTATTTCAATAAGATGCCAAGATATTTGAAGCTCTAACCTAAGGTTTCGATTAATTCAAAATGTGTTATGTTCAAAAATGTTAATAGATAAACTAACAAAAACTTTTGTTCGGTATTTATTAATGATCCTCCTACTCTTTTCACCAAATTTTCTCGATATCTGGAAGTTGAATATTAGGGACTATGGGTTAAAATGTTAAACACGACAAAAAGAGTAACAACCCTCACCAATTTACAAGATTCCTTCATAATGAAGTTCCACATTTTTGCAAAGATTGTGCTTTAACTCAAGATGATCCAAAATTAATCCATACGATTTGAAATGTATGAATTTTGTAAACGCATAAGGTTGCCTGCCCCTTATAACTTTTGAATATCATTTTTTTATCGCCAAATTAAATATATAAGGAGTGCAAATGTCCGTTTATGGAAATTAATATGAATGTAATAATTTGTCTTTGAATAATAATATTACGAGCAAAGTTCTTCTACTATATTGGTTTAAAACTTTAACTCACTAAATTTGAAACTCACTGGGTTTTCAAAAACACTTGGATCTTGCGAATAAGGGAGTAATAATACCACAAATATTTCAACACCAGTATTTTTAGACCTTACTATCTATCTGATTTAATTGAAATAGTATTGAAAACTGCCCATTTTTCTATGTAATTCATTTCCGTGATAAGAAATTTAGCCAAAAAAATAATATTTTGTTGATTGAAGGATCTTACCTTGCTGTCAATTGTTTGCAACAAAAATTTTAAAAACTTTCACTAAATTATAATTTCATAATATTTTTTACTCAATTAAAAATCCGTTGACTATTTCCCTACACTTAGAGAAAATAGATAAGCTTGTTCTTTTTTGCTAGGGCTATTATATTTTATTTACTATTTATAGCTCATTTTTATTTGCGCAATATGCGCATTTTTATACTCCCTAGCTTTATGTATTTTCTCTCTGCTTTTTAATATATCAGTCTGAGGGTAATACGCAGTACTTAACGCCATAAAATTGGAAGTTGTTAATTACGGCTTGACGTCGCTGTTATATTAAAAACGACCAAAGTTGCTGCCCCAGTTGTTGCAATAAATTCAATAAAATAAATGTTGGATTTTAGTCAGGCCTATTGCAAAGATGCAATAGAAGTAAGTAAGATTTTTCAATTGCGGCCATTAATTTTAAACCTTAATACAAGTTCGATTTATATGAAAGGTGCATTTAAGTTTATGAATGCCTAATGATAGAAAATTTTATTTCAAATTAGAAAAATGCCATATATTTGGTCAAAGAATAGTTAAAGGATTAATAATTGATTGATAACGATTTGAAAATCAATACTCGCTTTAGCTTTTTGATTCGATCTATAAGAATTTAATAGTGAAAATATTCTCGGATAACAAGCACTTTCAAGAATTTTACAATTTTGAAATCATAAATATTTAGGAATATGTTTGTATATCATAGCTGATCAATGTACTTGAAAATCTTTAAGGCGCCGACCTCTTGAAATTTATTCTGCCGAACGCTTTCCTTGGACATCGACTTGTATTATATATCTAGGCACTCGCTATCATCGATTATTTTGTAAATTAAAACAAGTTTTAAAGAGGCTGATACAACACCAACGGCAATCTCCCAACTTGTAAACGCCTTTGCCCTGTAAACTGATACTGCAAGATTTACGTGAAAATAGGTTGGCTTTGGAATCAAATAAAACTGTATCATCCTGATTTCGCATGTGAAAAGATCACAATAAGATGAAACAAGTCTCATCAAATATCAATTGAAAAAGCTATTGATGTAACTATCCCGACACTCACTTCTTTCTCTCTCTCTCAGATGAAATGTCTTTCTTTTCCTCCATTTTTTAAAGTAAAAATGTGAAATCATTTTAATAATCATTTTCCCAATAACTTAGATAGCTTTTTTAGATTAAAAATAATACCCTGTTAAAAAAACACATTAAATTTGTAAAAATTATTTTGATTATTATAATAGCCTTTTTGTTTGGATTCCTTTTAGTATTTTTTCAAAATTAAATAATATATTCCTAACATGTGACAATAAATTAGTTCCAATTTGTAAGTATATTTATGTTTTTTAACATGTAATAGATATCACACTGAACATTCCAAACATGACGGTTTATTTGCCCTTCATTTTGACAATTAATAAGTCAATTAAACGCCGATCTATTTACTTGTGTTATAAGGATAATTGTTCAACGACGAGAAGAAAAGAAGTTAATGTCACATAAAAAAGTACTGGAGAAAGAAAGTAATTTAAGAAAAACTCTCTCAAAATGTATTGGGTTTGTCAAAAGTTCATCTTTTATAACATTACAAAATTTATCTAACTCATTTTTAATATGCTAAAACTCTAAGCTGATTAACTGCACATAGGAAACTTTCGTCTACTCAGCCATTCGAAGAAAAAAACGAAATAGAATGGCAAGACCGACCTCTCTTGAATAAATAATACCAGTCAATAAGGACTGAACATCGTAGACAGTCATTTATTGCAATCCAGGTGTCAATTCGTGAAAGTTGAATTTCGGAACGTGAACCGCCATTTGTAAATATTGTAAGACTCGAGTCCAAAAATCAAGTGAAGTAAGACCCTGATACCTTGGCGTATCTTTTGATGTCCTTCTCTTTATCATTTCTTGAACTTACTGTTATTCGGTGTTAGTTGCTTCTCACTGTTAAAAATCGGAAATTTTTTCGTAATTGTGGGGGTTAAAATAATAATTTGTAGTCATATGAAGAGTTGTAATCATGCTTTACGAAAATTAGTTTTAAATCACACTGACAGAAGAAAAACTCACGTATTCAATTGTGAAATATTAAAAGATTGAGTTCAGTAATACAGCATATATTTGTATTTATTCCGTATAATTTATTGCTCTTAGAAATGTCCTAAATGTTTAATTGAAATCACAGATTATCAAAATCAAAACGATTCATACCTATTATTTTCTGCAAATAACTTTTATTTATTTACGATCCAGCTGCTTTTAATTCTATTTTATTGCTGTGTAAACATAGACAAAATTTGCGACTGTCATTCAGGATACAAAAAGTGGACATGTACAAACATGTACACATGCTATCATGACATTTTTGTAACTTTTTTGTAAAAAATAAGCCCTTATCGGAAAAAATAGTTTGTTCTGAGAGATTTTAAGCAAATGCACTGGAACTTTGAATTCAGATAAGTTAAACACATAATTCACCTAAGTTTGAATTGAAGGGTCTTTATTGATACCCTTTTATTTCAATTTGCGCTAAACAAAGTTTGTTTTAAGATCAAACGCCAGTTACAGGATAAGACAGAGTTCTCATGTTTAAAATCGTAATCATCGAACTGAAATGAAAAATTACCCCATCTAGTTAAAAACCATGATTAAAATGTTAAACTAAGCTTCAATACTTTATTTCTTAAAGAGGGTCCTGAATACAATGAGTAGGAAATATTCATTCTTAAATAATGTAATAAGTCGTTTTATTGAGAAAATTAAATGTTCATTCAATCTTTAATTAACCGTTTTTTGCAAAAAGTGAAAATTTTACGTCCTTTTTAACATGCTGACTGGATCACATATTAAAACGTAATCGCCATGATATATTTCTTGGAATTTTCCAATGTTGATTAAACTTCCGGTATATTCATTAATACCAGTCAGAATGACTGGAACGTAATTCTTCGATTTATAAATATACGTCTTCTTATTTTTCCATCACGATTTTGCCACTCATTTTTTATTTTTGAGAACAAAAGTTTTAGACCTTCTCATAATATCAAGGATTACAAGGTGACAGAAATGGTTACTTTTGTAATATAAATGAGGAGGAAGCATTATAATTAATACTTTAACGAATGGATTTGAATAGAATTGTTTAAAATTGCATAAAACACTTGAATGATTTTTTCAATAACATTTGCAAGTGGTAAAAAATTATAACTGACATCTTTTGAAAAGTGACATCTTTTTAAAAATGCTCTAAAACAAATGGAGAATAATCAAAAATCGATAGATGCAAAGAGCTCCCCGTAAAGCAAAAGCTCTTAACGATTGAGAGAGCATTTAATTACAATTTGACATTTACATCGGAGGGAACCTTCCGGTGATTATTATGCAGTAATTTCTCTAAAAAATAAACTTGTGACATTCCAAACTATTGTCCAGTGCAATCAGACGTTTTTAGCCATTTAAATACAGCACTAAATTCATGAGGATTTAAAAATAAACAAGTAAAAGATTCAAATAAAACTGAAAAGGGAGTATAGAAGAATACGCTATATTTAATGTGTGACTGCTTCTGGATAGTTTGACAGCTACTTTTCTTTTCCTAGTTCATAGGCGCTTTATCCAAATAATTAGTCTACAGGGTAAAAATTTATTTTATTAACACTTGTTCTAATTAATAAACCATATTTTAGTATGCGTAACCATGACAAAATATCAAAAGATTAAAGTAAAATAGGCATACGTCTAAAAAGGACACGTTCAAATTATGTTAATGTTTATAGTTAAATAAACGATGAGTGGATTTTATCAGAAGTTTTCCTTAGCTGTTTAAGAAAAAATAAAAATCACAATTTTGTTAAATATTTCATTATTGATATTATATAAAAATTGATCAAAAATGTAGAACGGTAAAATAAAATGCAAAATTTCACGCTTCTAGATGAAAAGATAACTGACTATTTTCGGGTTGGAAAAATGCCCTGAAGACATCAAAATAGAGAGCCTCATTAAAATACTGAGGGTGACCGTTTCATCCTTTGAAGAATATTTGGCAGTTTTTCTATTTCCATATAATTCAAAGGTCGATTTTTTAATGTCAACTTTAAATAAAACGTCTAATCAAACGAGTATGCCTATATCGTCAGGGTTGATAATAATAAAGTATTTATTTATAGATGTTAATAATATTTTGAAAGAGATTTGTCCCATTAACGAAAAATTTTTACTGGAGGTCCTGAACGTGTACATTAAATCCTCTAATCACTTTGTATTTCTTAAAATAAAACTCCAACAGATTATTCCGCTCATAAGCGAATTAAAACAGATTTTTAAAGCGCGATAATTACCCACGGCAGCACAAAAAATTTCCAGTTTTAATTAAGAGAAGCAATTGAAAGCGGTTAACAGAAAGTCATCCAATGATAAAGGGGAGGAGATCAGAAGCATGTTGAGAGCAACACCTGGAAACAAAATTTCAGCTTCTTAAATTCAATTACCAGTTATTTGAAGCGCTTAATAGAATGGCACCACCTCAAGACATCTGACTACTGCGACCATGGGTTAATGAAAAAATAAAAAAATCTGATTTATTCTTTATGACTACTTCATTTATGCAACCAGCAGCCATAATTTTTACACTTGGTATATTAGTTCTTCCACATTCCTATTCTGTTAACTTTGGTATTATTTTGACGCCATTCTGAACTGACTTCATCGCTTTTCCTTAGCCGCAATATAAGCATTGTTATTCTGAAATCCCTCCAAAGATTAACCTTTCCTGACCTTTATGTGTCAAAGTTGACATGTAAAAGTGACGATAAAAGGGATGATATTCCGATCAGTGACGACAATGCCCGCTCTTGCACTTTACAATACTCAAAATGAACCAGTGGTATGCTTTTTTAAAGATCAAGTTATCTCTATATGAAAATTTAATCAATAATTTAGACGAAGTAAGTTGTGTTTAACATTACCATATCGGAGTGCGAACCACTTGAGGGGTAATTTTTAAAGCCTAATATGGTATGAATTTGATTTGGTCTTTATTTATTCCAGATCCATCAACGACTTATTTCACCGATTTGATTTAGCCAAGTTATAACGCTCTAAACAATTTTTATATTATAAAATTAGAAATACGAGGTTTAAAATGGAGTCTGTATTAAGACGAGATGTAAATAGATTCTGTCTGTTGGATAAAATCTCATGGTTAATTACTGGACTTAATTGTCAACCAAACTGACTCATTTCACTTAATTACCAAACTATAAAACTCAACTGAAGGTGTTAATTTGCTGTTTTTATCCTTAAAATGCTCCATAAAGTATTGTTTGCATGTACATTTTGTTATATGCTTTCCAAACCAAGAATAGATTTTTCATTCAGCTATCAGAACATAATGTCACTGCAAGGTTGAATATGAATTCGACAGTCGTTGCTAAAATAGTTTCGACTGTGATGAAAAAACGTATACATGATTATAAAGAAATCGGAGTTTAAGTTACATTCGATAGTCAGAAAAATTTGGGCTGTAGCAATACAGTGATTATTGATTACTATTAATCTTATAAACACGATTTGTTCTCTTAGGGTTAGAATATATAATGATTTGTTAAGGGAATAATATAAAAAAACGTTATAACGTATATATCTTATGCAGTTTTAAATGTGTGCTCTCATTTGCTCTTCTATGTATAGAGTCCAGTATATGGAATTATTGTTTGTAAAAATATATGAAGGTACATTTACTTTTGTGAAACTGAGCACAGCTGTCGCAAGTGTCCGCTCAAAACTTATCAAATTAAACTACAATCTAACTTCCCAGCTTCAAATACCTTAGTTTTAAAGAGCTTATTTAAAAGAAAGGATACTTATTGCTGAAACTTCAAACAATGTTATGCATGTACTCTTCCATCAAACGGTTGTTCAGATTGAGTAGACCTATGAGTTATACAAAATTTTCTTATTTTGATCAGCATAATCTAATGCGGTTGAGTATTGCAATTAGTAGAATCCTAATGCCAACATATCTAACACAGCGTTAAAATTTGTTACCTCTGTCCCACCAGTGTTCAATCCTAATTACCGGTTATGAGTCACTTTCACTGTAATTTGGCAGACTAAAAATTTAATAGGAATTTTCACATCTTTGCGTACTTTTCTGTGCTCAAAGATTGTTCTCTTTCAGATGAACCCTAATACTCTGGCAAAATATAATGGACGGGTTAAAATTTTATTTATAACCTGTTCTGACAAAATGTTTGCTTTCATTTATAAATTTATTCACCATAATAGTCTAATAATACTTGAAAATACTTTTATAAACTACTATTTTGTCAAAGGGAATGTCAAAAATGAATCATTTTGTTGTCTTAACTGAAAATACCGGAAGGATATGTAATTTAAATATAATTGATTTAGAACCAATTAAAGTTTGCTTTAATTGCCACCATAAAAGTACAAAATTTATTTCATAATTATATATTTCCCAAATAACACTATCCTACTAGGTATAACAATTAAAAATGCGTATATCTAAATATAAAACTGTATAAAGTAATTTGACACTAATCTGGCTAAATCTACTAGATTTTAAAGCCTAACAGGATGCAAAAACCTTTTCAAAATCAGGAGATTGAGAATTAAGATAGAAAGCGGTGTATTGGGTGATGAGGGAGAGAGTTGTAGGAAGAGGAGCCGACGTTCAAGCCTGAACGGCGTTTGGGAAAGTGGAATCACGTGTGAAGACCAAATAAAGTAGGTTTAGGGAGGACTGTCTAGTTTTGTCTCCTTTGTGAATCATCCTATGGCCGTTTAGACTGAGCAGTCCTAGAATCATCATGGGATTTACCAGATGCTCTCAATGGTAACCTTTAGACAATATGCAGTTTTCACTGCAATAATTTTACCGAGAATATTAGGCTTTTCATTTCTTTCATGTTTAACGAAAAATAAGTGACTCATCATGTGCTTTACGTGCCTCATCAATATGAAATTCTTTCTTAATGTCAAGGTTATTTTTTAAACTTATTGGCATATTTTAATTTGCCAGGGATAATATCAGTAATGTACTTTGTTCTCATCTGGTAATTTTACGAATAAAATTCAAATTGTATACGGTAGCTTACAACAAAAATCTTAATTTTAATTTTGCTGAAAATTTTGAGCATGTATTAGGATTAATATCTTAAAAATTTAATTCTGTTTGGAGATTATTACTCTCGTGACGGACTTCACGGCTACTTGAGCATGATTGTCAAGTTTTCTAGTTTGACTGTCCAATTAGTTGTAATAGTAAAAAAAATATTTGTGTTTCCTCTTGATTTCACTGAAAAAGAATATACTAAAATAGCACTGTTTTTAGGGAATATTTAAACAATTGCATCGAAAACGAAGACAATGAAATTCACCATGTTTCATCCAGTCATGTTTACTAAATTTTTTGCAATGAGTAACTTTTATCTTTGCATCCCATCTATTCTGTCTCCAATTTTAATTGACGCTTGCAGTTATAATAAAGTAAGAACGTATAATGCATCCAATAGAAGTTATACAGCTAAAGTTATTATTTGAATGAATATGTCTAAAGAATTTAATTTCGGATGAACACAGCCAATTTAATATTTTAGCTATCTAACCTCTACTATGTTAAGATGTGTTAGACATCAAGTGAGGTCTTTTTGCCTCCTCAACCATGGGGGGAAAAAATAGTAAATTACAAAATCAGCCGTCGTGATTAAAAAACCCCACTTGGTACTGGGCTTCGCAGAAATACATTTGCTGCAGTCCAGAGGATGGACCATGAAATTTAAGTTGTGGAATCTGAGCTAACTATTTAGTAAACGCTGCACAACTCCAATACAAAAGTCAATTGGGGTAGATTCTTTGATACCTTGACAATGCTCAGCATTTTTCTGACCCTTCCTTCTTGACATTTGTTTAACATTCTGTTAACTGATTTCAGTTGTTTCTCACAATTAAAAGAAGTAAAAAATCTTTATTACTATGAGGTAATAATAATAATCAAGGAATACTATTAATAGCTTCCTGTTCAAGAATTGTCTTTTGATCATACAAATTAAAGATTAAATAAAATATATTGAAGTACTGATAAACTTCCCCTTTTCCTTAGAAAGATTTTCAGATGTTTAACCTTTCAAGAATATATCTCTGGTTATAAGTACGTTAGAAAGTTTGGAGATTGGTGATTTATCAGTAAAGATGACAATAGATGCTCGGGCTGATACAAAGGCCAATAAGATCTGTCGTATTGTGTATTGTTTTCAATATCCGTTAGTATAAAAAAAACAATAAATATTTGAATTATTTGATTTTAAATTAGGGAGATACTTCTTATGCATCCTATTGGTAATGTCAACAGAATGAGAGGTTAATTTGAATTATTCGTTCAATTTTGGCATATTTATGCAGATTGTTATATTACTATCACCTTGACCGTTAAATATAAATTACTTTGGAAGACAAAAAGTGTTTGTCGTTAGTACCATTGTACTGTGGAATATTCTGTGGTAGGACATGACAATGTTCCTTCACCGGTGTTTATGTTTGCAAATTGGCGCTAACAATATATGGAAGCATATTTGACCATAATAACTGCCATTTATCTCTATTCCCTTATCTCAAGTCGTTTTGCGCAACAGAGAAATCTGATTATTTGAATATATGATAGCCACTTATGACTGGACTTTAGCAAATAAACAGGGTGGCTGAGATTTAACCCTCTATTAATTGAAAATGAACATGTTAAAATAGCATATATAACTCGAGTGCGAAATGTATATAAAAACTCGTCCGCCGCTTCCTAAACTTCTTGATACTGCTCTTTAGGGCATGTAGTGGCGCCTGGTGTTTGATGATTTTCCACTATTGAATTTCATGGTATGGGATGATAAAACGAGACGCTTTTTTACCTTTTAAAGTCTGTAGATCATTATAAAATTTAATTATTTAATCACTCTGCATTTCACGCATTCCCCCCTAATAATGAGGTATTATTACATTATAACCCACAGCAGCTCAAAAAAATTTGGAAATTTTCACTGTGGGAAACAAATGAAATCTGGAAACAAAGTTCTATAAGGAGTAAGGGGAGAGCATCAAAGGTGGACTGTAGAATGTTCACTTAATGGTCAGTTAGCTGCTTCAAGTTAAGAAATTTAAATTTCATAAATGGTCCTCTGGATTATTGACCAAATTCTTATACATAATCTTTAGTGTTCATTGACCGGTTATTTTGTTATGAAGGTCGGTCTTGCAACTTCAATTCTTCTATTTTTTACTAACTTTGAAAAAGTAGCATGATCCTACATGATCTTAGACGTTTTGCATCGTCTTAAATTTTCAGAGCTCACACATCGTAGATCATTTAGGTTGAACTCGAATAAACAAACAATTAGAATACGCAGTCGTCATTTCTGAAATTAAATAGCTGCTCATTTTACAAAGAAATGAAGATTTTAGCTTCAATTTTAAAGCCTACATTCTTTTATAGGGAAGAATACTGACAGTGTATATATTTGTTGGATACATCTGAGGACAATAAACAACCAGAATGAATGGATGACTCATCGTAAAGTTATTCATTCCCCTTAATTTATTTTCTTTTTATCACTGCTACTTATGGAAACAAAAAGCGAGAACTCCACAGGCTACTTCTACGCCTTTAGCTTGTTTATATTTATTTTAACTGAAAAGCGGAAATATCGAGAATCTGAAGTCCTGAAGTAAGGAAGGCAAAATAATTTTTATTTTTTGCCCTGCTTTCTGAATAACAGAAAAAGTGTGTGTAAAATGAAAAAACGTTTTAAATTTTGCTTGCCCTATGTTAGCGCTTTATGTAATATAAGTAACTCCTAAAGGTACCAGCATATTAAGCGATTTAAAATTTATTGGGTTCTAATAGTATTGATAAAGATTAGAATCACAATATATAGTTATGAATTTTCAATTAAATACCAAAAATGAATAGAAAAATATGAAAAGTAAAGAATTTAAACGTGAGCAAAAAATTTTTATTCGCAATTACAGATTTCCGATCTGTCATGATTAATATTCAAAAGTGAAAGAACTATCGTTATGTTAATTTGAACTCCAACGAAATATAACAATTTCTTCGGATTAAATGAGAATAAGTTTTAATGAACAAGAACGAATATAATAAATCGATACAAAATATTGCTAAGATTACAAACATATACATCGATAATAGTTTAACGGCGATTACTTATTCATTGAACATTAGATTGCAGATAATAAGTAAACATTTATCGATTTGGCTTTTGATAAATAATTCATGCGGAGTCACGATATCGTTTGACTATCATTCCTTATGTTCTCCCCTCCGTTGATGAATAAATTGCATGATTACTGACAGTTGAAACTTCGTCTCGATTTTCGTCACAATAATTTGTGAAAATACTTGCATTACCAATCATAAATTAGAAATCCTGTCATTATTGGGTCATAATGAGAATATGTTTTCGCATCCAGAAATTTCATGCATCAGCTCAAAAGTGATGAAAGTTGAATTAATTTTTTGCAAAAGCAAATCCAAATTGTGTATTATTTTATACTATTATTTACAAAAATTAAAATTTTAGAAGGTCACAAAAATAAAAGCTGAAAATTTTACATATACGATTGCAGATAATGTGAAACGCAGCTTTTAAGTACCTACATCTTGACTTCATTATAACTACTCAATAAAACACAAATAATGATATATATAAATTAATCCAGTAAAATGAAGAAAAAGTAAAACAAATGAAGCTAATTTACTTATTTCATAAAATAAATATTTATCGAACATGCTAACATTGCAAATAGTACTTAATATTCCTTATTCAATTAAACTTTAATGTAAAGGACTTAAATCCCTATTTTCACGGGTCTTAAGTGTCATTTTTTGAAGCAACTAAAATGGGATGGCTTTCAATTCAAAGGTTTCCCTATTCCGACGGCTTGCAAACGCTTAAGAATCCAATTTGCAAGTACGCTCCCACTCTCATTTTCAACCCTTTACTTCTTTTACGGATACCTTAAAATTAGCTAAAACAGTTAAAGTTAAACCCACAGAGGCTGCTGTATTGTGTTTTATCTTTTTTTTAATTTATAGCTAGTTATTTGGTCTATTTCTACTAATTGCAACTGAAGGGGATGGTAATTTATCATTCATTGTTGCAAAACTAACCTATTTATAAAATTATTGATAATAAATAATAACTATTTTTCAAAAATGACGTACCGATCTCGTGAGGTTGAACGAGGTTAAAACAGTAGGGGAATAATAGGAAGACATGGATTAGGAGGGGTAAATCCAGAATATTTGAAAATATAACGTAGGGAGGATAGAAAATCAACATCCTGTAAGATCAAATCACCACAACCATAAATGAGCGCAGAGAGGGTATATTAATCACCGGTTTTCCAGATCACTAAGTAGGAAATCCAATAATGCTGTGGCAGTAGCATTAGGATGGCGGTGAATTGGTGGATGAGTAATGGGCGGAAGAGGTTAAAGAACACATCAAGATATCTCTCTCGTCCTTCGATTGCCTTGTCAGGCGTGGCTGACGCGTCGACGACCCACGAGCCGTCACCACCCGTGCATTCCCATTGGCTGTCCACCATGATTGGCGCCCAGTGATTCGCCGAGCAGATCTGCAACTTCAGCCAATTACGATGCGCGACCGAGATATGGGCGGTTGGGTGTGCTGTGGTGCGTGTGTACGCGTTAAGGCGCAAAAACGTCCTCTTTCGCTCTCCCTCTATTGCATGGGAGGTATTTTTGCAGACACATCATGGAAACAGACGAGTTAGGCATAATGTGGATGAAAATAGAAGTAGTAGGAGGAGGTGATGCATACTTGTCATTTTTGCGCCATGTCATCAGCAAAATACTGCTTCAACATGCTTGCCCTTTCCTAGATCCAGACCCCTATTGATCGGAATGCTGAACTAGTGCATTAAGTCATATCACAATATTCGACCTTTATCACTCATGAAAAACTAAATAAATAATTAGCAAGAGCGAAGGTGTATGCTGCATACGAAAGTCGTGCAAAGGACTATCGATTATCGGTTTTCATACTCGTGCCTGGATATGCAATGTCACCGCTACCGTAATTATTTTCTAACCAGCCGATCATTCCCCATGTATCCGAATATACATTTTTATTATCCGTGGCTAGTTTCAAACATGAAATAGCAACTGAACACGCAATATAGGGATGAAACAGGGGGTCGAATGAGATTAGATTATTAAATCAAGTCTTGCTTTGTTTGATTTCCCAGTTTTCAATTTTCAAAAATGGCATAATGCAATTTGTAATATCCTAATTTTTAAGCTTAGTTTACTGAGTAAGATCATATTCGCTGTATTTGGAGCTTGTTGATCAGATGATTTAATTGAACAGTCGACCATATCACTTTGATTCGTCTGTCTCTTCTTAAAGCCACAAAAGGGTAGATAGATTTATAATAACATTTTAAACACATCAGGACTCCAAATCTATATAAGCAAATTTGTTTCCAAAGTAATATGCTCCTGGATCGGGGCAGTTGTAGCCATAGTGATCCAAATTATACCAGCAATGGCATAGCTTTGAAGAAAAAATATTTGATCCTTCAAACCTAAGGAAATTCAAATGTATTACCAAGAAGAACAGAAGACCAGTTAAGAAGTAGGAAGATCGATTCTTTTTACGAGCTTTGATTCTTCGGATTGATGGGCTTATCTGCAGAGTCTGCCGATATAAGGCCTCTAACGGTGTTGACGATCTGAATCCCAGGTTTGCAAATGGAACTTCCCACAATTTAATCGAAAGCTATTTATCAGTCTAATTTTTCCAGGATTTTTCGAGTTGACTGACAAGTAGAATGAATTGAGACGTGAGTCACGTCATCTCAATGTAATTATCTGTGCATTTTTTTATTTTTAGGAAAAAATTTAATGTACTCTTGTGAATCTGTGTGAAATTGTGGAGAGGAACAAAGTAAATGAGAGGCATTTGGGCATGAGTCGCATACATAAACTACCGCTTCGTAATCTAGCAATAGGATAATTAGTTTAATCGACAAGTTATAGTACAAAGCAAAAAAGGAGCTTAAATTCTTCTGTTCGTGTATTGTTCTAGAAAGTCCTTGAGGAAAATTAGATGGCTCCAACTTGAGTAGGAGTAATGTTTAAGAAATCTTTCATGGTAAGCTTATTTTCGTGTTTAAATGTAATGGAAAGAGTACTTCCTTTTCCATTCTACAGTTTATTTATCTTTTTTTTAAAAATTCGGATAAAAAAGATAATGCACAACCTATATAAATAATTACGCAATGATATTCATTTAATTATATACTATCAGCAAATTGATTAGTTGAGCTTTGATACCATCGAATTTCATTCACTTCTCATTTCAAATAAGGAAACTTGTGTAGCATTTTCTTATCACTTTTAACCATGTAATTTTCCCCTTATGTGGTTAAATGTCTCATATTAAGACAAAAGTGAACCTTGACATTGAACTTTCAAATCATATTATTTTGATCGTGTTGATTGTGGCAACAGTCGAGAAAGTAAAGTTAAATGCTTTTGCTAAAACAATGAATATAGTAATTTCTATGACAGTCTTCCAGAAATAGATAATTGAACTATCAAATTGATTTTACTGCATTGAAGTTCAAATGTAAACGAATTCATTTGGGCATTCATTTAAAGAAATACAAAAATAGACTCTAAAATTTGTGGTAGATTAGTCCATTGACATTGATTCAAAACCCGTTAGGAAGCCTAATTGAATATTTTCGGCAAACAGTTAACAAAATATAGCTGCTAAATCATAAAACAGCATTTAGTAAATAAATATCTGATATCTTGCGTAAGCAGTAGGTATTGGTGCCAGAATGTTCCATAATAACACATCCCAATTTGGCGTTAATGCCATAACTAAATATATGTCAAGCGCGTAAATCGGAGATTTAATTTTGTTAATATGCACTTTCCATGTTGCGAAGAGGGCTATCTCTTCGATCAATCTTCACATGTTTTAGCGATTAATATTACTATCTTGCCTTGATTCTATCATATCTTTTGAGACTGAATTATAAAAATAAAAAAAAATTATTCTTAGTGTTTCTCTTTAATCTTTATTATTACAACTCAATGCAAGGAAAGCAATTTTTACGAGTTTCAATCATGGCGAAGTCCTGAATATAGGAAACAACAAGGAATTTCAAGTAGGAATGATACGGGTGAAGGAATCGTATAGATTCTTACATTAGTTAAATTAGTTAGTTAAATGTGTTAACTTGGCTACTTTTTCAAGGGTAATATTGTTCGATGCTAAATTTTCCTAATACGATCTCTAGCTTCCAGGGTGAGTTTATGTCCACAATAATCAAATCGCATGGTGTTAATGCTCTAACTAAGCGGTTGGTTCTATCACCACGATTTGTTTCTATTTTCCTACTGTCAATAATATGAAGATGGATCTAGCAACAATTGAGTTTAAGATAGTAAAACTTACTAAAGTTCAATTTTGAAATCTGTTGAATTAAAGTTAAGATGGTAAGTAAACTGTACGCCTGAATTTATAATCAGATCGCTACTGCGAATATGTAATTGAAACCCTAAATAATCCTAAATTTATGCCAGATATATTTTTCGTCGAGTTTATCTGAGGTAGATGTCCTTTGTTACATTAGTAAATTTCATAAATTAGCAAAGCATCGATCTATTCCAAAACTGGAACATCATGCAATTGCCAAAGTATTACAGCTTATTTAGAAAATTATTCAAGACAGAGTAAATGAAGTGCTGTTAATACAATCCCCGACAACTTAAGATGCTTTTTTCCACATTTTCGTGAATAATAATAGCCAATTCTGTTGGTAATTTAGAGCGATGTAAATAAGTAAATGTTCAGTTATTATTTCAGCGTTACTATTTTCAAAGAAATTTTATTTTAGCACCAGTGTCATCTGATACCTACAATTTCTTCTCTAAATTTAAAGTCTACCAATATCTATAGGAGAATAAAAAACAAGATGGCAGTTGCTGGCAAAACCTCATACTTATTTTGTTCAACCGTGTATGTTGATATGAATACTTTTCATATAAATACGGGTGTACAAGGCGTGTATGTTTTTAAAAGTAAAAGGTTTCACTCAAAAAAATAACTTCGCATTAAAGAGTGTGTTCACAAAACTTGACTTGGGTAGCAAAAGATATCCTAGAAACACCTTATAAGAAATTCACATTCAACTATCCTCCTTTTTGACCAGAGTTAACCAACACGATTGGACACCCGCGCCACCGGGTTCTGCCTATTCAGATGGGTTCTTTGACCACGGTATCACCATAAATATTATCAGACAGCTAATGTCAGAAAGGTTAAACGTACTCCTGCTATAGACTTATTGACAATTTCCATTGCACTGCCTGAACTTTCTGAATTTTATTCAATTGGACACAGTTTACAGAAATGCCTCAATTTTCCCGTCAGTAAACGCCCGCAATTTGATATTTTCACCTGATCGTTTATTCAGAGTCTATTGTTAGTAACCTGCCTTCATAAAAGGAAGTTAAACAAGAGTCTTTCGATTTTAGATATTAAGATCTGGCGTTTAATTTATTATTACAAGTTGCAACATGACTACCTGGATACACTTGAGTAGTTATCGATGAATGATTTACTTCTTTGTAAACTATTATTAAGTGAGCTCGATAAAGGTAAAATAATTCTTAGGTTTGGTTGAATGTGGTGGTGATGAAGTAGCTAAAGTACTCGTCTGCAAATTCAGAGGTTGAGGGTTCAACATTCATCGGTACGCACCCAGTGAGCAAAGTTGCAAATCGCGTTGGTTAAGTTTGACTAATAAAGGGGCTGACAGAAGAATTTGAGTTTCTCACCATGGCGACTTAATAATGCCACTCCTAACCTCAGGGTTGAAATAATCAGGTTTAAATGAAACACTTTAAAAATTTATCAATTAAAGTTCTTACTTTTTTCGATTCAATAGTCCATTAAACGCTAGTACAAATAGATCGATAACCTTTCGCAAGTAGGATATCTTTGCATTACGTAAGAATGTACTTACTGTCCGTGATTGTTAATTTTAGTACAGATTTAGATTGGAGCAATTCAAAAAGGAAATACAACCTTTTTAATTTGGCAAGGCGTATGGAATGCAAAACTATTGCAACCATTAAGAATAAAACAGGGATCGTGAGAGAAAAATGGAGGGAGGGGAGTCGGTTGGTAGATTTGATATTAGTTCAGCTTCTAACCAAAGTGGAGTATGGGAACTCAACCTATATGAGGCACCAGAACCGTGAAGAGTAAAACGTCCAAACTGAATGGATTTCAGAGTTTACCAGGTCACTTCAAGTGCATATGCCTTATGATTAAGCACTTATTTAATCATCGAAAATATCAAAATAGACAATTCATCCTTAATCAGGTTACGACAGGGTGGATGAAACACCCCTATATAGGCAGATAAGAAGGCACGTTATAGTTAGCACGAGTGTATTAACGAAACTCACTCTCAATCGGTATCGGCTTAAACAAACAAGAATAATTATCAGGTGTCATTTATCGGTAGGGAAATAAAGAAATAAATTACATTTTTATTCATAGAAGAAATATTGGGAGCGGGGGAAAATAATTATATTTCTTCTAACAGCGTTAAACTGTCCCACAGCAATGAGTTCATGTTCTACGCAAATAACGCTCAAAGCCACCAAGCTACCCATCATTAATTGAATTTTGGACGTCTTCATCGTGACGGATTTATATCATTTTATCCATTCAGAGCATTTTCCATTATACTGAACCCCATTCTTTTTAAAGTTGACACTCGGGTCTGGACAGACCGCTCAATTTAAGATAAGCAGTCACAGATAGTACAATGGCAAATGTCTCAGCAATATTTCTACATGTCTAGAAATATGACTGCAATTATAGATTACAGTAAAGGAACGATTATTTGATTGTGCTTTTGAGAGAGGGCAAAGCGGTTAGTTTCAGTTTGTAGCCCTCAGTCGTCTATTTGGTATTCGTTTATTTAAAGGAATAAATTTGTATTCAAGTTATGAGATAGGAATTCTTTTTTCAACTGCCAATATAAATAGAAGTGTAGATTTAAATTCTGTGGCGGTGTATCACAATGCATTTTTTAACCCATGTGACCTGTCAAGACGCACAGTCCGCGCGTTCCGATGAGATATCCAGATTTCTCGAAGTCTCCCCCGCCCTCCAGCCCTCCCCAGTCTTTTCCGCTTTGCACATGACTGGAAATTTATCCGATTTTTCCCTTCTTCCTTGCCCAGTCTTATGACACTTTGCAAGTGGCAGAGAAAAGTTCACACAGGTAGTATTAGATGAATTAAACTGATAAATCTGTACCCTTTGTCACTCTTTTTCACTCTGTTGTAAAGAAAAGAGGAGAAACAAGAAAAGTGAATATATTTTCCTATGTGTATGTTTGTTTGTGTACGCTAAGTTGACAAGTTGAGGTTTTTCTCCTCCTTTTGCCTCCTTGTTGCTAAAGCACAACCGCACTACACATGTACTTTGCTTAGAAAGCGAGAAAGTGACTTTTCTAAAATGCATTAATAATAGAATGCAGAAGGAATGCGCTTTAAATACTTCTTTTTCCTTCTTCACTTTCACTCTCTTTCCCTCCCTCTGTTCCTGATTTTAGCTTGCTATAAAGTCTGGATATAAGTGAAGTCTGAGTGAATGAATGAGATAGTGAACGATGATTTAGCAGATTTTGGGCAGATAACTTTAAATATAATGGCAATTGACGGATTATATCCTTAAAATAGATAAGACTACAAACACGGATGTACTGTTTTGATTAGAGAATAAGATATTGCAGAACGCCATGAATGAATTGCTCAGTAATGTTTACTGAACCTAAAAACAACGCCTAGGACAGACTTGATGGACGGCTGCGAAATAGGTCTTAATTACGACTATTCATGACGAAATAGCGAGAAACTGGAAGAAAAGAAATGGCGTTACACTGTTTGTCATTAAGAAGATTGATACGTACACAAATGCTAAAATTTAATCATATACGAGTACAAATTAAATAAAAAATCGGGACGAAGTGATTTGGTTATATCATATTCAGCTTTGTAAACTTTTATTTACATTATAGAAGTTATAAAAGTTTACTTTATTATAAAGCGTTACTTTAATAAAAATAAAAAAATCAAATTTGATATTCTAATAATAAAATCTGCTTATACTATCTAGTCACATTAAAGCAACAAAATATAAACTGAAATATTATCTGCACCTTTACGATCATGTTGTTTTGGATACTTTAAAATAAATCTGCTGACATTGGGAGGGTATGTTTTGGAGATAATCTTATAAAAAAACTCGCTTTCTATCGCTCATTTATTCGACCTGAATCGGCTAACACTGTTAGCGGTCCACATCGATGGATCTGCACCGATTGGCATCAATGTCCGAACTTAAAATTTAGCAGACCTGCTCGTTGACCATCACACAGCAGGTTCTAATTATATCATTTCTACGTTAATCGAATTGGGTATCTGAAATTCTTGCAAACTGATATTAAGATATCATTCAAGAGTCTCAAAATCCTAGCTAATTCTTTCTATGGAAATACTACTGATTCGATGATAGTGGTAGCATTTAAAAGTTGCATAGCGTAAATATTTCTTTAATTATGGGAAAACGAATCGGAATGGCTTCACAGCTGCCTATCTATTATTCTCTTCTTAATGTAGTAGATTATTGGTGATCCTGATCAATCTGACTGTGATCTCAATAATCACCAAACGCTGTCTACTTATTCAGCGTTTTATTCTGCCATTACTTGTGAATTCATTCACTAACCTCAATCTAGGTCGGCTAATCGTTAATTTCTTTGTTGTAAACAAGCTTCCTAAACGCAGGTCCACTGGAATCAAAATTCAAATTATTCTCTAGCCTTTTGACTTTGAAAATATTCAAGCTGGCAATTTAGGCCCTTGAGATAAGAATTTTTAGACAAATCAGACCCACAATCAGATCCTGTAAACTATTAATATTGAAGTGCCAAATTGGTCTTTCGTTAAAAAAATAAAATTAAAATTAGTGAATAAATGATTATTGGATATTTAATTATCTTCAAGGCTAAACCTCAATCGACAGAAACGCTCTTGATTATCTCAGGCTACCAAGAAAAGACACCAAAAAACTATACAAATTATGAAATTATTAAGACATGCCTTGTTTCAAGACCAAAATCTTTAAATTTTGCTACTTTACCTTCAGGAAAGTCTATATGTGCCTTTCTGTGTGCCTTTCAATCACCCTTAATTAATGATATAATGCATTTTTAATTCATCCTTTTAATTGATAATATTCATCTAATTTTTATGAAATGTACGTTACGATATAGTGTAACTTGTAAGAATTTCAGTGTTTATTCTAATGAAACTCATTATTCTGCTTTTGGAACCATTTTGCGTTGGGAAAAAATATTTTCATCGGCTGATAAAATGTTAAAAACACCTCCAGCAAAACGTTATTCGAAGGAGCAGACGTCCCTACTTTTGGCTCATCGTTGATCCCCTAACAGATAATTCCTTTATTCACCTTAATGTGGCACATCAAACTTCCTTCATATTTATTTCAATTAATAACGTCCTGAATGATGGAGAGGTTGCTCAAATATGAAAAAGTGC
>CAADRB010000041.1:32148-215924 GCA_900708905.1 Hymenolepis diminuta | reverse complement strand
GTGAGGACACGCATAAGGATATGGTTGTATGCGCGCCTTAATTGGTCGGGACGATTGTAGGAAAAGGAAGGGCCGGTGCAGACAGGACTGGTTAATATCGGGGTTGATTAAACGGTGTCTGCTACTATCGTCTGAGGTGTGTTTACCTTTTCCGGGTCGATGAGACATAGACCAGCTGAGTACACACGATGTTTGTTTAGGGAGTGTTTGGGTCAGGAATGGTTAAAGGTTTACAGAGATAACTTATGAGGACGAGATAATCAAATTTGGTGATGATTAGGAATGCTGTAAGATAAAATATTTCAGAGAAGAGGGATTCATCCTTCAATGGAAACTAAGTAGAGGAGCATCGAGTTGTGTTCGTCAGGGCAGAAGGTAAAGTAACAGTACCTATTATTTGTAGTTTCTAAGAGTAAAGGTAGGATAGGAAGGTCCTAAGAGTATGATCAACATAGAGGACTGGTCCTGTGGATTGTAAAACATGTATCAGGGTCCGAGAGATCAGCTTACTCTACACTTTAGGGGTAAACATCGAATTATTAAGCAAGTAAGTGCCTCAGTGAAAGATTCATCTTAGATTAAGTCCCCATAATTGTTAAACCTATTGAGAGAGGCGTTTATTTCAAAAAAATATCTTACAAAGATGTCTGCTATTTTGAAAATCTTCTGTTGAGAAAATTGTATTCGCTCGTTGCTCACATGATTAGTTTTAAGCAAGACATCCGATATTTGACCTTTAACTTAGAAAATGCACAAACTCATCTTTATGTTGCACTATATAATTCGACTATTTTATCGTCTTATAAACAATACTAGGAAAAGTGCATGGATTATTTTCGCATTCATTGAAAATTAGGAATTTTCGAATTCATTCTTTCTAATTTTAAAAGCTACAAAATGTTGCTGCATTTTCAAATGATGCAATTTTAAACGCGGATCGGCAAATTCTACTTCAATACCGAATGATAAATTTACCCTTTAGTCCTGAAGGGTGAGAAAGTATGAAAATTTAGCAGAAGGAAGCAGAAAATTAACACGAAACAAACATAAAACATGTAAAACTAACTGAGAAAGCACCATCAACGGTAGATTAAAGTGGGAGCCTGGAATTTAAGTTAGACAGCGCATATGAAAGAGAGGAAGTTAGGAATGCGTGGAGACTTAATGGGGCTTAATTTGTTGGTGCTGTAAAAGAAAAAGAGATTTACAGCCCGCCTACGGCCCTGCCCTTCACTTCTTCCCTCTACAGCCGTCACGACAAAAAAATGAAAGGGCAAACACCAATGTGTAAAAAACTATGGTTGTTGATGCTGTTATAAAATAAAATTTTGTTTAAACGAACTGACACATCATTTGTAAAGTGTTTAGTGAAACTGGTAGCTCGAGTTATAGTAGAGGGAATACAGAGGAAAATTGTAACAGAAGGTGAAGCAAAATATTTAGAAATTTACCAATAGTGGCATTTGAATCAAAACAGTACGGAGAGAACAGGAAAAAATAGGACGCTGAAGAGTTAAATAACAACAAGAATATATTTAGGCGCGAAATAACATTCAAGGGGAGGTATAAATGGCACTTTCCGGAAGTAGGATTTGAGGGGCGTAGTTATGGGGATACATCAATGCAAATGTCAGGGAATTTAATATGATAAGCATACTGACTAATATCAAGTTTCAACAAACATGATGAGAAAGGCACGTGAAGGTCAGATACAGCGCATAAATTTGCACAACTTAGGTTAAACGGGAGCGCATGATTAAGTTGTCAATTATTCACCAGTTAAATCCTTTAACTGCCATAAATGCAGTTAACGAGACACTATATAAATGAGACACCAATGGACTGATACGAAGCTATCCGCTACAATGTTGCTACCGATTGTGCATTTGGATTCTTATAGAAATCCTATGGATCGAGCTGTAGCACAATAAATAATTATTCCCACAGTAATAAAAAAATTATAACACTTTTTAAGCATTGGAAGCAAGTGAAGTCGGTTAGTAGAAGATCAGATAAATTATAAAGGGGACGGCATCAAAAGAATGCTGAGGGCAACATCAAGATAACGACGTGCCTTGCTTCATTTGATTTTTAGATTCGGTTTGTACAATATTTACTGAAAGGGTAGGTTACATTTCAAACTTCAGATTGCATTATTCATCTTCTGGATTGCTGCAAACTCAGAGCTCCTTACTTTTCCACAATAAGTACTCTTCATTGTAGGATTCATTATATAAAAACCCTCTCACTTAAGTTTGGAAAGTTAATTATCTATGACAGCGAATTCAAGCTACGATTTGCACGGTGGTGTCAAGACATGCAAGAAATCACATCTCAGTGAGCAAAAGTCATCCTTATCAATAGTAAGGCATAAATGACTGTAATATAAATTGTTAATCCAATTTGAGCAAATGGTGCTTCAGTCTTGATTCATTAATTTTCCTTGAAGATCGCCAAGTCATAAGCAAGCTTTCTTGAAGCCACTGGGATGTAGTTTTCTCTACCTTTCTACTGGATGCAAAACAATAATAAAAGTATTTATATTTTCTTGGCATACCAGTTATTTTATAAATTCTACAAAAGGTGTTTCTAACAAAGAGGTTAGATGATGCCACTTATATCAATCTATCGAGCATCAGAAGCCGCGTTTGGGATTTTCTATTCCGAATCTGCCACCATAGGTTTTCTATTTATGTGAAGAGTACTTTTAGATATTCCTTGATAATTTTGTGTTATAATCTCTCTCAAAATGGTCATATAATTTATTTTCTAGTTTTGCTTCTATTCAAAAGGCCAGTTAGTGAATTCAAGATCAAGATATTCATTTGCCACTACACAAGAGAATAGAATTCACGCTTTCACTTATCTTATTTTGTTCAGAATCTTGGATATTTTCCCATCCAACTTATATGGAAACATCTTTTTGTAGAAATGCACAAAACTATAAATCTTTCTTCTCGAAAGGTCGATGCTTAATACAGCCTTTCATTAAACACACTTTTAATTACATTTCAACCGAATTTGACATTTCCAAATCTTTCAAGACCAGAAGGAAGAAGAAACAAATGAAATAATTTTGAACCGAAATTTTCAAATGTCACTCACCTCTCCCTTAATTAATTGTATTGATAAATAATGTACTCTGGTAACACCTGTGATGTTAAATAGATCATTGCCAGTCACATTCATTTGCTCTTATGTAAGTTGGAAATAAACCGAGGTGCATAACCGACCGCGAAACTAAACAAACCGGTCAACTAGCTCTAGATATTACAACCATATTCTTACTCATGAATCTTAGACACACTTCATGGAATATGAAGATTAGGACATTACAAGGTAAATCGTCTTCCTTATGAGAATATGGGCAACTCAACGCTTGCATTATTCAAAAGAAGTAAGACTTTTGATTCCACGATCCCATTATCTGCTTCTTATTGGACCCTTTCCCCATTTCTTGCCCTATTAAGCTCGTTGATTTATTCCTTTTATTAAGGTGGCTTCTTATAATTGAAATTTTTAAAAGGTGTTTAGAGTGCCACGGACAATAGTACTAATTCTGGCTAAGCAAACTTAAGTTATCAAATTAAATAAATTGGAAAGCTATCGTTCCGAAGTCCTGAATCTCATGGTGATAATGAGATATTTAAATGGTCGGGAGATCTTTTTATTCGAATCCTCGAAAAATATATTGTCTAGTGTGCGAATTTAAAATATTTAAAAACAAGTGCGAATTAAGCACGAACGAATAGTAATATAAGTTATTTTAGAATTCTGCCACAGTAAAGTCATATTTTGTGTCATTTATCCATCTGTGACGAATTGACGAAAGGAACTCTGGTTCATTAATGGATGAATAAGAATGCTGCTATCAGCGGTAGGTCATTCATAAAATATCCCTCAACCAATTGTTAAAATTCTCAGAAGGAAATAGTTAAGGGCGAATATATAGTTTAGATTTTTCAGTTAAGAATTTTTGTCTCTATTTCTTAGCAGAAGTAAAATTTGTGCAAACATTGAGTGTTTGAGAGCTTGCTTTAACACTGTTGAATTTTAATGCTTAAAATATTATTTTAATAATGGTGAATGGTTTGGTTGCTAGCACCATTTATACGGAATAGTATTTGGCATATTAAAAGTATGTCTTCAGTTCAAACCGATTCAAAGAGAGAAAAGGGTAAGAATGATGTGAAATCGATCCAAAGCCACTGTACTTTTCAACAAGACAATTTACCGGAGAATAAAAGTAATGACTGTTCCGATGAAGAGGAGGATTTATCTATACTAAATGTGCCTGCGTATTAATTTGACGGAGACCAACCCAAATGTATTTATCAGTTATTAAAAATTTCTGAACTTTGGGACTTTATTTTAAAGGCAATATGATGGAATTTCACCATTGAAACCAAAATTCCTGCATAGTCTCAGTTGCTATTAGGGCTTCTTTTTCCTTAAAAGCTTTATTTCTTGAGAGTCTCGAGAGCTTTCAGACTGTAATAGATGTTGATTTTCAAGAGCGAAAATTTGCATTCCTTTGTATGAATTTAATCACAGATTTCACAATCTAGTTCAAACGTCCAGACCCAACTTACTAAGTTTATAATGTTGGGTGGTGATGCCAATCCCTTCTTTAGAGTTACAAGACCGTTAGTATGTCTAAGCTGTCGAAGTTTTTCATTCTTTTAATAGCTGAGTAGCAGGACAACTGAGTATTAAAAGATTTATACTTTACAAAGCTGATTAAACTCTGCTGCTAGACTGAGAACCCCACTTTGCCGTATATTTCTCACTTGTTCTATTACTTTAATCAATAGAGCAACCCAGCTTTTTATTGGATTAAATTGTCAACGTCACAGTAAAATTTATTTTGATTCGAAGGTCCCGGTGCATTTAAAATGTAGTAATATATTGAGTAATAGATTGAGAACTGCAAAAGGCACAGAAGACTCAGAGATAGACTGCGTCTTTACTGGCTGACATCTGCGTATATTGTGTGAAATCACAATACAAATAAAAACATCTGAGAGTTATAACAGACCGAGAGTTTTTTCTTCAATATCCAGATGTCCGGACATCACAATATTTTCTTTAAAAAAGATAAACACTCAAATATTTAGAGCAACGAAAAATGTCCTTCTAATGGCCTATGTAGAAACTCTATACCTAGTCATTCTTCCTGAATTAAAATAGCACTTACGAAACTGTAAGAGCTTTTTCTTAAGAATCTAAATAGATCACTTCTGATTCGCTTTGGGAAACAATGTTGCTCGATTATAGTTTTGCAGTTAACAAGTAAGTGAAAAGCTTGAAAATTTCGGTATAGCTTTTTCTATCTAATCTGTTGGTTTAGTCCTTGCCAAAAAATTGTATTCGGAGCCGTGCAGTGTAAAAAAGTTTACACAGAACGCTTTCGTTCCCACTTCTACTCCTGACGCCAGCTGCAATACACTCACTATAAAACCATATAAACTAGTGCGAAACTTATGAAAATTTAAACAATCCCTTTAAGCATTCAAGTGGTTTCAAAGAAAAACAAAATGCGTTGTTTCTTTTTCAGAAAAATAAGGATTTTACGGATATGTGCTAATCGGGAACATTCATATGACTAACAAACCGGTTGTTGAATATTAGGATTATATGTTTATCGTGGAGTTAAAGCAAAATTTGCTCGAATCTTGAAATGTACTAGCTATGACACTGTCTTAGAGGATTACACCCTAAATTCCTCCTAGAAGCATATCATGCAACGCGTAAATTTAAATTTTTATGGGAAATTATTTCTCCATTCGAATGCTTGCAACTGAATTTCACGCCCCCTCCCCTCCAGAGCGCACCTACAGCTTATCCATTATCCACTGTCACTCGCACCTATATTGCGATCACTCAGCTAATTTGTCTATGTTATTTACACATATTGGCTTAAATAGGCTTAGTGTGATCGTTTGGTTCTCATGTTTTCACGCTCTCTTGCGTTCTCCCTTTTTTCTCTACCTCGATTTACCATTATTGTTCAACAATATACTTTTGCTTACTATCAACATTTTGCATCCTTATTTGGGATTTGTGGTTGGCCGATAGTAACCGCTCGCAGAAGACTAGCTCCTACAATATTATGAAACCAACATCAGCAGTATTCGTGAAACATCAGGAGGTTATATTTTTACATTAAAATCTTTGTTTCGAAACCTGCCTAAAAGTTTTTGCATAATATATCATTTGTTAGGGACTTTTGCTTGCTCCCTTTAGGAGACATTATGAACATGTCCTATTCGTCTGCTTTAAGTAAATTTTTAAAAAATTTAATTTTTACAAGTACTTAATTATTTCAGTTGAAATTCTTCAGTGTCAGCAATTAGATAGACTAAAACTTCTGGTGTTTAATGATTTTTTGAATCAGCGATCATTCACATCCATCTAATTTGTTATTTCTAGTGTTAATATTTATTTGGAATATATGATAAAGCTCCACTGAGATGGGAGTGAGAAAGCCTAAGAGCTGGAGGGCACTAAAAAGAAACGGTAGTGAAAAGTAGACAGATATAAAGAGAACGTGAGGACCAAATGTTCACACAACTAGTTAGATAGCCGTTGGTGTTTATAGGTGAAAACTGAATTATCAAGAAAGGGATGAGTACAAATCGTCTTTTAAGATCCCCCAACTGAAATGTTTTAAAAAACTCAAATAAATGCAAAACTTGAATATGATTTCCCGTCAGAATAAATTAAATTAATGCTGCTCAAAAAGGACATTTTTTAAGAAACTTTTGGTAATTTCTCAGTGGCTCCTTTTCGTGAAAATGGTTGGTATTTGTATAATTCCCAGAAGAAATTTGTAGCTGGGTAAGAAATTGGAATACTTGAATTAGATGAATCAGTGTTGCAGAGAGTAGAGAAGTAAAAACTCCGTACATATGGACCATTAATGATAAGTGGGTAGATATATTTAAATAAAGTAGGTAGATAGGTATTTAAGATGTTGTTGGAAATTTGTTTCGGAGAGCTTAATTCCGCGGTAATTTTAATAGGAGCTGACAGGGACTGTAGAAATTGATTACCAGATATTCAGAATTAGAATAGGGTCTTATTCCTGTGTAAATTGGGTAAAGGTAGTGAAAATAGTTTATGTATGCAGTAGGAATCTAAGAGTTATGATAGAAGAATAAGATATTGAAATGTACACGACAAAGGTGTTTGTATGACTATATGAATTTTGGCAAAATCTTGGCATTTAATAAACGGACTACAGGGGGTTTTGAAACGATTTTCTATTATTGACATGCTGTCTGTAAACTTAAATCCATAGTCACATTAGCAACTCACTGCATTTTATTAGGAAAATGATTTTTGATAAGCAGTTAAACTATAAACTCTCGTGCATAACTACTGGTACTTCTTGAAACATTCATTGTCCATTCTTTCTATTCTCATTTCCAGCAGTAGCATTACAATTAACACCGCCATCGACTTACAAAGATACCTCACCCTGCATATGCAATCTGTACAAAATAAACAATAAGATGGTATATTTGTTGACTCTACGTCTACAAAAGGCAGAAGTGGTCAATGAAGTTATGTTAATTGAGAAATCTAAATGTTTGCTGTCGTAACTGCTTCAATGTATCAAGATCTGGAAGAATTGCTAAAGAGACTACGTTGTAAGGTTAGAGGCAATTTTACGATCTCTCAGTGATGTCTAGCAATTTGCTAGATATAGGAAAATAATTTTCCTCGTTTTATACGTCAATACGTTATGCAATTACTTCATTGCATTTTCTAGGGATGAATTGTAGAAATTAACAGAGATTACAACAAAAGTTATTTTAACCTTCAAGATTTCAAATTATCAGGTTGTAACAGATGTTCTGTCCATTTCTTAAATTTGGTTTAAGGCAAAAATTTCATCAAAAATACAGTTATTTTGTGTTCAACACAGTCACCATTTTTATTAATTACATCTTCCCATCTTGCCATAAGCCTTCTCATTCCTTCTTCATAGAATTTAGCCAGTTTGGACTGAAATAAGAAACTGGCTTCTTCATTTCGACCTCTCCTCTTGAGCTAAGTCTTTGTCCCATTGAATGATTTTATAAGCTCCTGAAAGACAAAAATCAGTTGGCGCAAGATCGAGAGAATATGGTGGGTGATACATGACTTCCCAGCCGAATTCTTCAGGGAGATTTCTGGTTGCTCTTGAAGTGTGGCGTCTGGCATTGTCATGGTGCAGAATCACTCCTTTTCGATTCATCAAAGAAGGCCGTTCTGATCAAAGGCCGTTAATTACTTTTAAATGGGTTAGCTGCTGACTTCAGCAGTTTCAGATGTTATTGTTTGATTGTTACCCATTAGTCCATAATAAACAATCCCCACTCACCATCCAACCCCGCCATACACATGAAAGAATTTGTTTCGGGAGCAGCCACAAATTGTCTCGGTTGTGGAATTGGCTTTGAACCATTGTGTTTTGCGCTTGACATTGTTGTAAAGGATCCACCACTTCTCGTCGCTGTCAGTTATGATTCGGTCTAAAATAGGTGCCTGATGTTCAGTTCACGAGAGCGCAGTGACAAACAACAGGTCACACGCTGTTGCCTGCTGATTTCTGACAAATTGTGTGTGAGGGGAGGGTCATTTGCCGGCCAAGTCTCTTCGTGCCAAGCCATGTATATGGTCATATGGCGACTTATGTGAAAGGTTTTGCTCAGTTCTCAAGTAGTGCAGGTTGGATTTTCATTAATGGCAACTTGCAATTGCTCAGAATGGAGTTTATTTGAGCATCCTGCTCTCGGTTCGTCTCTCGTCTTTCAGGTTGGGGTCGTCCTTTTTGAAACGTGAAGGTGAAAACCACCATCTGCAGGTCATTTCGTTCATGACATCGTTTGCATAAGTGTCCTTGAGTGTGTTTGCTGCTGAGCTTGCCCTCCGTATTTCCTTGATGAAATTCAAGCAGTAAGATATGCTTGATATGGTCTTTATTTGGAGAGTACATGAGGGCTAGAAATAGTTATTAATAACGATAATTATCACAAAATCTGAAAGAAGAAATAATATTTTATTAATTACCATAGATAAGCACATAGCATTAACAAGATAAATTGAAGTTATCGTGCCCTAAACACATAGCTCAAAAACTGGAAGAAACTTCTGTTACAACCTGATATTTTCATTTATTCAATATCAAGTAGGTGCTAAACCTCTGATATTGTGATAGCTAACGGGTCCGATCCCATAAAAATATAGTTCAAAAATTACATTTCAAATTACATGTGAGAGAAATATTTGAATACTCAAGATGACATTATGAGATTTCGCCTTCAATTAACGATCTGCTAGGACTTTATCTCTAGCAAAGACTTAATGCTAATAATATGTTAACTTGTTCACAGATTTTTTAGAGCTTAAATTTAACATCAAGCTTTACTCCACGCTGTTTGTGATTCATCTCTCGGTCCCTTTGGGATTTTTAGATTTGTTGAAGGAGGGTATATGATATCAAGTTATCCAAGCGACTATGGATCATCGCTGTACTTTCACCTTTATAGCCTCTTATGATCACTGCTTAATAAGATGGAGAGAAGATAGAAAATACTTGGGAAGCTTTATTGCATACGAAAGGAAATTTTCGAATTTTAAGAGAGTGAGATGTAGTGGCGTGTAAGACAGGATGAAATGACTTGGTGCATCGCTCTAGAGTTTTTATACTGCGGAAGTTAAAATAAACAAATTGAGTTAGACCTTGGCAAACGGTCAATCAACCAGGACTTATTGACTCAGGGGATGAAATTCACCATACATCCTATAATAGAGTGTAGTTCAGGCAAATTATCAAAGGTCATGTATGATGTAAAGTTTCAGGTGACTGACTGAATACTATGATCGACTGACCCAAAGTGAGAAAATTCAGAAATATTTACCAGGAAAATGTTTGTGCTTTAGAAAACGCAGGTGAATATTCTCAAGAAATAATTTCGGAACTATGGATGAAGGTTTAGTTTGACGGAAATTTAGCAATTGGCTCGCTGAAAATCAAAGGGGATGAGTGAGCGAGACGCCGGAGGCAAATTAGTAGGAGAAGAGGTCAGAGTGATTCGGAATATGAGAGAGAACAGGTAGAAAACTAATATTCATGTAATTCAGTGAGGCGTATTAAATTCTAATGGGGGAAGAACCAATGCATTCTATGTGGCAGCTTCGGCGGATAAATATTTACTGCGTCCTCCTCCTCACTCCTAGAACGATGAAATGAAAATTTTTGATAAAATTTTCTCCTAAGTTGGAAAGACAACTGATAAGGTGTTTGGATTTCAGCACAGTCAATACTAACAAATAGGAAAAGAGTGGGATATCGGTAAAACTTTCCAGTAGAATGTTTGATATATTTTTGACTGGCTGCTAATAATTTCGACAAATTTTGAGTCGCTAAAGAACAGCATTATGCATCTTAGGCAACACTGAATGGGGTTTGGAAAACTTTGTAGTGGTCTTGACTCGGGGATAGATTAGTTTTTGAGATGAAATTTGATGATGTAGATTTTCTCCAACAGCTTTCAAGAAAATTGTTTCGTTGATTGGCATCAAGGATACACTTTGAATTTTGAAGGTTTCTGGCGTCTGTTTGCAGCCGAATAGATCCAGCTTCACGCCGAATGCACTGTATTCTTTTTATTTTTAGTAGTGAAAGACAAAATGGTTTTAGATATAGATAGATAAACTATCTTTTTTCTATGGTTTGGATATCCTGACTGTGCTAGAAAATGTCATTAAGGTTAATTGGCTTTCTCAGCGGGTGTTTTATCAGTGTTTACATAGCAGAAATTAGTAGTTCTTTAACCCTACTAGAGGACTGAGAAAGTATTGGGAGTTTCGGACTTTCTGTAAAGCTGGTATTGCAAATTCGATAGCTGCACTGGATTGAGTTTATGACAGTGTCGGTGGGCTTTATTGTTTGGTTGTTACCACTGCCACGGCTGGTTCGAATACTGATTTGCATACTGCAGCTGGGAGTACAGGTTTGATCGCTTCAGTTTGTGAAGGTCTTGATGGCGTTGATGTCAAATATATTGATGGTATCGTCAGCCAAGCGCTTTAACATTACTATGATGATGATGGCCGATATCTCTTTTTATTTTGAGTGCTCACGAACCTGACTGGTTAGTGAGAATGTGAAGATGAAAGAGGCTGCTCAATTGATGTCAAGTCTATATCACGGACGAGAATCTTCTAGATATCTTCAGGAAGCTTTTCCACGGTTCACCACAGATTTTCCTCTACCATCTAATTCCTGCAATTTGAGCTCACCTCTGCAAATTGGCAACCTTTCCGAATTTCTATTTGAAGGGTTGATGCCTTCTCTCTGACCTCTTCTAGTAAGTGTATCTTGGTACCGTTTCTATCTCACTGCTCGGAGGAACAACAGATTAGTGTTGGTATCTTCTAGCAACAGCTTTTAACCAATTTACCCTCTTTACCATTACGGACAGTCAATAAATGATTTTAATGCATTACCAATTTGTAACGAGCATGAATTTGATCTTAAATTGAACATTCACTCCAACACTGTGCCTCCAACAATTGCGAGATTAAAATATCAAAAGAAAAATTCGTTGTCAAGTAGTGGCATAATTAGATAATTTAGTTTAATTCGAGTATTATTATTTTTAACATAAATTATATCTATACTTATCCCCTTTCAGTGACAAGAATATGCGTGAATAATTCACTAACAATTCAAGTTACTGATTAAAAATTCTAGATCAATCTAGTTCTAAATTTCTGCGTTTATGATTCCCTTTCCGAATACAGAAATTTTATAATGCGAAATGAATGGGGGGAGAGTCGAATGCCACAATCATATATCACGGAACAGTTGCAAATACCAAGACCTAAAGACGATTCTAAACGCGTTCTCTCATTTACTTAAGAGATAATAATGCTAGGCCGGCTATCAAGTGGCGTTCGTTTTCTTTTCTTTACGGATGATATTGATAAAAATACGTCTCTTTTAATTATATTTTAAAGAAATTTGAAACTCGAGATGGCTGATACGTGGTAAAACGGGAATGTCCTTCAGCTGCATTATTTTCTATAATAGTAGTGTATGATGAAGGGTTCAGATTTGAAATTGTTACGTTAAGAATTAAATTAGATTAAAAGATAGCTAAAGAGATGTTTAATAAAGTGCAATGATAAAGTAGGTGGGGGAAATTTATTAACTTGAAAAACTAGAACCCAAAAAGAAGAACGACTCACGGATAAAATGGAATGAAACTTTACACGTGACTGTTAAAAAACTGGACTAAGTTAACCGACAACTTGGGGTGAATTTGATGGTTGTCAGATCGCATCACATCACTGTGAGATCACATCCATTTATTAGACTAATCAACTAACAATCAATTTTAGTTAACGCGAGATTGTAGAAGGCGATTTTTCTCAAAAACCTTCCACCTGTGGAATATGAGTGTCGAAAAGATTCTTAAATGTGCTCGTAATCGTTATTAACGGTGGTGAGTGTCCTACCAAACTGAATAACCGGATTGACGTCCCACAGAGGTTTAAAAATGTAATTTGACAGTTTTCAATCCTGCATTTGATTAATAATTAATAATCCATCTGCTGACTGCTATATATCGAGATATGACGGCATACTTATTATTAATGCAGTACTTTAGTCCCTGGAACGAAAATTTCATATTGCTCAGGTACAGAAGAAGGAAAAGATTAGATAAAGATTTGTTTTAAGGATAAACATCACAAATTGAATAACTGAATGGGTCAACCTTCAGCAGAAATTTTATTTAATTTAAAGAGGGTTAATTTCAAGGGGACTCATTCAGGCAATTATTTCATGTTTATCATTATTTTTGAGACTTCTGCTTCATATTGCATATTTTGATGCATTTCAGAATTGTTTAAACTGTGCAATATCAATATTATGAAAGCGAATCGCCAGCATAGAAGATCATGATTTCTCAAACTGACCATCATAATTAAATAAACAGTTAGTAAGCATTAGATATCAAGAAGAAGAATTTTTCTTGCTTAACATTTAACAGGAAATAAATTTTAATTGCCTATTAAGATCAATTCAATTTGTTTCATATTATAATATATTTATTGAAAAATATAACAATTTGCTTTCGACTAATGGGTCCTTTTGAAAATTGCTTGAAGTTCCGGTGATGCTTTCACAAGCTTACAAAAACATCAGCTGCCACTCTCTTTAAATTCAAAAAATTATTTCGTTACATACACCGTTTTCATATTTTCGGTTTAACTATTTTAGTCCTTTGATCCCTCCTGTTGAGTCATGGTTTGTATTTACTATTTTAAAAAATTATGGCTTAAAATCTTCACAAATAAAAAAACATTAAAATATTAATGTTATTTTACCATTAACCGTTGTATCTAACATAACCTCGTTTCAAACATAAAAGTTAATAATGATAAAATTAATTGATTTAAATCTGCACAATTAAAGTAGTTTCAACCAAATTTTAATTAATTTTGTTATGGTAAAGTGGGTGGTTTTATAAAAATGCAAACGGAATTAAAGGTTCCGGCCGTACACGAGGCAAATGAACAAACAAACTATATTAAATTTTCATAAAGGCGACAGAAAATTAAAAGTTAAATCTCCCCTCATATTTAGTGCTCAGAGTCTATTTACATGCCTTTTATATTCGCGAACAGATTTAGGGAAAAGTATTTTCCTGTTGGGATGGTTATGAACACTTCCAGCATTTAAGATGATCTACCTGCAGACAATACATGGATTCATGCTTTTTAAGGCGTATTCTTCCAGGGGAACTAATTTGGCGATATTTAATTGGAAATAGAAAAATTATCAAAATAAATATGAGTTCAAACCATGTACCGAGAATTTCAATGAATTGAAATTGTCGGAATGATTGCAGTGATAAAAATATCAAAAAAATTCTAAATATTCCCTCTGAGTCCGAGTTGGATGCTGGAAAATTCTCTCCTTCGAGGTGTTCATTTGTAAAAATTCAGTAATGTTTATGAGAAACTGCCCTAGTTAATACAAGTCACTAAGAGGTATGTTAGAAAGCAAATTAGGTATGATTAGTCCCCTGGATTTTTGTGTTGTGTCCCAGGCCTTTGGCCTACTATATCTTTGTGTCCCTTTAGTATATCCTTGTCTATCACCTATCTGTGTATTTACCATGGCTCTAGTGATCCCGGTAGGTGCATTTATATAATTCCTTGTACTTATTCATCCTGAATGGCTATGCATTGTGTACGTATATATCATAATTAAAACTAGTCAGAACTTTCATTCCTGACTTCTTGGTCCCGGCACTTAGGAGGCATAATACTGAGCAAATTCTTGTCTACGAGTTTCAGTGCTTATTGGCTGATTAATTAATTAGGGTTGGTAGTCTTATCACTCTACTCTATTTTTTCCTCAAAAGCTCGAGCAAATCATCTGATTTGCACAATTTTAATAGAGCAGAGATGACTAGACCTCATTCATCATGAATTATAATCATTTTATTTTAGTTCCACTGGCTTCATATATAATAAATCTCCGTCATTTTCAGACACACACACACACACACATATATATATATTATATACATTAAAGAACTCAATTCATAGTTTAATTTCAAAGTTAAATGGATTAGTGGAATGACTCATAAATATGTACCCAAACATCGAACGGATGAAAACAAAATTTCATACATAGAGAAGAATCTCTTTGCTTCTATACTGCCACTCGCACGCAAACCAACAGTTTATAAAACGAACTGTGCGCGATTCAACAATTAAAATTCCCTCTGTCATATGATGTTCTGAACATGTTCTAGGGGCTTCCGTAAGACAGACATGTATACACAGTATTTGTTTAAATAAAAATAGTTGATGTTAAGCATTTTCTTAAAATAGCAACACTTTATATTTATAACAAGTCATAGCGTAATTTGAATTCTGCTGTTTTTACATGGTCTTGTACCTTGCTTTAAATATTATAAAATACTATTTTACTTTGAATCGGAAGGGTTTTAACGATTACTTTGATTCCGATTAGCGCCATGTTAGTCGGTTAGAATAATACGGAAAATAAATATATTAAAAAGCTTTTATAGTTCCCTTAAAGAGAACTTTGACTGGCTCTGCTGTCTTAAAATCCTGTAAGTCTTTATCGTCTAAATTAATAAATCTCTAAGCGTCGTAAACATGAATCTACTCTGAAGACAATATTTCATAATTCACAATAATACATAAATTGGTGTCCATACTCGAGAAGTAAAAAGACTGCGATCAAATTCCAAAGGTGAAATTGTGTAAGATTCTTCTGATGTCCTGATTTTAATTTCTACTTCTGCTCGATCCCTTTCTTTTAACCACTTTGTTATTCCCTGTATTCAGCGGGTTTCCACGATGAAGATTGTAACTATTTTTTTCTTTGCGTGAACAATTAAACAAAGGGAAATGTAGAAGTGCAGCTAGCACGCATAAAATTTTTGACAGCCTTCCTGATAGAAAAATGCCCTAGCAGGCCATCTTATTATCCCATCCCATATATTGGACACCTTGGTTGACCTCAATCCGTTTCAGTCATTTTGAACTTCTTTACCAAATAAACTCCTCAATTAAATAGGTCCATTCGGTCTCTCTACATAGCCCCTAAGTTAATCCCTAGACGCCTTTGACCTACGGTTAGAAATTCAGTTTTAAGAACATTCCAGATAACACTTGAAGGCTCAAATTGTATCCAAAAATCGTCAATGGGTACTTACAATTAAATAATTCAATTTTCGATTATTTTACATAATGAATGGCCGGAAATTTGGCTGAGTCCCAAAGCTGTTGGGCATTGAGAAAATGTGCTTACGTTTAATTAACTTAGTATTTTTCAGTATTTTTCATTTTAGCATTATTCTGAGTTGTTTTTCTATTATACGCTCATATCTATTTGAATATTAAGCTTGTTATATTGAAGCTAATTAAAAATACGATAAATGTAAAGTTAAAATTTTAATTTAAAATATGTCATTAATGAACACTTAAAGCTACTATTTTTAGAACTTATTTTCAAAATTTTACAAATTAATCTAACGTTTTCCCTTACTTAATTGTATTTTAACTGAATTAAACTTGCAGAGAATTATTGTTTTATTATTTTCTAACGACATTTTGTTGTTGAAATAAAATGTGTCATGTCTATTCATTTCTATTGTTTTGGTTTAATGTTACTTTCCCAATTAAAAGAACAGCGCTTATTTCGGGTTGTCTTGAATATACAAACTCTTCTGGGCTGACTTCTTATGCATTTTTATTCTGCGCAGCTAAAGGGACTTTGCTGAAAGTGTAATTCCTTTGATTATTTTCAAAAGTGAACATTTGAGTGGTGAGGCATGTTCGAAAATCACTCATTCATGTTTATTGAATAAAATAGCTTACAGTATCATGACTCAACGAACCGGAGGACGCGCTACCTGCAGGTCGACTTCATGCTTCTCTGTTATTATGATATCTTCAGTGGAATATTAAAGTGCTTATAGTAGCATTAATCCGACGTAAAGCTACCTTAGGCGCCAGACCAAATTAGGTTAAATATCCCCTTATAGAACTAGTGACCTTCCTAAGACAATAAACAACAACCTTACTCGAGTATGGAGACCAATAGTTAAGTAGGGCCGTAGGTCTATTGGACAGATGGAAGTGAATGTGGAAAGCAAGAAGGAAGGAGTAAGAAACAGAACTAGGAGAGAAGAGGAATGCGTCATACTGAGCTAGGACGACCCGGGTTATGAGGAGCGATAGAAATGAGGAACCATAAAACGGTTGGCAGATTTTGAGTCCTGATGTATAACTGCCAATTAGGACAGAGGCATGAGTTAGTCGGTTCGCAACGCATAGAGGGAGAGCGGTCATGCCTGTTAATCAGAGGGCACAGATACTATATGTTAATCCAGTTATAAGAACGGAGATCGAGTATAAGCACAAATTAAAGTCAAGACATCAAGAGTCATTATTTGAATATTAAACTGAATTTAATTTTTCAAAGTTTTCCTAAGTTATATTGTCAAATTCAAATTGCATTGTGAGACCTTATGTTCCTGAGTAAGTTCATAATTTATTAACAGTTTGGTTGTTCATGCCATCTCTAAAGTTTAAAACCGTATAGGTGATACTAACTAATTAAATTTTACTTAAATTTACCTTTAAATTACGTCAGATGATCAAATTTTGCTACTATCATCTTGCGTGGTTTTTTTCATTTTTACATTTTCATATTAAAATTATTATTAATAACTTTGCTCGATGGTTTTTGAAACAGTTTCATGATTAATCAATCCAATCACGCAACAAATCCAGGCAGCCTTTAATTATCCGTCAGATTTTAATTCTGTGTAAACCAATTCCTTATTTATTTGCATTTCTGTTGTCCATATATGTGCAAAAAGAATGAATATAGAATTCGTAGCATATTGTAAAAGGGTCAGAGATATTGATAAGGAGGCTAAATGCAAGCAATAATTTCGTATTGTTTGTCGTTTTAATGCAATGCCATTACACTTATCCCTCTATATATTTGAATTTTATTGAATAAAATTAGAACATTATATGATTTCCTTATAAATAAAATTACTTGTATCATTAAAAATAGTATCAATAACACTCAGTATGGGTGGAGAGTAGCCGCTCTTATAGAAAACTCGATAAGAATATGCCAAAGTTGGTTGACCGGATTTAATCAATCTTATAGGCCATCAACATTATTTCATATGCACCGATCAGCTTTGACTTTTGATCTCTGATGTGACAGACATTCGTGCTGACTACTGTCTTATAGGTGTAATTTATAAATGAAGGTTTAGATCAACATTTGGCGAATATATGTCACAAAAGTCAAAAATCTCGATATCTGATCGATTATAATTTCTAAACCCATTTAAGAAAGCATTTTTCAGTACTCATCTCGGGTAGAAGTTTAGCGTTATGCAGCCTCCCCGTGGTGAGAAACTCGAATTTTTTCGCCCTCTTTATTCTTCAGATTTAATCAGTTTGGCTGGCCGTACTGCTTAGAGGATGTAAATTAGTAGATATTGACCTCTTAATTTCTTACTTCACAGATAAACGCGTTAGTTGCCGTCCCATTAGCACTATTTAAATGATTTATCAATTAATTTAGTTCTTCCGATTAAAATTATCAGTTAGAATTTATACTAAATATAAGAATTACCAAAATAACATTTATTGTGAGAGGGAAGAGTAAAATTTTGCGAATGCGGCAACGAAAATCAGAGATTTTCATTAAATTTCAGTTCCTATTAGTCCTTCTGCATTTTAAAGAGATATTCTTGAGATGTCTGAGTTGGGACATGTCTGAAAAAATATTTAACGCTAATATTTTACGAAAAAAATTTTCTATTCATATATTTTCATAACCATTTATTTTAGAAACAGGTTGGAATTTGTTTGCAATTGAAGAAAGCGTGCATTTAGAACCCTACACGTTTCTTCCAAGATTTTTAAGATACAAATAGCAATTTTACTACCTATAATTTTGATACCTACAGTAATTTAACATAACATAAAGAGTGCTTCGCAAGCATGATTTCCCCCACTACGAAGCACCATCACTTTATCATCACATCAGAAGTCAATGCAACCGTGTTGCATGTTTAGGTTTTAATATTCCCTATTTTGCGGTTGTAATTGCAAGGCAATTTTATATGCTCGCTATTTGTGCGAGCAAAACATGCGAAATTTCCTAGACACATTAAAATTTCCCAGCGCGCAGTCCGCAGGTATCTGCTTCTTTTTGAGTTGTAGAGGAAGAAAGTTTTGCTCTGCAGTTTCCCTGCCTATAATTCATTCACTTCAAGCATAGAATTTCTAAGTTCAACCATTAAGACGGCCATAAAAATACTTTGCCGACTGCTAAATATAGCTATAGCAAATTGAACTCAAAACATATCAATCAAATGTAATCTTTTGATCCATTTATAGTTTTCGCAGATAGATGACACTAAAGTAAAACTGATCGGTCTGTAATGACCATGAAGCTTACACTTTTCAACTTTACTCTTTTTGATTTACAGGATTTAGGTTACCAACTTATTTTTATCATCTTCTAAAGTACTCATTCTGTTATCGTCTCTGGCTTTATCCAATCTTCAGGGTGTGGGGTCCGCAGAAAATATAAAGAGCAACTTTTCTCTGTTCTACCCTGTTTTTCTAACTTAAATTTACGATATGTCCGTAAATGAAAAGTATTTTTGTTGAATAATGAGGCTATTATTCGTGCTCGAAAGGATCATCTACTGTATTTGAGTACTGAAGGTCAACTTCTAGAGCAAAGCTGTATTTTTTTCAATACCTCGGGGCAAATTAAATTTATATAAAGGATGCTGAAGTGCTTCGTTTTCAGGATAATCTACTAATGTAGCGAAGGCTATCTAGAAGAATAAACGTCTGTTCATATAAGTGACAGTTGAAGATCAGCTCACTACCGGATTGATGACTGTCTAGAATTCAAAAGTAGGTGTGTTCACATTGTGATGAAAATGAAAATATTGAAATAGGGATAAGAAATTTTAGCAGAAAAGAACAGGATATCCCAGAACTCAATTTATACAAAATCCGACCCGAAAGTTGAAGGTAGAATGACACAAGGTCAGTAGGCGTAGAAGTCACTCTAACATTTCATATGCGAATAGAATATAGTAGTGGAACAAGGAATAATGGATGTTTTAAGACTCTTAATTGCCCCTTTATAGGGACTCCAGGGAGAAGAAGGGAGAAATCCTGTGACTCAAAAACTATTATTTTATTCGGAAAATAAATTTACCTATGTAGTATGGAATATGAGATAGATGATTAACTGTCTGGTTGGCCAATATTCCCAGTGATGGTTTCATCACTGGCAGTCTTAAATATCCAGATATGAACGTAGAAATCCAATAATCCGCAATTAAATGCACGAGAGAAGTTTGAGAGTTTCTTCCGAGTGCATCGAAAATATTTGATAAGACTTCTTAGCAGAAGTCAAAACTCAATTCGTGGAAATCGACATTCCAATCATTTTGAAATCTCTAGCTGAGATTAGTTACTCACTCATGCTGAGGATTTAAAGAACAGATGATGATAATCACATTTCCAGACCTGCAGAAATCCTCCATTGTCAAAAGGGAAATCTTTCTGTTTTACTTTCCTCCTCATTAAATGTAAAGGTGGTTGCAATATATTTCTCTAAACAAATCGCATTTCTAATAAAATTTTAAGTGATCATTTTAATGATCGAGTGCAGTATTTCAAGTATTTTTTTTAATAGAATAAAATGTTCCGACTTCACCATCATTCGTTAATTCAATATTTCTTGAAAATTAGGTAATGAAATTAGAATTTGGTCCTTATGATCTTACACTGAGAATCAAAATTTGATTACACTTTATGTTGCAGAAAGCATGAGGAGAGAGCTGAAAGCCTGTGTATGTGAGAGAGCGAGAGTGGGTGAAAGAGCTGGGTCAATTCCAATCGGTACAAATGAAATAGGGGAAAGAGAGGGAGGGAAAAGAGAAACGGAGGACTGAAAAGAGGCTGAAATAGAATTATTTCATGGACGGATAAGTAGGACGCAAGTGAATTATCCACAAGCAACGGTTTAACAATGTAAGAAATTTTGTTTCAGTTGGCAGGCCAATCTGGAGCTTTAGTTAATCCATCAATGGAGTTTGATTTTTAGGAGGGCGAACGGCAGGTATTGTTTAAGAATAAGTTAAGGCGTTGCAAAAATTTATACAAACTTAAACTTTTGCCTTATTTTTTTAGTTTAAATGTTATATTTTACAAAATCATTGATTAAGGATCAGTTATTTCACTTTAGTTTACTTCCAGTAAATAATATAATTACTCAACCTCTGATGAGTCATATTTATGTCGCTTTGTATCAAAAGACACATTATGCGAAATCATGTTTACATGTTTATTAGAATAAGAATAAGTAGTTCGTAAACAGTCACTAGCATAAACACAAATATGCATGAGACAATTCGTAAATTGTGCGTTCGAATGTTTTCCTACTTGAGTTAAATAAAAGTACCTATTAAACCGCTCTCATCTAGTTATTATTTCAGTTAATCATCCATTTTGCATTGGCGGGTCGGTATTAGTATTGATTAGTTTCTCATTATATTTGTTAGCCTACTTTAAGACGAAAGGCAATAGATGGGAAATTTTCTCCCAATATAAACCAGTTTTAGCCAGTTATATATTGGTTGTATGAACCAGATATACAAGGTGTGCTCCTTTAGTCTATTAGCTGGAGAGATTCGTTTGCTTTAAATCGCCACCTCTCTCTTCCAGTTCCCAATGACTACCAGACTACTGCAGATACTTGCTGCTACTACTGCTGGGTTCGATGTACAACGGTGCATGACGTTAATTGGTGGAGGAAGTAATCATTTGGCATGGCTGTTAAATTTAATGTTGTGCTGTCCAAATCGATTTAGTAAGATTCGGCCGATTTAACACGGACGGAAAGGTTTAAATCTGCCATAGACGAAATAACTTTGGAAAGTGTTTGAAAAGGCAGATAACAGACCATTTTGACACCAGGTAGACGAATGCTCATTTTAATATTTTTCTTAAGATAACAAAAATATAAAATAAGTTTCATTTATTTGTTGTTCAATCCCTGCCAAAATTATCCTAAAAAACCCTGTATAATTGGAATAATTGTTTAAAATATTTGTTAATCCTTCTGATGTCTTTGTGATTCGATTATATAAATCATCTCTTTGGCATCTTAATCTCGAAATTTCAGATTACTGACATGCTAGGCAAACTTGTTAGTTCACAATGCAAATAAATAGCTATTTCTGATAATTGGACGCTGTAATGGCCATTAGTCTATACATGTATCATATCTTAGTAAGAACTGTGCTATTCCACTGATGGCAATATATCCAGTAACAGTCTGGATTCAAGTGGCAGGTGATTCAAGGAGTTATCGCAAGAAATATCAAATTGAATGAATCATGCTTGGAGTGACAGACTGTGAGTGGTCCGAAAATCTCACCTTTTATTTACGAGGTCTATGTAGGATGAATATCTGTATGACTGTATAGCAAACTGGTTAATCACAATGGAGGTGCATCCAAACCGATTACTGAAAATAGCTTACCTCTAGAGTTCTGACCTTCACGACTACCTGAGCCCTTCAGACTCCTACCAACTTTTGTGAGAAAAACCGCATGCCCGCAGATTAGCTAGGTTACGCATTGTTTTGTATCACCGCTATACCTACACCTTGTCAATTAATTAGTGAACACAACCGGGTCAATTGTTTGCCAATACATATCTCCATTCCGGAATTTCCTTAATGAGAAGCCGAAACTTAGCACTGGGTATATATAATCGACTTAGCTAACTACAATTTTTAATAAATTTTGTACATTTAATAGCCTTATTCTTATGCCTATAATTACTGATAGCGCAATTAATAGTGAATTTAACAATGAAAGAGAAACCGCAAATAAAGTAAATTCCAAATTTTACATATACTTTCTTTTTTTCAATGTCACAAAACGATCAAAACTGATATCACCACATCATCATTCAGATATTAGCTTAATACCCAGAAAGAAAGGGGGGAATTTCAAACTTGGCGAACAGATGAGGATACAAGGGGGAGGTTCAGATGAACTTCGAATACACGTATCCATGGTGATGCAAATGAAGAAAAGAATAGCAAGAGGGTAGGAGATGAAAGAAATCATTATCGCAGAAAGACATGGCTTTTCGTAAAACGAACGACGGGCGCACAAATAGTAAGCATAAACAGTTAGACGCAGTCTCGGTTTCTGGAAAACTGTGTGCACATATAGTACAGAAGGATAAATAAACTAAAAGTCGTCGTGGCTACCCACAACGTACCTATTAATCTTATCTATATCAAGAGAATGGTATATGAAGGAATAAGAGCATAACTGAAGAATATAAGGGTAGCAAAAATAGAGATACTAAAAGAATACTAAGCAGTGAGATAAAGAAGAAAGAATGAATTAATGAGTACAAGTGAGTGAGAATCAGCGTATGTTTGAGGAGTGTGGGTACGTCATGCAGTAGGTCAGGGCAAAGGAAGCCTGATTTGATCACAGCCAATGCATAATGAGACAGTATGGCACACACCGCTCATAGGAAGACTAAAAGATATCAGGACATCGCGACCAATCTTGTTTTGCCTTCGCTGTCCAGTATGTCCCATTGAATTCATGGCAGTCTATATCGACGTAGGTGTCATGAATGGGTGAGAACCACACTGGTTTGTAGGGCGGACCAAACTCGGGATCGAGGGGCTCTTCAATAATAACCGCAAAACATTACTAAATTATTCAAACTACTGATTATTTTAAGTAAGAAGTTATTTGAACTCACCTCCGGAATCAAATAAGTCCCAGGCTCTTCGCTTACGACGTTGTTTTACCTCCAAACGCTCCTTCTCAGCGTTTGCTTCGTCCCATCGCCCCAGCTCCATAAGTCGTTGATCTGGTCGAAGGCGAGAATCTGTGGGAGCAACTCCATCCTCTGGCTCGTTTAACTCAATGGCGAGTTTATTGAAGTTGTACATCTACACAGGTTAAACGAATTTGATATCAATTCGCTAAATGAATTCGTACGTTCATAAGTGTATAAATATATTAACTGCATAGATTTATTAGATGCAGACGATAACTGGCTACTTTATGTCTACTTTATTTCCCAATATACTACCAGTCTTAGCCCCCCATTACCACACATATCAGCTAAGATGAAGATTGATGACTTCGTACGCAAATATTCTTAACGTAAAGTCTAGATATTTAGTGAAATGTTCGCCGCTTAATTAAATACTTACCAATAACTGAATATAATGAAATAAAATCATTTAAAGTTCATTTATTCTAGATAGTTTTTACTTTGTTTATTATGGATGCTTTAAACAAAACTCTGCGAATAGGATTCCACTCCCCAGCACTGGATAATTTGATTGCTGCTGTTGTGTCTTCTTGTCGGGTAATGAAACATTTCATTGATATAGTATTGACTAACCAGGTAGACAATAAATTGCAAATATCCACGTTGCATCATACTTTCTTAACAATGTGACGAAGAGAACCCATCTACAAGATTTTCTCTCTTCCTCCTTTTGAGTCGGAGCAACCCCAGTAGTAAAATGTCGCAATGAGTAGCCCAAATTATATAAGCGGCTACATATCATCAGTGACATAGCTTCCTAATAGGGTATTAAAATCTCAGAAATAAATGTTTAAATAGTTGGAAATTGCCTGTTAAAAGTTACTGACCTGGAAAAAATCTGTACACCGATAATATAAACGACCAGATGAAATGGTTTCGAAACCCGTAAGGAGTGATCAAAGTTATCACCTAAACCACGCAGTTAAGGGTTAATAACAAGTGATAGTTTATACTGTACTTTATACCACAGAATCTACAAGAAGCTGAGGCGAAAACGGTTAACCATGACGGAGGGCTGGCGAAAAGAGAATGACCAACTTTCTACATTTTATGAACATTATTTTGTAGTCATAGTAGCTCGTAGATAGGTAGCTCCATTTGTGCACGACCCATCAAACCCATCCTAAAAGGCTCTTATCCCAATTCGCTAACACTCGTGAAAGTGCGCGAATATTGTTTTTATTGCATAAAATTGATTCATGAATATCCGCGTAATATCCTTGTTACTTGCCTAAGTCCAACCGTTAACTTAATTCGCTTACCGATTTAATCCAATTCGTTTTATCTCGTGCTCTGAACGCGTCATTTTTCAGCCTGTTTATTGCATTTCTAACATTACGCAATCCCCGCGTTTTTTAGATTAATTCGACTAAACTTTTGGTTTTAGAGATATTAAAGCTGAGAAATTCATAAACTTAGTTGGTTTTTCCAAGCCCTACATTGGTACCTCCATAGCTAGAATCTCTATTCTGAAACAGTGTTTTGGCACTATCTCATTTCAAGCTTAGTGATTCCCCACTGAAGCCTGTAATTCTTAAAGTTTTATCACACGTATCAAATAATAAGTGGATAAATTCTGAAAATCTCAACTCACCGAGTCAGAATTGGGCGCCGGGGGTTCCACAATGAGGAGGACCTTAGGAGGTTCGGTGGGGTTGCCTTCCGGATCCACCCGACTTCCTTCTACTTGGTTATCCCATGTACCGGTCAGTTTGTACACCAGAATCCCCGAGGGATCAAATATTGAACCGGTGATCTTGACAAATAAGAGAAGACTGGACATAAGTTATAAAACATGTGACTCAAGGATTGGACTGTAATTAATTTCCTATCATGTCTATCCGATAGGAAAGTCATTGTTTGCATCGGGGAAGAGGGGATTTTACATGGGTAAAAATAGCGCTCGGAAATCAGCAAAAAATTTAAACGGAAGGGGAAATTGAAAAATAGGGACGCTATAATTAAAATCGATCATAAAAATCCTCAAGTGAATCAATCGATGCAATAATTGCTTGATTGGGCCTTGTCTACTTTGATTCATCAGTAATCGATTTAAAATAGTGGGTAAAAAAGCAAACATTGACTCTTCTAAATAGATGCGCTTTAACGGATAACTCATTTGGATTTACATAGTCCTCAGAGCATTAGTAAACCGAACTAAAGCATTTCAACTACAATGAGTTGAGAACAAAGAAGGGCACAAAAATGGGAAAGGCTTGTGCGTTTCAAACATGAACTACAGTGGAAAATTGAAAGTTCTCACAAGGGACTTTCCCCTTTTCGTATATACCTTCATAAGCGAACTCAAAATGATCATATTCTTCAAACAAATGGGGGGTACTAGAGTATCTAAAGATCAACAAAATGGGAAAATTGAGACAGACAAACGAAAAAAATAAACTTCTTTTAGAATACCCACCGATAAATTCCTTTACCGCATTTCGCCATACTATTAAGCAGATGTTTGAATATAATTAAGTAAAGAAAAAAATGCTTCATGTGCATTTTAAGGTTTATCATAAGGAAGGCTCGAAATAATTAAACAATATACTCTCTTCCAGATATTATAACCTTCTCTTGTCACCAAAACGTATTCCATTTGTATACCTACATAATTGTCCAAATATACTGAGATGTGATCTATTCGAGACGTGTTGTTTCTGGGTCTTTCAGCGCAGGTTCCAACGCATTACAATGAGGATGACCTTTGTGGATACATATGACGATGATGAGTAAGTAGTGTAGGTAATATAAATATCTACACCTGTATGATTTACGATTTTATAAATCTATCCTAAACAGCGCATCTCTTTCAGAGTTGGCACTCTTCTTTTCCAACTGTCAACACAGAAGCAAATAAAAGTAAAATTGTAGTATGGGCTACGTGCATCTGACCACAAATACTTATTCATACAGATAATCTTTTCTCCTTGAATTAAATAGTGGATAATAACGACGTGAAAGTGAGCTATTTCAGTGCACCTAAGCATATAATTTGCATTCGTTATACTCACAGTTATTTAACCCCAAATGGAATACGACCTTCTAGCTATATATTAGCTATTCTTTTCCAAAAGATTGAGAAGAATAAAGGAGTGATGGAATAATACTAATTGCATCTAAGTACTATGTTTATAGAGAGAAATAAAGCCCCTTTATAATCTAAGGCACTAAAATTACATGGAGAAATGTAGTCATAAACCCATCATTAGACTTGACTTTTATTTAAATATCATTCCAGTAGCAGGTATTCATAAAAATTGGACCATATAGCACATACGACATTTTATATGGACTACGGCATTACACTACAATAAGAAGTATAGTAGCAAATTCACTATGCAGCTGGTATTCCACTAAGTGGTATTTCAGCAATGTTCACTTACCATTCGATCAGGATCTCGGGAGAAGTACGAGTGGGCCATATAGTGCATACGACAGGTGTAGTTGGTGTTGTGGTTCTTGATGGTAGTTTCACCGTGAATCTCAGCCCACAGACGACCCACAATGATGTTATGCACTGTGATTGTTACCTTTGACCAAGTGAAGTGCTGTCCATCCTTGAAGACCAAGTGAGTACTGCCTAAAGGGCAGTCAAACAGCACGATTATAAAAAAATAGACTTAACTGTTAGAACAAACAAACTCCCCATTGTCGACAGGTAATAAAGTCCTTCGAGACCTTAAAATTACTAGTTTATCTTTCGTCAACTAGGTCGGTAGAGTGAAATGCAAGTCAATATGCCAATTAAAAATAAATTTGAACAAACTCATCTACGCTAAGTGGTTGATTTTACTCGAAAATGATGGAATTGGGATTTTATCAATAAAATAAACAATTGTGAAGAATGTGAAGAAAAATAGCGATTCCCCTGCCGACTATTAATTTTAAGAGATTTTCAATGACGTCTCTTTACAAGGGAAATACAGCTTTAATCACCCAAAAATTGATTTAAAATAAAAATAAAATGAGGAGTGATAAAATAAAATCAAGCAGTTAGTCATGTGGATTAACTCAGCGCCAATGCAAACATTTTTGCCATGATAATGTTACCTGAGGACAAACAAAAGCAAACAAAACAAAACAAAATTGACACCAAAACACAGCAGACGTGCGTGTACAGATCATAGAAGAGACAAGAAATTAACTTCAGTAAAAGATATGATTTAAAGATGTCGACTTTGATTTGCGTCCTTGCAACATAGTTTCCATTTTAAAAACATGAAATGACTCGCTAGATCCTCTGTTCATTCTGCCCATCGTCTGCCCATTTTCTTAACTAAGATTTACCGAGTTATATTTGATCCAACTTTATATCCGATTTAACGCTGTCTCAACTTCAATCTACCGTTTAATTTTCAATTGCACAAACGCACGCAGCAACAAAACTGGAGTTATTAACTACTTGCAATTTTATATGCTTATCTTCAATCAACTGACTCAATCGCAGAAAATAAGCTAAATATCCAAGCCCATTAGGAAGACTGTTCAAAACATTTAACTTGGATAGAGGAAAAACATCATGAAGTCGCTCTTTCGAGAAACACGCATTCTACCATCTCTCCTTTGTTGACCCGGATTATCCCGTGCGTTTAGCCATTCACGATACCGGATGCGCAGAGATAGTCACTGATCTTGTGACTTCTGACTTGGCAGATGTATACGTTGGCCACTATCTAATAACATTTTAAAACCCTCTACTCCACTCTCTCGTTTGCGCTCAGTATATGCTATTAATGCCTTCACTTTCTTCCGACTAGTTAGGTCCTCTGAGAAAAAAATTAAGCCCACTCAATCGTCGTTTCAGATAAAAGAAATTATCACTTAAGGTAAGAACTACCCAATGATTCGTGTTTATCTTTGAATACCCATTACATGACTTCAGAATACCCTCACCCACTGGACTTCCCCTCTAACGTCTGTCTAACATAATCCGACCACGTGTCACTATGTCTGTCTAACCATTCCTAATTACTTTCCTTGGTTTCTATACCGTATAAGTTAATTCTTTTGACGTACATCAAGTTGGGAATTAATGTCACCCTTCTAACTTGATTGGGATAACAAAAATTGTGTGGATATAATAAAAAGAACCCACCTTTGGGCACAAGGGAAAGATATTTGCCACGGAATTTGCTGTCAACTGTAAACTCCTGCCAGAATTTCCAACCGTGTCGAATGGACTCGCAGTAATGGGCCATAACAGGGGGGTGGTGACTGACCTATTCAACGAAAACCATCAAATGCACACAAAGAACTGGACATCTAGACATCCTACGAGAGAGCATAGAAGGAATAGGGTACCTGTTCAGCAAAACTGCGCCAACCAAAGTCATCAGATCGATCACACTCATAAGTTTCACCAAGAAGAGGATTGAAAGGTTTGCTCATACGAACCGCGGTGGTAGCATAGCAGGAGACTGAGAAGGCGGCAATCCAAGCCATACGAGTCACTGGATCTGAGACTTGAGCAGCTTCGTCGAGGCATCTGGAGTAAGTGAGATCTTCTGTCACACGTTGAAGGAAGGATAGGGGTTCATTAAAGTTAACCTGAAGTACAAAAGAAGAGGAATTTGTCAAAATGTTCACATTATCAAATAAACTCGATGATCTCCCATGATTTTTTATTCTTATAAATAGCAGATTTCCGTGACAAAATAATCCATTAACCCTTAATCAAAGGAATGAAGTGAGCAAGGAGATTTACCGCTTGTAAATTGCGAGAGAGTTTGACGATTTCGTAGTAACTGATTATTTTTCGGAAGTAGTAAGTCCATTTTGATTCTAAATTTAGAGTAAGATCTTTCAAACATGCCGTTGACTGAATGTGGAATTATGACTAGTCAATTTGTGAAATGAACCTTGTAATCACGTATACTTACCATAGTTTTAATATCATAGAGGAAATTTTCTGCTTAAATGTATAAAGGGTGATTGATCAATATAAACACCTTTTTGTCTCTTTGGTCTAATATTAGGCTATAAAAATGAATATTGCTAAGTCATCCTTCTTCACTCTTGTAACGCGGAATTTGATGGTAGACTTCAAAGCAAAGCTGGATATATCCGGCAAAAGAAATAATTTTTAAGCACACACAATAAGACCCTGTTGGAAATTTTAATTGTACTTTGTTGAACCGCCCAAGAACCCATTTTATAGTCTGTGATCTTGAATTTGGCTCAAGTTCTTGACATTCTTTGTAGAGATCTGAGCATGCACTTCTGTAATGATCCGTCACCTTCTTTGTACTCGAACAATAACGTAGTCTGAACTTGAATATTAAAACGTACGAAGAACATTATAAGGAACCACCTATCAATCACTCAGTAGGTTGAATAATGACTTAAGAATCTCTTTACTAGTAAAATCTGGTCTATAGGAGGATGGCAATTTCACAATAGGAGATTAATGAAGACTTTGATATAAACCACGGTTACCAGGTGAAAATAAAACAACACACTGTAAATTGCATTATGACTGATGAAACAAGATTAATATTAATGACTGACGAACGCATATTTCGCTCCTTAAACTAACTGACCATTTTAAATGTTTACATTAACAATGAAAAATCACCTTAATTCTAACCCAGAATTCGACCAAGTTCGTATTATTGAGTAACCCAAAAATCTTATTGGCTTATTGTCATGGTCATAGCTTCAAGAAACGGTAGTGTTTACGTTTTTTCTAAACTTCAGAATACTTATAAACGAAGTGGTGTTATAAACGGAGTATTCTAAGAGGGGAGATTTTGTTTTAATCGAGTGCTGCTCGGTTGATACCACAGAAACCGATATCAAATCGTAAAATCTCCCCATATGTCAATTAGCTGCTGGATCGTTATTTATATTACAGCCAATTGTAATAAAATCCGACTTTGAGAAACACAGAAATTGAAAACGTAGAAACAAATGAAATGGGAGAGGTACAACCACTCAAAATTATAAACATTTGCGATTCCAGATGTACTCTTACTTCTGATATCAAACGAAATGAGTTTGATTTACTTTAAATAAATGCGAATGCAAACTTTAATTCATGAAAAATCAGAATTCATTATGATTTTCAAAACCTTCAAACGTGTATTCCACTTGAACTACGCGCTCACAAATATCTCAAACTATGAGGTCTTAAGTATTACAACCCAGCGCGCAAACCTTACATCTCACTCTCTCCTCCCCTCAGTAAAATTAACATTTACAGCTACCTATTTCATTTTATAACTTATATTCCCGATAATAAATGTATCTGATCATTTAACTTAAATATATTTAATAACAACAGTGTGAAATTCGTTTGCAATAATTTTAAAGTCGGGCTTCATCCAAAACCAGGCAAAAAACTCAATATTACTTGAAGAGCATCTAAAATATCAGTATAAAATGTGGATTTAATCCAAATCTGTAAGAAAGATGTCGATGAACATTCGTCAATCTCAGCCGTTAAGAAATACTGACATCAATAATAATACGAAGTAGAAATGTATGTGGAGATCATGATATTCCACATTCTGGTTGGCTATGGAGTGTCATGATCTCAACCATTATATCAAATCTTCATACCATAGAGACACCACCTATTGGAAATGGATGACAGTGCTTGAATCAATAAATCGAGCTGAGTATCTCCATACTATCCTACCCAAACAACTGACTTAACTATTCCCCCATAACCACCTTCTACGTTATATCAAAAGGAAGCAGAAAAAAATTGCCTCTATATATACTTTGAGTCAATAAATTAGAGCAGCTTCTCACATCCTTTCTATCCTCCCCGTGAATATAACGTGATTTATTTTGACAGTATAGACTGGTCCACATATTCATTTTCTACATCGTCATAACGCTAACAGATAAAGAACCAAAATCTTTTAATTACAAAGACCATCCTAAAAGCCAATTAGCAGCATCTGAAGTCATTTTAACATTATGCATTTCGAAGAAATAGACTTTTTAATGCCTTCATTTACTTTTATGTCCCAATAATTGTTATTTTATTTGCACTTGGCTCGCGATTTAAAATAAATGGGACTAGTTAGCAGTTAGTCGCTGACACTTCTAAAAAGTTACAGACCTAGAGACGATTCAAATAAACAGCAAATTAGAGGAAGTGAGAGTGAGTGAATCTATAAATAGCCTGCGCGCTATCAAAAAAATTAACGAGGCTGGTTTTTTGCGTAGTTTGCTCACTTTTTCATCAGAGCCTTCATGCACTGTCACTAGCGCAGTGACGTGATTTTAATTAATTGCAAGCTAACAAATAACACTGTTTACGTATGAGCGCATTGCATAATGGCAAGAGAAGAACGATAGAATAGACAGATTTGAATGTCATAGGAATAAAAGAAGAGACTATATAGTCTTTACCTACCGGTAGAGGAATTCTGGAGAGCTCTCTGCCGATACAGTTTTTGAGAACACCCCACAGATTAAGGGAGATTCGAGGTCGCGGTGGTATGGAAGTTCGGCGCTGGCGTTTTGATGTCGGTGTTGTTGGAGCCAACTCCTTTAGATTACTGCTACTGCTAGTGGTAGAGGCGCTGATAAATTCTGCCTTATCTTTGGAGTCCTCGAATTTCAATCCCCGACGTCCAAGTCCGTTCAATCGGGTCTGCAAGGGAAGGAATATATCACGTGAGGGTTAGTTTTAATTGAACGTTTATGACTATGAGATAGAGTAGGTAATGCAAACTAAGGTCGATAATACGAGAAGGAGAATAATGAAGTAAATCAATAGAAGTTTATAACTATATGATAACATACCATCTATAGACAGAGAGGGAAATTACAAACACGCTATTGACAGGAGATGAAGGATAGAGATGTGAAATGAAGTATGAGGCTCTTGAAAGTGGGAAATAGCACACAAAAACACTGGCGACGGGTAATATGAGAGGAACGCGTTTGCTTAGGAGTGAACAGGATAAATGGAGCGCGCAAATACAGCTGGAGGCAGTATCGCCAAAAGACGTAAATAGCCTTGAAACCGCGCGCACCTTGAACAAGTGACCAATAGGATGCACGCAGCGGTGTATGTTTTATTATGATCGTGCGCAGGAGGGCTAGCGCTTGTGTTTATTTCCTCCGAATTTGTGTAGCCGTGTGCAAGTCGATTACAAAAGATCTGTGTGTGATTTGATGCGATCAAAGTGAGTGGAAGAGGTAAAAACTATCATAAATACCTTGACGGAATTGTTTATATGTGCTGGCGCACATGCCGCGCCATGTAAGAGTGTGACCTTGAGAGATAACGAAAATGTCAACCAAAGCATCAGGTTGATTTAGAAGCTGTAAAATTAGTCTTGTTTAATATTTTCAGACTTCTGGCTTTACAAACGGTTTAACATAAAACCCTGCTCTACAAATAATGCGCACCTCGGGCTACCAATTTGTGTATTTCTAGAACATCAGTTAATCTAGGAGTTATGTACTCAAATAATTTTCAACCAATTTTTGCATTAATTCGCGTCCCTGAAAGCTTATATTGATTCTCTACTGATAAATATAATTTTACCATTCTCTTTTTTAGTGAAATATATTTCAAGAAATAATTATATTATCCAATTATCCAATTTGTGCACACATCCAATTATTTGGCATTTAATCATAGATTTATGTCCAAATTCAAATAAATCATTACAGTTTTTCCGGTGATGTGTTGAGCTCCTGCTGGAGTCCTACTAGTGTAAGTTTATACATCGTTATAAAATGTGCGTCGGGTTCGCTTTCCATCGGCACACACCACCTGGTTGGAATGGTCAACCGCACCGGTCAGGTCCGGATAATAATAGAGGATGCCCGAATTCGAGTCTCTAACTAGAGTGACGCCTTGATACCATTCTCTATCCAAAATGAGCGTTGGAAAACGCTTTTCAAGACTGTTAGATGTGCAATTTAATAATCACTTAAATCGTGCTATATCTCATACCCTTCTTCAAAAAAATGTTTAAAAATTTGCGCACAAGTGTAGCTACTCTCATGGTATACTGAGGAAATACTGTTTTTTCTTGAACTGTAGAAGGTTCTGAGACCCTGAGAGATATTATGAATATCTCTTAATTTTCACAGTACTCTACAAATAAACTTGAAGACAATAAGATAAATAAAAATGTAAAAAGGCGACAAATATAAGGAAAACTTGTTTTTTTTCCGAATTTGTTAAAATTATCATATTCAGACAAAATGATTGCGGGAAAAGAACTGAGGGCGCTAGACCGTAGCGGAAAATCTCCTTACCATACCATCTTTACTTTTTTAATAAGGTTAGATTTCCCACAATGACGTTTTTAACTTTTATACACTCCCAAATCAAGATAATGTTCCTTCAATAATGAATTAAGCATTTTAAATAGTTTTGGTGCTTTATAATATTGGTAGTTAATCCTAAAGCACTTAAAAAGCACCAATGTAAGCATCAGTACCAGTAAATAAAAAATATGAAGAAGACGGTTCAGAATACTTGGCACTGATAATTTGTTATGTGAAACATTGGGTAGAATGTTTCGTTCAGACACATATACAGTGGTATGACCAATCACCCAATTAAATCAACCGGTCAATAAGTTCTGAATGTCAGAGATTTACCCAGAGAGTAAGAAGTCAACTCAAGAAACTTGAAGATCAAGACATTTTACAGTGAGAAATTTGGTAACTAAATACATCCTGAATTCAACTAAAGTATGACTTTTGATACATTTCATAATCTACTTTTTCTTGACTTTCATCCCCGTTTCACGGAATTATTGGACTCATTTGCTGCTCCCCACGTTTAGATGCTCTCCCATTATTAAAGTTTTTCTTATTTTGCTATTAGTAATAGGGATAATTACACCACAAATCACCACTACAATAACTACATGTTTCAAGAGGGTAATGTCCCATAAACTCACAGATCTTGTCACATTGCACTAGATTTTGACCGTTATATGTTCCGCCATCTCCCTTTACTATATTTAACGTAGTGAGACGTCAAGACAAACTGATTACTTACTATTAAAAATTACCAATCAAAATGGAAACGTAATGTCAACTGTTGATCAGGATTAAAAATTCAACACAAAGATTTATAATGATCGTATTCCCTTTCAATTATCTATAAACCACAAGATGTTCGCTAAAATACTGTAACGACTCTCCCAAAAAATAACAAGATTATATAAAAAAAGGTCGGTGGAACAACAATCTGACTGGTTGTTAGCACACCCATTTTATTGGCTGCGTGAATTTGCAAAATCCAATCAAATTATACATAAACCGGCAGATAAGGGCATCAATAAAATTTCAGTCCAGTACTATCGGTTATTCTATCCACTAAATGAATATTAGAAAATCGAATAAAGTTTAGTTATGCCGCTATATTATAACGAACTGATCTGGGTACACACATACCTTTTACATTCGTAAGACTCAGAATAATTAGAAAATTTCATCTCTATTTACTAACCAGGAAAGAACTAAACGCCCACAAAATTTTAACCAGTTCCTAACTAATCCGACAAATGGGATCGCATAGGAAAAAGTGCCTAAGTAAATTAATAATAGGTTTAGAGGGCCGAAATTACAGCAAAAGGATGTATATATGCACATACATAAATATATTGAATAATAGGGGGACAAAACCCATCCGGAAGTGGGGATATGATAGAAATTTTATCAGATTAATTCAGACAGCTCTTAGGAAAGAAAAATTGAGAGGGAAGGAGGAATGAGCAATGACATTATGGCAGAGAGGATCGCGAATTTATCCAGGGACTCGGAGGTTATTTTAGGGCAAGATTTGGGTTTATAGGAGTGAATTGATGGAAATATTATTTTTAATTAAAATCAGCACATGATAAATTTAACTAAGAATTTTTGGGCACACTAAAATTTGAAACAGTTAACCTATTCGATGAATAGGAATCAGGTTTCTGCTTTTAATTCTTTCAAAGTGTTTAGATCAAACCTCGTTTCTCAAAATCAAAAAAGTTTAGAGAACAAATTGACCGTTATACTCATACTCTAAACTAATATTAACATCTATTGTTTACTAACAAGTAAAGAGTAGAAGATTGACCGCATATTAACTATACGTACTATTCAGATTAAATTAGTATTAAACAAGTACTATATAAACCTTTTAAAATTCAAACGAAACATGAAAAATAGTCTCTAGGAGGTAAAAAGAGAACAAACTCGAGTAAAAAAGAAAGATCCTGCTTATTAGAATCCGGTTTAATTTCCAACAAAGGTGAAACCTATCGCAAAGGGATAGGAATTAAAGGAAAATAACTTTAACCACTGCTTCTTCCAAAATATTATGAAAGATTATGCACTCATTTCAAAAGAGAATTTGGGAAATCTCGTATAAAGCAAGATTATCCGATTTCACAGATCTTACCATCCAAAATTCGAAATTTATCTCAAAATTAGTAAAGAAAGGTAGATGATAGCACCCAGTCCTCTATAAAATATAGCAACTTTATCTACGCTACCACCATGGCTTGAAAGCTGGCCCCCATCACATAAACGTCTAAGTCCCAGAAAACCAACCGGAGGTTAGAAATAGGAAAACGAAATTGATGATTAATTAGGATGAGGAATCCGACCACTTTGTTTTTTTATTTAGAACGAAGGAGGCTTATGTGTAAATAGAGACTGGAAATGAATTTCTAAAGAATGGTGGAAACTCATGGACTAATTAATCCGATTGGCGATGCTAGCCAATACCTTGAGCACAATCTGTTCCTATCAGTTTCTCACCAACCTCGATGAGTCAACTGCAGATTAGGAGAATTGCATGACCCAAAGAACAGATAAGCTATGTCTTGTCGTGTCCGACCAAGGATATTCACTGAAAAATGACATGATCAAGTGTTATCCATGATTCTTCGATAATCATTATTCAGTACGATTCCATATCCAAGAGGCTTTTGAAATCCCTTAGATTATGAGGAATTGCGTCGCCAAATTCCAGATATATAAGACTTCATACCTCTTGTTGTAAACTGTTTAAATAAATGAATTGTTCGGTAGGGTCAAACAATCGCACACCATGCAGGCCTAGATTCTTTATTTCATAGACAACATCAAGTATGCTCATCTGTCGGTAGACGATTTCACATGGTCAAGTTATTGCATCAACACACACTCATTAAAGACAGTAAAAAAACTGGGATTCACTCATATTGTGGCGTCTCCCTATCTAAAAGGTTGGGGGTCAGCAGTTATGATTTGTGGGTTTTAGAGGAGAGAGGAGGAGAAAGAACCTAGGAGAGAAGGGATTAATCTTCATTAGATGAGAGAAAAAAGAAGAAAAATGAGGAAAATGAAGGTAGTCCTCTTAAATCTAGAATAACAAAATTTACAATATGTGGACTTTAGGAACAATTAAATACGACGAGCTTTTAAGTCAACTGGGACCAAGAGCGACAGAGTGAACTCCATGAACGAAGGAATATAAGGAAGAGGGGAGAAGTGCGCGAAAAAAATGGTTATTTTCCAACGTCTGTTCTAGTCTTTGCGTGTTAAAATTAAGAACACAAAATATCAACGAAATTCGAGAACAACAGGCAGTTAAAATTGATGACCTTAGGGTAGATATTTGCTATAACATAGCATTCAAATAGCGTAGCATAGTCTTTAAGTATTTATGTCCCAAATTGAAATACGTTACTATTGGATATAAACTTGATCAGAAATTTGATTTTTCTGCTCTTCTTGATAAGCTAATACTGCAAATCCCATACCCAATTAAATTTCTTCACCAGAATTCGTGCCCTGCCTTAACTACCGAACTGTGACAAACTCAATCAAAATAACTTAATTTAACTAGGCAGTCGCTCTAGGATCTAAATAATGCCGTCAAACGGTGTGCAATCAAATCCTTCAATCTAAACAATGCTGAATAATTCTGAATATAGAAAATGAAAAAAAAGGAAGACATTAATAAGCCACAAAAGTGACCAATTCATCCACGAAACATTACCTACATCCTTATTAATAATACATAGCCTACCTAACCGACACACGTCCTGATAAATGAATGAACGAATGGAGTCATAACATTTAATCTCTCCTCTTTGCACTTTCTAGGTCACTTTAGTTTGCGATCAAATCGTAGTTCAACAGTAAAAGCAGTGCATGTACTTTAGGCCCCTGGGCTCCCGTAGGTTAATGGAAAGAGTTCCGGTAAATATACGTACATGCACGCATGTACCCAGATGTAAAATACTCTTATCAAATTCCAATGTTACAGCAACGATTTCGCAAGTAGAAGAGGGGAAAGAAAAATGTGTGACAGGCTGCCCCTCTGACGAAATCGCACCATTTTGAGCCCACAACCACCTGCTTACGTAACAAAGTACGAGAAAAAACGTGACTGGTGCTAATGGGGATGTAGTTTATTGACATTCTTGCAATTAGGCAATAGCAGCTAACGCTTCTCCACAAAAATAATAATAGACCTAGATGGGCAATAAAATAAAATATGCTACACCTACACAATTCCCTTCACAGTTGATCTATAGTGGATTGGGGATTTACTTGTGTCCGAGTAACGCACAAGTCACGTGCATGCAAGTCAAGCCATAGGTCACGAAATCTATGCTCATAGGTGCACTGGCAGAATGTGACCAAGATCAAGTGTTCTTACCACTTCCCTTTAAAGTTTAGGGATCAGGTTTATTTTTAACACCACCATTTTACTTAAAAAAATAAAAAAACTGAGAAGTAAATAGAGCATTAATAGTACCTGCATTTGACCCCCTTAATGAACCAATATTCGGAAGCGTGAACACACTGATACACTTAATGATAAAAAATAGACAATGTGAACAATCGATGCCAGTAACACCAGAAAAGGTGATTCAAAAGCCTTTCTTGAAGAAGGTTTCCTCGAACAAAGGCCTAGATAAAAGTGATGATCTGATGCTCTATAGAGACTTTACACTTCAGCTCAACTATAAATTTTACAAGATAATAATTTGGTAAAATTTTCATAACAGCGCATCTGAGGTGTAGCAATCTCGAGTGGGATGCGTGCGGTCAAATCATCAAATGCTAATAAAACAGACCACTCTCAATGATAATTAGTGAGCTAGAGAGGGATGACTACGAAAATTGGCAAAAACAGAAACCTTTATACATTCGCCTTCGCTACAAAAACCATTTGCATAGCCCTTCTAAACTAGAGATTGAACGGGAACTATACAAGTTTGATATACATGATTATGACTCAAATCACCATCATGGTGGCGAAATGGTACTCATATGTCAATTTGGAGATCAAGGATTCAAATTCCATAGATTTATATCCAGTAACTAAACATATCATTTCATAATGATCAAGAGAGAAATAGTAGAATGTGAATAGCACGATTTGATAGGCTTTAGAATGTCTTCTCTGCTGTACAAGATGAGTTGAGAAAGCTTTTTAAAATTCTGATTATTTGCTGATTCAATGCATCCGTGACGAAGTGATTAACCTTCTAGAGTACATTAAGTAATGAAAATGGCCAACCACAAAATTGGACGATAAAATAAGGATTTCATACTTACCGTCGGTAGCGCAGTGATCAAACTGCATGCCTGTTAAGTTGGAGATCATCAGACCCACGTTTATCGATACACATTCGGTGACGTGTTTGATTTAGCACACTGGTTAATTCTAATAAATAAGCAGCTGACCATTACCTCCGCGACACTTATCCTCTATCTAATTTAATTGTTAATACTCCTCTTAATGGTCTTGGGAATATTTCACGACCTGGAAGCTATTCCTCTCCCTTCCCCAGAACGAGTATTAAAAGGTACTTTCCTCCTACGGATCAGGGAATCACAATTACCTGATAATCTATTTTACAAAATGTGATCAAACGTTTTACGCCGCTAAACACAATGTAGTATACAGGGATGGATTCATTATATAAAAATCGCAATCGAACTTGTAAATAGACACCAGTTCACCATTCAGTAAACCTATATAATCTGCGGAATATTAAACATTTAAACTTTGTGAGTTGATATTTTAACCTAGTGAATACAAAGTAATAAATGAAAGTAAAGAATAGCTCTCTACATACTTGTAAGGGCGCAAGTACAATGCGTGACATTTTGTACGAATAATGGGACTAATAAATAATATTCTTCTTCGGATATTTATTATGGTTTTCCTCCTTTCAAAGCATATCGGGAAAAATTGACCTTATAGTCGCAAATAAATAGCTATAGACCTCGAATGATAGAGTAAGATTACATGAACTGCGGAGCAGCTTAAGGTAGAAGATTCACTTTACTTAAGATCAAAATGACTTCAATCGATTAATGAATTTTTCGAAAATAAACTAAAAACGATAACTGAAAACCTGAATAAAGCATGACTTTGGACGGTAAGATGTAGTTGAATGGAACCTATACTGCTAGCAAATCCTAGGACATAAACCACCTACTAACATGATAATTATGAAATCATTTTGACTATCGGTATTTAAACTGAATCGCTAATTTGATTTCGACATTGCCAGAAAAAATACCAAGTTAGACTAGTAAAATAAAAGAGAACCTAGAAGCAAGATTGTTCACATAATCTTGCAATCCTATTGTCTTAGATTTGGCTTTACAATCCAATTTTGGTAATGAATTGTTACCATGCCAACAGAAACTATATGAATTTGGGTTGAATTAAACTTGCTTCAGCTGTAAACGACAGAGAAAAAGGGCATATACCGACTCGCCGCCCATAGAGCTACGAAAAGGAGATGGATACATCCACTATTAATGGACATGCTACCGAATGTACACCACCAAAGATTATTCAAGAGTGCTTAAATAACTCTTTTCCAATTTCAATACCTCCTTAGGACACTTTTAAACAAATTGGTCTACAATGCGAATGAAAGGTAACTCCCCATCGATATCTCAAGGCGTTTAGATTTTCAAATTTGTGCTAAATTATCGTCAAATACAGTGAAATTCAAAAACAAGTCACTCGAGATAGTGAATTATATGCTCAGATGGAAACAAATATCCTCAAGAAGCTCCATGAAAAACTCAGAACCCCAGACATTATAAATGGAATCTCAATTGGTTTTAGTCTGTATAGTGTCCAATATATTTAATAAACCTCCAATGCATAAGCTCCATATGGTCTAAATGAAGGGCGAAAGAAAAAAGCCTATTATAGAAATATCATCTGCCATAAAACTACCTTAAATTTGGAGCCTTTCAGTGACTAGCTAACTCCCCAGTAGGCGGGAACCAATCAATAATTGAAAAAAAATACAAATGCACGTAATTTAAGCCTATGAGAACGAAGAAAAACGTCAACAATGCAAACCAAAGCCCTCGTATAAAATTACTGACAAAATTCCACCCTCCGCGGACCATTTCACACATTCGAGAATGTCACGTGTGTGTATGGGTATGGGCTAAACAAATTAAGGAATAGTAGTTTGCAAACAAGTTGTCCTGCAGTATTTCCCTTCGTTTATCGCTACCACGAAAATTAACAAAAAACAGGGTAGATCTGGATAATTTTTTGCGCGAACGTCCCCTAGCGGATATTATGGTGCAAAACATCATATTTTATTGGGGACCTTTGAACGTGCATGTGACGTAGATGAAACCTAGATTTTTATGAGGGGAAGTTAAGAAGAGCAGAAAAAGCAATAACTTAAAAATTCTCATTTAATAACAGAGTATCGCCATTTGAGAAAATCTAACTCAAGCTTTTAAAAGACTTGAACACACTTCAATTGCATTTCTTCTAGTTTATTATAGGAAAGAGATTTTAGCTTAGGAAATACCAATTTGGAACAGAGGAAACTAGTTAAGCTATTGCCCTTCCCAGTTTTACTAAGTTTACTACCTCAAGACTGGAAAACAGACACGGTGGCATAAATACTTATATTAGGAGAAAGCATGAAGCAGACACCAGCCTTGAGACTGTGAATCAGCAATTGCGACTAATTACCGAAGTAGAACTAAAAACTTGGGTGTCACACAACATGGGAAAAGTGATAAACCGGTAAAAGCATGAGAAATGGATTGTACGCAGAATGAGATAGGAAAATGGGTCAAACATATAAGCAAATTAAGATGACAGTTAAACGTAAGTAGAAAATAGGGTCGCTACATCTAGCGACCGGTGTGAAAATTATACTGGCTAAACTGTGTTCAAGGGAAGGGTAATAGAATGTAACCTTCTCTTTGATATTACTCCTCTTTCCAAGATGAATTTTGGAAAATACTTAGCTAACAGATAGTAGAACAATAGTAACAAGAGCGGCTGGTCATTCCAGTTACCAAATGTATAAAGATGTGTTTCAATACTGTGTTATCTAACATAACAAAGGAGCGTACTAAAGGCGTAAAAAGCAACAATATACGAGAAGTGGTATTTGACGGAATAAAATGGGTTCCTATTTCACTGGAGAGGATCGAATTATAAAATTATCTGACTGTACCGAATTTCTCAAGAACCTCACGATTCACTAGCGCGCCCCCTTTTTAATAGCTGATTACAGAGCCATGTAGCAGCTCGGAACTTAAAAAATCGGAAAAATCATTATATTCCACAAAATGAATCACCTGAAGACAGTATGTTAGCAATAGCCAGCATAAGCAAGAAAAACTGAATAAAATTTAGTTGCAGACTATTTATAGCTTTACGAAAGAAGAAAATTCCAAGTATTCGAATTTGGACTATTCAGTGTCATTGGTATTAAGTACTAAATTATAAAAGTGCAAACTAAACTCTTAGACGATCGTTTTTTATTGAAGAAGTGATTTTCTGTTTGAAAAATGCAACATTTGAGCTCTGCTATATTGTAAACGTACTAGTTAGTTCAAGTACAAGAAGAAACATTTTTAGCGATAGCCACTGGGAAAACAAGCTACCTAGGAGAAGAGTCCCGAAATTTTAACTTTAGAACATTAAGACATGAAGCAGTTAAGTAAACAGTGGACAATCTGATGAATTCAATATCTAACTGAAATAAGACCTTAACTTTAATTCTCAATTCATATGTCATCCCCTGTCCTTTAATCCTTATTCAGCTATTTTACTAATCTCCATATCTAGGTGCTTTCCAGGAATTATATTTTTCTGTTACTGTGGGAAGTAATAACAAAAACTGAAATGTATGTTCGTCGGTATGCATACAGTGGGTGAGGCTAACTACAAATAACCGTGATTGATGAGTAATGGTATTCTAAGGATAGCCGGTTACGTGTGGTCAACCCAAAAAAGACAATTCCCAAGAGAAAAAAGTCCTGTATGACATTTTACTGTAGCAATTCTTGGAGATTTTAAAAACTTTAGCCAAAATGTGTAGTCATTCACCTCCGTATTAGACAGAGAAAAGAAAGACTAACTGAATCATTGAAAATATCCACAAGAAGTGAAAATAATATATGAGAAACATGGTTATGTAAATGACTACTAACACTGAATCTACCTGGTTTAATAATTAAATTACTAACTGCACTGAGTTCATTCTTGAGTTATTTAATCACTCACACGACTACATTTGTGCGTCATTCACATCAATGCGTCGGCGCTTTCTTATACTTAATTCCCACACAATTTGTTACTAAAACGGTACTACCCTCGTTGGTCTATATGCCAATTCACTTTGTAAAAGCTTCGATAATAGACAACCCATTTCTCCAGAACTGAATTTTTTACGGCTCCGGCATGCTTGTACTTGGAAATGAAGTGTTTTCCAAGTTTTATTACGGGTTAAGCAAATAGCTAATTATTCCATTATATTCCAGTCATATACATGCATTATTGTACTTTCTTAGTAGAATGAAGAGAAACCGTCGTTTGAGTTACTAGACAGCTCCTTTCTTCCACTTGGATTATACTAACTGTATACATGGTATATTGCCTTGGATCGCTTAGGATATATTAGCAGGTGTTATGCCAGTGATGACGGCATAGCTTTACACTACAAGTTTAAGACCAATCACTATCAAGCTGTACCATTCGCACATTTCTGAGTGTTATTCTGATATATGATACATTCCCATTTTTGTTTTATTATTTTGCATTTTACCCAACTTTTGGGCACCGTAACCAACCAATCCCAACGATTAAAACTGTTTTCAAAAAGGGGATAACAGAATACGAATTTCTCTGTGGTGCTATGGTATTAATAGAGTATAAACGAATCACAAGAAATAAATTTACAATGAGTTAAAGAAAAGTTTAACCCCCGTTCCCCGTACATGATATCAATCAATGAGATATTAAAAATGCAATCTTTGAAAGATAAAAATTGAAAAAATGAAAGTAGCACTCACTATATTCGTAGGACTGGGAGATCGACCAGGAGAGGGTGAGGAGAGGTAAGGCCGATTGCCACAGGGGACAGCGAAGATGCCTTCGTCAGCAGCCGCTGTGACCAGATCATCCTCTTCACTACCCGAAGATTCATCCACATTGCGGAGACTACCGAGGGAGGCGAAAGAGGGATGGATGAGTATCGTGTCATCACTACCCCTTGCTCCACTACTATTACTTATGCCACCAGCCGGACTTGGGAAGTTAGATAGGGAACTCTCGGCGTCAAAGAAGATGTCGTCCATACTGCTGAATGACCGAATTCCTGTGGACAGAGATGAGTATATGATAATCACCCGCTTTTTATGAAACCAGTAATATATTATATGATTAAGATAAGTGGGTGTATAGGCTTAAGTTTTTAATTTTTGAAAGCAGATAGGGAGATTCAAATAAGACATGATCCAAACTAATAAAATAAAACACGAGAATTGGATTAAACAGAAGAATGTATTGAATATAAGAAAAGCAACAACAACACAACAAAAATAAATGACTTGGAACCCCTTCCCTACACTGCTCGTATTTTAATTACTTGTCGGACAGCGATCACGTGATAAAGAGCAATCAATAAAAATCGACGTGAAAATCTGTGAATGAATGTAGAAAATCGATGTTAACACAATTCACTGATGACGTATCTAAGTTCGCAAATGGATTTAAATTTGACTAAGAATTTATAATATAACAATATCGAAGAATCAAGTTTTGCCATGATAAATAGAAAACTTCTAAATGTGTTCGTTTAAACATGCCATTGTGTAGTATGAAGTAAAAAGATAAAACATCAAAACTAAAGTTGAAATCTAAAATAATTATTGAGCAAATCCCTTTGACCCCTTATAAAAGAACTTTAATCTGAAATAAGCACGCAATGTTAAATATCTGATGGAAATTCTGAATGAAGGATACTCGAATTGTATAAATCTATTCTTTAAACAGAATTCTACATCTAATTCAAAATAAACTCTTTTTGAAATTCAACTTGTGTGCACCTCTAGTAAGTGAAACGACAAGAAACATCTCATTGAGAGATTAATTAAATGCAACATCCTCATTCAGAGAAAATAACTAAGCAAGGAAGTTGTCCGCTTATTTGTTCATTTTGACCAATTTAGACTAGCCTACTAAGAAACTATATTCTGCCATAGAACGAATGATTCCCTTTTGACTATCCGGTATTTCAGGTACTTAAGTTAGACTGAATTGCCCTAGTTGTTACTAACAACTGAAAGTTTTAAAAGTGGGAGTAATACCATCCCCAATCTTTTAAACTTGATCAAGTCCGGGTGATGGTTTTCTTCTACTCCCAGACAAACTCTGACTGGTTTGCAGGAATAAAAAAACCAAAAGTGAAAGCAAACCCTCACACATGACAGTCGACATTGAGTGCAATTGTCGTCAAATTACCCTTAAATTTAAGTCCGTATGAAAGAAACATTTTTAAATATCTTAAGCTATTAGGATCTATAAGACAAAGGAGTATCATTAAGAAATCCTCGATTTCATTGAAAACTATACATCATCTGATTTTAGATACAATCCTTCGATCGAATACATTAGATATAAAACCAATAGTGATTCAAAGATCCCCCAATCCATCTTATTTCAAAGAAAGTTTTATCAAAAAACTTTCGACAAAGAAAGTGTACTGGTTTCTGACTAATTAAAATACGAAACCGTCTTCTTGGCTTAATTTTCATTTAGTCCTGGACCAGTTTTGACTATAAAAAATACAAACAAACAAGAAAAAAATATATGGCCGAACGAGTAGTTTGCATCACTTAATTCTAGAGGCTTGATAACACTTTTACCATTCCGAGATGAAATAAGGAAAAGTATATAGTTTATGTATGCTGGAGTTTTAGGATAGACAATTTGGATATAGTGTTTATTTCTATACCCGCAGGTACTGAAGGAAAAAGGTCATAAAACTCGGGACACGTGGGCGCTAAGCGCGAAAATGTTAACAATAGCATGAGATAAAATACACGTAAAAATGGCTCAAGTGTATCGATTCGGAAGTAACCAACGCTTAAAAAAACAATGCATCAAAGCTAGAGCATGTTTTGGTGCTAGCAAACAATAAGATTAGAATGAAGAGAAGGAAAATTAGGCTGTCACTTGTAACTTCAAACACTCGAAGTTTCGCTCAATTAAAATGAAAGCATTTGCTTACCTTCACAAGTTGTAACTGTAACAAGGAAAGAATATAAATATTAGCTCGAAACTCAAAAAAAAGCATTAAATTAAAATTCTGTCAAAGAACTAATTTACTATCACCTAGAAATATGACAACCTCTTGCCCGAGGATCAGAAAGGATGTTTCAGTAATTCTCTAAGGGACTGAAAACGTCAAAGACCATTCCCATGATTATCATCACCGTTTTATACTTAGAAAATCTGGGACTTAAGTTGATTGTTATATCGCCTTACATCACCAGTATTTCTAAACCGATGATCGTCTTAATTCTGGCAATCTGACCAAACTTCGAGATGTGAGAAGAAAGATGTGAGTTTATAACCGATGGTGGAAACAACAGAGAATGACTAGTCTGGCCACCTCGTCTTTTTTACGAGATCGAGATTCAAATACATGCATTGAAATTCAATAAATGGTTGCAAACACCATAAAGATGTCTGCAGTCTAATTGACGATGATAACCAATCTGCCCTCAAGTATTACTTGTTTGTCATCAATGCCAATAAGTTAAATGCGACGTAGGAGAGCTGCATATTCCCGTGTTAAACAAGGTATGCAGGTTGCGGCCTGACATACTTGAACACAAGCAGCACACGTCAGTGAATATAAGGATCCTAGGGTTGTTTTTCTAACATTATGCCTGTTGTTTTAAATGAAACTGTAGACCAAAAATAACAGTGAGTAAAGGGAAATCAAATTACGCAAAGCCATGTCTGTGAAATCACTTGGCGTTATGGGTTGCAATAGTTTAGGCCGTCCTGCAGTGAGAATTACAGGAATTCGTCCATCAGGCTAAAAGATGTTTTCTTTTCACAAGAGTGGAACCTTCCAAACTCCGTAAGGAAATAAGGGTATCTAGGAATCGCTCTGACGAGAAGCTCGCATTTTCACGCTGCTCTTATTTAAGGCCAATGAGTTTGGCCATTCACATCAATGACTGTGCACCGATGAGCATCGATATCATAAACTAGGACTTGGTAGACGTGTCCATTGATTATTCCGCACCATCAACACACTCTTCCTTTCTTTAAACTCGGGAATTATTTGCGACTGAAGTGACTAGCACAGTATCGGACGTTCAAATAGGTGACAGAGTGAAAGTACACACAGTGCGTGACAAACTCAACTGACAGAATCTGGTACATGTCCTCCCGGGGGAGAGATATTTCACGTATCAGCTGATCCCGTACGGCGAACGAAAATAATACGTACATGAACTATTTTACATACTTGGACCACCAAAAACATTCTAATTTCACGTGTTTTGGCGCAGTTGTTACAAGTCGGAAATAAATCTGGGTAAAGTCAGTGGTCAACTCTGCCAGACCAGTTGGAATTTGAGATAGAAGGCATTACCGCATGTCATGATCTTATCTACAGCTGACTTATCTATAGTAATGTGATTCTGAAAGGTACAGATAATGATTAAGGACGGTCACCAATTGGATTGCACATATCTTCCCAATATATGCATACTCCCTTTTTCATAAAAAGACGAGTAGTCGAACTCCTCATTCCATCATCCACATAATCTCGTCTTCTCATATCTCTGCATCTGGATCAGATCAGATCACTAGAGCTAAGTCAAACTAGATCTCTAATTTAATACGTATTATGACAATTGACTGTTTTTTTCTTTGACTCCCTATATTAATCTTTTACATATTTGATAGATTGACAAGTGATACTGTCCTAATCTAGACTAAACTTTAAAGATTTTCACGTTGCAGTGATTCATTCTATCTAACCGACTATGTTTCCCCCTTGACCCCGGGTATGCCCTATACAGTAAGGACCTTCAGACCGATCCCTTTAGAGAACAATTTATAACGAAGTTTGTGTGAATATAACCACGTATTTGGAGAAATGTAATGAACTTGCTTATCAATTGGTCCCAATCACCTACATATCACATATTGAGCCTCGCTCTGTTCATCCTATGACTCATCCCTCCAACCTTTAAGTTTCTTACCAATGTGTCCCAGTTATCTTGCTTCAACAAAATGAACTTCTTTCTTATACCCATACCACTTTCAGTTAACTGTTAGATGGACGTATTTTTATCTCTTTTAATACAAGTACTCAGCAATAGCCTTTGTCTTTTTCCCTTCCGGTTTGAAGTGCTCTTCAAAGAAGTTAGAATGGTCATAGCTTAACAAGTTCCCTCTATCCTACTTCAATTACTCCTCAACTGCAGCCCAATGGAACTGGTACAGTTCAAGTAAGATTAATGGTCGGGATGCCTTTTCTTTTTTATGTCCTAAACGCTTTAACCGCTTTATCCTAAAACGTGGATAGTTAACGAATCGGATGAATTAGCAGAAAAAGATGGATGACTCTTCTGTTCAGTGATCCTTTGCGACCATTCAAGCGCGTGGGGAAAAGTGAAAAAAAGCTGCTAAATTATGTGTGCTATGCACTATTGAAAATGCCCTAACAGAAAAAAAACCACTTATTTTACAAAATGAATGTAGCTTAAATAATCTGCCGATATGTATTCCCTCTAATCTCCAGATGGATCATTAATTGTGATGAGAGTATTGACATGTGCAGATAATGCTCAAAACCTGTACTCGGGATAATGGCCCTCACCAAATTGGATTGAAGGTATCACCATGGTGACAGGGCAGCTCTGTAAAGAATTCGAATCATGTATGTACGGAAAAATCTCCATTATAACATACTGACAATTGCAGTATCCAGGTTTCCTGTGTCTGACCCCATGATAAACTTCCATTGGGACACGGCGGCTTAAGTATGATTAACTTCCCCTTACGGTCAAGTTTAACTCGTTTGTCTATCTAAAGAGCTGGAATTGGCACAATATATTGAGCTATAATCATGTCGAGACGTGTAGTCCGTGGGGTCTTCTTAGTCTTTTGCATTTCTCAATACGTTACAAAACGAAGGCTTATTTGTAATAATATCAAAAGAGAAAGCCATCAAAATGTTCTAAAAATAAGAGGGTTACAAAGTATTTGACCACGATAAAATATGAGGAAATCCTGTCTGGCAAGTAGAAATCAGCAACTTACGTCGAGTGGTATCTCGCGGTTGAGGCGAAGCAGGAACCATAAGATTGATGGAGGGAATTGGTGAAATGGGACGCGTGGTACCACTGGAGAGGGATGCGTAACTAGAGTAGAATTGCGTCTCTAACGCTCGGTGTTGTTTGGCCAATTGTTCGACTGTTCGCTCTAGACGAGCGCTCTTATCGTACTCAGAGGCTAACTGACGTTGGAACCATTCTGTCGATGTTGTCCAAGCGGTCATAGTCTTCTGACACGTCTGAAACCATGGGAAGATATCAATGAGATCTAGATTGTTTTTAAGCTAATAAGGTCTCATATTTGCTCGACCAACCACCCAGCTTTAGGTATCAAATTGTAATGCCTCTCTTACGAAAGTCCTATTTTATCCGATCAAGGTAAATGAAGTAATTCGCAAACCTCTACAGAAAATTCATTTCCTACATCAGGAAAAAAACGTTTTAGTGAAATGAGCTAGCACCTTCAATCAACAGTAGTTGGCTCATTGGAGGAGTAACCAAAAGGAAATGGCAAGTCTCTCAACTCAACTCCTGATTAATCAATAGTTAGCACGACTGAAAACACGAACTTAACTCCAAACCACAATGTTTTTTCATATTTTTCTTTCTCTTTAAGCTTCGATAGCGGATAATGAATTAATAGGAAGCATATTGAGATCTGCTAAATTAAAAATTTTAGCTTTTTCAGCGCTACTTTGTTAAATACATATAGGTTGCTTAATGTAATATGAGAGCGTTGTGCTTTCTTAAACATTGGGGAAAAAATTAATTGAAGTGGTAATTAAGACATTTGGTCAATAAGCATTACACATCGTGGACAAGAATTTGTTCTATATTCCAAAGACGAATCACGAAATTTAAATTGCGGAACGTGAACTCCCTATTTAGTAAATATTACACAACCCGACGCAAAGTAAGACTCTTGACTAACTCCCAACATATTTATGATCCCCTCCACTCTACCACTTTTAGACTTGCCAAAAACGTAACTGGTCATTATAACACCGATGTGTGGATAATAATTTAGGAATTTGGCCATTTCCTTTACGATACAACTGTTCATTAACATACTACCGTTGGCAGCTTGGAAATTCTTGAATCTCTAATCAACACCGTCGGTAGAAGCAATAGAGGGTTACACTATGCCAACCAAAAATACCGCCAAATCAGGTGATAGACAACAGGATAAACAAGAGATATACAGAGGACGAGAAGAATGTAATCATAACTGATTGATTTGGTTGAATATGGCTAAAATAGATATAGGATTTTTTTCAATTTTCCCACCAAAAAGGCATTTTACTTACACTCACATAAGTGTTCTTTAATGGACAAAACTCAATATTCATTTGTCCTAATCAGTCGACGATGACTGTGTAGAATAAGTTTCCTGGATGACTGTTCTGGAGCGATCCTTTAGAAGTACCCTGGCTTTCAGTAGGCAACTTAATAATGAATGGTAATCGAATGTTTATACAACTGTTTAACTAAATAGTACAGGTCTAGGTGCTTCCTACTACTAAAAGAGATGTCAACGGTAATAAATTGCTAACCATAAGACTAGAGTGGCTAAAGCTTCATTTCAAAGCCACTTAACTGCCAATGTGATTGAATTAAAAAGTCAGAAGAGTAGTCGAATATGTCTATTTTCAAAAGTACAAGAATAGTATGTTTTGTCATTATTGTAACATAATACCTTGTACATCCTCTGAGTCCTGCATGTAAAGACAGCTTTAAGAAGAAAGCTACTTAATTTGAGTGATATTAAATAAATTCATTTGTTTTTCCTTAGAAATTTTCAGCAATAAAGAAAATTTCTATATAGAGGTCAGTTTAGTTTATGACAGTCTGTAATCAACAAAGCTGACCTACTTCACCTATGCGACAGGTACAAAAGATTTGTGATTTGACTAATAACGACTACTTTTTTGCATAAAGTTATGGAAGTAATATTACAAGTGAAAAGCAACGGTGAGCATTACAGAGCCCATAACCTCTCTCAACCTTTCCTTCCTTAAAGAATAGTCATGGGGAAACATGAACTTGCAGGTCAAATGATTTTGGAGCAGTATTTAATTAGCCAAGTTTACCTTTAAAAGAAAAGTTATTATTTAAAGATAAATATAAAGACCTCAATTAAGAGTAATCAACCACTCAAGAACTACTATATGCGTGACATCATTCAATGAATATGCACATCGTCTAAAATGTGGGACAATAAATTGAGATGGCTTACCAGATATTTCCGTACCGTTCTCTTTTCCCAAGTGATTTCAAATATTCCAATAATGTGAAACTGCCTTTGTTACCCTTATACTATAAATTAATGGCATTAGCATTAACAACATATTAGGAATTCATGTTTCCAAACATAAGCGATGTGATCAGAATAGAAGTAGAAAATTAGGCGTACATTAATGTTCTACTCCTGATGCCTGTCTTATTAGAGTCGGAACTGTCATTAAGGCATTCAGGAATAAAGAAGCAGTTTTTTAGAGAGAAGGAGTTCATGTACAAATAATTTCATTACCTTTACTCATTTCAATGCCAAAAAAATACAATTTTAATTAATTTTAAACATCCAACGGTAAAAAGTCTAATAAGAAATGAGGAATAAAAGTTACAATATCAAATGTGTCTCATTTCATTTAAGTATTGAATCCATAAATTTAACAACTTTCTATTTAATATATGCATCATATTCTAAAATGTCGAATTATATGATAAATTCCTCAGATTTATGGCTGCGGTATAATCCACAGTGTTCAGAACTTATTGACAAGTTAGTCATGTCACCGTGACCCGTTCCTATTTCTTCTTACAACCAAAACAAGCAACGACTGTTTTAGCACAACTTGGCTCCTTAATCTTCTTTCTACTATTTAATTCCAAATGAAATCAGGACAATGGTTAAAAGAAAGTCAACGTGTGCTTGAAGTAACTATTCTTCATGCCAAATATTCCAGTGCTACTCTCTCAGTGCCAAAATTACCATTAAGACACGCAATCACGATTGACAGAAAGAGAGAACGAACATGATAGTAGAAGGTCAAATGTGAAAGCAGGGAAGACAGTTTTATTACTGCACGATGAGATGAGAAGTGGTACCATTTTGCAAAGATATGGGGTGATGACAACACATGTGAAGATAACAAACTTATATTAAACCGTGCTCTCGTATGCTTGGCAATGTGACTACTCGCCAACAGAGTAACATTGATGAATAAGTACAAACACACGCACACACATAATTATGTATACAACCACCAATGTGAATTGATAAACTAAGATATTAGTAAACTTCGTAATAAAAAAATTAGGTTAGCTTTTATCATCAAGCTCGTCTTGGCTAGTGGAAAAAAAATTACCCGATCAATCATCGAAATCAACAAGCTCTGGATTCTACGAATACGAGTTGACTAAGGAAACGGGAAAAATCCTGAAAGTTTAATATTGAAACATTATCGCAATGCTATATCCAAGACGTCGAAACATATAATCTAAATTCGAGACCCCAATTTTGTGAAATTCTTCTGATGCCCTAACTTCCTCAACTTCTACTCCGTCTCCGTATTTGACCGCTTTACAGTATCATTTTTTCAAACACTTTCCAACAATGAAAAAGTTGAAATTTTCTGCAATACTGTAAGAAAATAAGTAAACCCTTTAAGATCTTTAGATTAAGGAATGGTTAACGTCGATACATGAGCACATGAGTATATATCTCGCTGATGAGCAAATAGTAAGTGAAATAATCATTCTAAGGACTTGATGATGATCATCAAGCAGATAATTTTTCACATATACTGCATTTCAATAAATGGGGAAAAAATCCCAAGTACATTAAATGAAAGTGTTTACATCTTGGATAGAGGGAAGCATCATTCCATAGTTTTTCGGACTCTAATTTGGTGTCCTGTCACTCTGACCACTGGACATGTACCTGCGATAACTGATTTGATATGATACGCCATACCATCCCATTTCATAATAAAAGCTACGGTTATAACATGTTAGTAGAGAACCGATTTGGCATTCTTGAGTAAAATAGCGTCAGAAAAGTTAAAATACTATTTTTATAAATTTACCCAGCCCATTATTTTGTTCTTCCCCGGTTTTATTTAAATTTATAATATTTTACTCTTTTCACGACTTATTAATCCCAACAGTAATAGACCTAACCGATAAATTCAGTACAAATTACAAATCAGACAGTGACTAAAGCGTAGCCTTTTTACTTCAAGACAGCTTGTTATTTTGTTGTGTTCTTTTATTAAGCGTGGACTTAGATAGCAGATGCGAGGCAATTGTTTACAATGAGAAAGCAAACAAAAAGCGTACTTGTCTGATTAAAGTCACTAGACAAGACAGTTAAGTAATATAGAAAAAAGAGACAACAATTTGTCAACCAATATTTTTAAGGGTAAGATGCCAGTTTTAATTGACTGATTATGAGTATAATAGTTACCAAGCCAATTTAAGTATTTTTCCAACATTTCTTGGGAAGAGGGGTAGTATCACGGACCTCCATGGTGAGAAACTCAGATTTTGCCGCTCCCCTCATTGTTAGATTTAACCATTGCGGTTGGCCATTCTACTCACTGAGTGTGCACCAATGGACACTGAGGACATGACCTCTGCCTCCACCAACGGACATATCACCGGCGCACTATTTAAACACAATGATATTTTAACATTTAGGTGGTAACATACGGTAGAGAATTGGATAATTCCCGTTACATTGCTATGGTTCCCATTCGACTACTTAAATTTCGAAATATTTTAGATTTTTCACATCAAAGAGAAAAAAGGAACATGCTTTTACATCTTTCATCTTGGCTCTTTAATAAGACAACCATCCAAACTACTACACAAATTATTGGTAAAGCATACATTGAGGTTTTATCTACTTTAAAACTTCAAACAGTAGCAATACGCCTGTTCATGGTAGACTCGTTTTTTAAATTGAGACTGAAAAAGGAGATCATTTTTATTTAGACTTAGCTAATTTAAAATAAGCAGGAAAAGTTGTTGTTGGATACAATAATTACTTAGTCGTCTGATTTAATATTTCGAGACATATTTATCAATCTAACAATTAAGAAATAGGCTTAAACAAGAACGTGGATGGAGATTTTTACCCAACAATCATTTTTGGTAGAAAGTTAGCATGCTTGTATTCTACTGCGTCCCTCCACATTCCTCAACCAGTACGGTTGGTCATGACAATTACATTGCAGATTTGCACATTGATCTCTATTCCATCTGCGTACAAGAAAAACTATAAAAAATTAAATAACGCAGAGGTGTAGCCGTCTGTGCCTCATGGTAGACATGATGAAAGATACAGCTCCTAAAGTGTGACATAAGAAATCGAAATGACGACCAATTCAGTCTCAGACTATTAGATCCCTTTCTTAGAGCCAAAGCGTCTTATATCCTCCTGTAATTAATGGTCACATAAGGCACCTACTTTGTTTTCTTTAATATCAATGGCTTTTCGCCCCAAACGTACCTATTGATAATATTTATGATTAGCATATCAACTGTATGCTGCCTTTATATAGTTTTATTTATGACCACAAACTCAAAGAAATCTGATAGTTACGATTTATTTGTCGTTATCTCTAAAACAGTATACGAGCACGGAGCATGAGAAGTTTAAAAAAATACAAATAAAATGAATTTTAGTCTATTTGAACCTAATATTTCCTTTTTGATCGTACTGGAAAACAACTGAGCGGCAGCTTTCAATCTTCTGATTGAAGAAAGTATTACATCAAATCTTGGAAAGAGTATTTAATTTTGTGCCGATAGTGTAAATAGCTCGGTATAAATATAGCGATCTAATTATGAGACAAACGGTCGCTACAAATGCCTATTTGCTTTTCAAGACTAACAATAATAACATCGATTTTAAAAGATAGTTACCAGTTTAGATCGAATAGCTAAATAATCCAATGACATAAACTCCCAGCTAGATAAGTACTGATTTATTCACCAAGTTAGGAGGTATTTTCTGGCTTAAATTAAAAATATGTAGATGCAGCATGGATGAATGATAATTTTCAACATTTAAGAAAGATAGAGGCCTTCTATGCCAGACAAGTGAGCCTAGATTTAAACGCAGTCTGTCTTAATGGACTAAGAAATACATTTGACCCTAAATGAAACTTCAACTATTCATAAACTTTGCAGTTGAAAGACCAAATGCCTGATCTTTTAACGAGATAGTTACGCCATGCTCGTTGATTCACTTCATGTATAGCTTTAAACAGATCTATTCATGGAGCTTCAAAGTAGTATCAGAAGTCAAAAAATGCGAGTTTACCATCAGATATTACAACTTGTTTGTAAGTTCTGAATATCGTGAACATGAACTAACCCAAGAACCGAGCAATTAAACCACAAAAATTGAACTTAGAAAATTACACAGTAAACTATGCCCCTTAAGAAAGAAGTGCATCTTGAATTCAAATTAGGTAAGTTCTGACGTCCTGACTTCATTGTCTATTTCTAGATTCCCCTTCACCCTCCGTTTCATTCCCTATTAGATAATTTTGACGTTCGCCTTATTCTGATGCGTTCCCAAGATTGTAAGTGTGTAGTTTTATTACTCCGGTATGGGTAGCAACGAAACTAATACTTTTTCTACAACTGTAACCCAACAAAGCCTCTAATCAACTCAAGCTTACCACTGTTACAATATATTTGACTGGCACATGACTAATTTTGCTCAGTTAAAACCGTTCTAGCATTGTAAGTTGCATCTTGCCGAGGAAACGGGATAATTCATATTTAAACAAAAAAACCAAAATTTACGGTTGGAAAGAAATATTGTGTGTATCTGACCTCGAAATGTCAATCAAGTAAAGTGGATGTTTTGAGGGCAAATTGTGTAAATGCACTTGCAGTAAAAGTACATTCCAAAACGATTATGTGATTCTTGCTAATATACCGAGAAATTTGAGACAGCCAAGAGGCCTGATTACCATTTTGAAATCGCAAGAGAATACATTCCCAGCAATGGCTATGTACTTGAAGAAAAATAGGGAAAAAATGGAAGAGGAGGGAGAGATAATCTTTAAGACAGCCAACTTACCTCCACAAGTCCATCGATAGTTGACTGTAGATTGACTAGTTTTGCAACAAGAACACTAGTATTTGATTTATTTTTATCTGTCGCGCTAATAGTAACATCCCTTATAGATCCCACAACATGGTTGGCCTGGATGACAAAGTTATCAAAAGCTGAATCGACAGAATTCAATTGATGTTGAAATTCCCGGGTAGCACGGAGTTCACTAGTTAGACCCGCATTCAACGTACACCGACGTCTTTGAGGAGAGTATGTGTAAGGTGGAGTAAATTTCACAGAGCTAACCTCTGTGGCACGAGAACCGTTGGCTAGCGGAGAATGCATTGCGGAATTCGGGTCTGATTTTCGTTTACCAAAGCGGAGACTCACTGTAACGTCTGGTGAAGCGTCTTCTTGAGTTGTTGAAGAGGCCGTGAGAGTTGGACGATGTTTTCTTCGAAATCGGCCAAAAGATCGCCAACTGGATGCCACACTCGTGCCGGAATTGTTATTCTGTGATACCTTTCCACTGTTCCTTGAACGAACGTAGGAATTCATGTCGTCTGAGTAGCTATCCGATTCAAGACCTAGTAAGAGAGGCAAAATATATAACATATATATGCACCGGGTTTAGTGGAGAAAAGGAAATTTAAGAAGGGGAGGTTTTAAGTAGTTATGATGATCGTTCTCTTACTAATATCAGGCGAACAGCAAGCAAGCGCTCTCATCTTAGACCCACTCTGAAAATTTTAGGCCTCACAGTAACAACAAGGACCAACTCACAAAATCACGTGATATGAACCATGAGAAATGAAAAATCAGCGAATGGAATTCAGGTGCTCTGATGATGATTTTAACCAGTTAGGTGTGAAAAAAAGAATTGAACAGTGCCATGAGAACAGCATATTCTTTTAATAAAGACAAAGCCGGTGTGAATGTTACTCATGGAATTTAAGCCACCAAAGAAAACAAAATACATGGATTTTAGAGTGTTCTGTATGTTTCGAGGCTTAAAGGTTGAAATGAGACATTATATGACAAACTAACTAATAAACCCTTGTAAAAACAGTAATCATACATTTGAAAAGAATTATAACATGTTCAAAAAGGAAAACGTGAAAGATGAGTACCAAATAAGATAGGTGTGGATTGTCAAACATATTAAAATAAAGAAATAGCTAAACGAGAAAAAGATTCACCATTATGAGACTGGATGAGTTTCGATTTAGCGGTAGTTAGAACGCTTATCCAACGCCTTTTATCCTGCTCATTCAGAGCTCTCAAATGGTACGAGCGACCACGAACTTCGCGAAGAATGAATGAATTTCCTGAACCTTTTGGACTGATCGTTATGTTTGTCAGATCAATAGTTCCCATACAGGTATGCGATACAGCGTTCGGATGACTGGAGAAAAAATAATTACTATAAATAATAACATACCTGTAATATGAAAATAGTCCATTTTCCAAAACAAACCACCTTTTACGATATCCCTTGAGATAGTTTGTCCACTTGTACAGCCATCCGGATGGTAATGATAGAACGCTATCTGATTCCATCAGTAAAAAAACAGCACCGTACCCGATGGCGAATACGAAGTGGCCGCTACGTCTAACAAAAAGTTGTACACGTTTTTGATAATATAATAATATTAATTAATTTGAAATAATTTAAAATAAACAGTTTGATAACAAAAGTTTGACAAATAAATTAGGAGAGTTTAAAATTTCCCAATAAACAGCGCTTGGAATGAACTTGGAATGAAGGTCGCAAGTTTAGTAGGTTCTCAAATACAATTTATTTTAAGATTTTCTTAATTTTTCTAGGCAGTGTATGGGCAAATCATACAAATAATTGGGCTGTTCTTGTCGAAACTTCTCGGTTTTGGTTCAACTATCGTCACACTGGAAATGTCTTGGGTGTGTATCGTAATATTAAAAGGATGGGAATTCCCGATAGGTTTGTCAAATCATGGATCTATAATCTTGTAGTCAAATTATTCTCATGATAGGAGATTCTTACGCTTGTAATTCGAGAAATCCACGTCCAGGAACAGTTTATCAAAGTGCATACAATCCCATCGACCTCTATGGTGAGGATATTGAAGTTGATTATCGCGGGTACGAGGTTACTGTGGAGAACTTTATCCGAGTTGTAACAGGTCGTCTGCCAACTTCTGCACCAGCTTCTAAAAAGCTAAATACCGATCAATACAGCAATATCCTTATATACATGACAGGACACGGTGGTAATGGTTTTCTGAAATTCCAAGACGACAACGAGCTATCAAGTGTTGAGTTAGCTGATGTGATTAATCAAATGTGGCTTCGTCGAAGGTTTGAAACTTAAGATGCTCTAAATCTTTCTTTAGATACAATGAAATTCTTTTGATAACGGACTCATGCCAAGCCGAATCTATGGGATCTATGGTGTACTCACCAAATGTTATAACCGTAGGGAGTAGCAAGATCGGAGAAGATTCCTTCGCCGTAACTCGTTTCTATATTTATTTATCATTTTCAATATAGCACCATTTTGATACAACCATTGGCGTTTTCGTCGCGGATCGATACTCCTACTATGCTCTCCAATTTCTTGAAAAGTTAAACCACGAGAGCAAGAAAGGCATCATGGAATTCGTAAGTTTTGGAAATTATTTAAAACTTATATTCTAAAGTTTTGCAGGATTTATGACTGATTCCTTTTCTTCAGCTGAATCTGTGTTCATTCGACATGTGTAAATCAACTGTCATGTACAGAACCGACTTGCTCGTCTCTAAGCCTCAAAATGTTCTTGTTACGGACTTCTTCTCAAGTACTCATCATATCGAAGATGGGTCTTATTTAATTTCTTCGGGAATGAATTATTCAACATCCGAAGCTAGCACTTCAGAGTGTGTTAATTTTATCATCAATATTAGATTTATGAATCCTGTATCCAATCCTTTCATATTGTTTTATCTTTTTAGTACATTCGAAAAGTTTCTGAATAAGGATTCATCTATCTACGTCCAACCTTTTCCGTCTGACTTTGTGTCTTGATCAATTTACTACGAACACTTTTGTTATGATCTTTTCGCTGCAGCCTTTTATGTTTTTTTACTTTTGAGTTATTGAAGTTTAATATAATAGACCGTTAGCACGAGAAAATTTCTTTTTTTATTTCATAACGGCCTGATGGAAAAGTGTTGGTGTCGTAAAAATGTGGCAATCCAAATTAAATCTCACATACGTAAGGAGACAAGAAACTGTGTTAAACTCGTAACGAAGTAACTAATAGTTTAATAATGGTATGCAGTGACCCTACTCACACGTTAAACCTAATTTTGTTTATTATATGATTCATTCCTCAAGTATCTTATAAATTTATCATTATTTTCCTATTTCACCTTGTTGAGACTTATTTTGATCAGCCTAACCAAGTCTCAGTTAATCAATTAGGGAGCCTTAAACTCTTCTACATATTTTCAGAAAAGGATATCCGGCCGGAGTCACTGTCTGTTTCGTTGAAACTTGAAGGAGAAATAGTTTAGCTAGCTTACTATCTGTAGTTAGTCAGTTTTAAACTAAAATCTATCTTTAATAAGTATTCGTCACGTCATCGTAAACTAACATCCCTTTTGAAGATTATGCTAGAACAGAATGCCTATATGGACAACTAATCAAAATGATGCCGATAATGTATGAGAACTACAGATGGACATTCAGTCATTATGTTAAAATGCCTGGGAATCAGTTCAGATCCTAGTATTATATATATATATATATGTGTGTGTGTGTGTGTGTGTCATTCATATCAAAATGAAATGTACCATATTCACCATCAGATCGAAAAATTCCCTCTGATTTGCAAATTTCGGAGTTGACTTAATATGACAACGAATTGAAGTAATTCCCAACTGAAATTATATATGCAAAATTATTGAAGAAGGATTAATTGAGATGTACTTCCCATTTTTCCCTATACACAGTTATTAAAAATAAATGGCATCATATGCATGAAATCGGTATACTATGAGCACATTCCTACTAATGAAAAGTAAGTTTTTTGCAAATTTGTCTGATATTTACTACAAATAAAGATGAGCGAAAAAGTGATATAAGCTAATGACTTTACGTAATATAATGAGGTTACAAAATTTCTGACCGTCAATGTGTCATGCTGCAGTAGCACTGATGAAAAGGCCCGTTCAGAGGTACCGTAACTAATGTAATGAAAATGATTATCCTCTATAATAATTCATTGGCACAATTTTGACACGTTGAAAATTTTAAGTTACACAAACAAAAATGACTTACGGGTTTAATAAGCTTTGTAATTTACGATTAGTTTATTTTCTGAAAATGTAATCAAAACATCAATTACATGTTGTCATTTTTTCCGTGGTTTTGAAAGACCATCAGGTAATTAAAATTAGAACCATATTATGTTTGCCTTTTATTCTATAAAACTTTCGCTAAAACTGTAGAAATCTCATCAAAATGACTTTAACTAAACTACTAGTGTAAATGTGCTTCACTCAAACAGCGTTAAAAGAGTAAATCGCAAGTTGGGTTTTGGACATCAAGTATTATTTCTTTTACAGATTATGTTTCTGCTTATAGTGTATCATAGTATATTGATTGTAGAAATAAATTCGTATTTTCAATGCGGCTTGTTTACTTTACCGTCTACAAATATAATTTATACTAGGTGTTTTCCAATAATTAAGAAATTCTTCTGTTTTGCCTACTTGTTTGAACAATTTGGCCTTTGTCCAATGTTCTACTAATTTCATTTGTTTTTCTGATGGGACTCATAAAAATGGGGTTTTATTTTTTGCAGGGTCTCGACTGTGATGTCAGCGAAAGATTTCCCAAGTATTGGTGATAATCAGAATGAAGAAGCAATGGAAGTGGAACTGAATCCGAATGCTATTCGTACATCTGAAACTATCCGTTCGCCTCTTCGTGCTGCCATTGAAAGTGATACAGTACATTATATTTTGAATTTCCTATTGCATTTGATTTTTTTTTATTATTCTTTACAACCCTTTCAACCCATTTAGATGGCCCAGACCAATCTCTCAGATTCTCCAGAAGATGACTCCTGCGATGATAACGATCCCGCACGACCTTCAGGAGTTATCGATTACACATTCGATGATATAGTAGATCCTCGCGTAAGTTCACTATCAAACGAATATGATGTGCGTTTATTTAACCCCCTCATCTTTGCTTAGCTAAATGCTCTTTTACTTTTTTAGACGATTGACCTGAAGAAGGAGCGTCGAGTAAGTTAATATCCTTGATTCACTTTGCCCTAGTGAGGTTAAATGCGACTTAATTGTGCTTTATTTTTTAGATCCTAAGTGATCCAGTCATAATCAGATGTCTACCCTGGAGAGTATTACTGTTATTTTCCCCTGAACGCGCTACAATGGGATTGTTCCTTCAATGTAACGACAACAGTCCAGCTCACAATTGGACCTGCAGTGCTCGTGCCAAATTAGAATGTATTTCGCAAAGCAAACCTTCACTTCGCAAAACCTACAACATTCGCCACACTTTTGCTGCAAAGGAGAATGATTGGGGCTATCAGACTTTCCTCTCTTATGACGAACTTTTCAATCCCGATAACGGTTATGTCGTTAACAAGAAACTCCATGCTCATGTTGAAGTTGAGGCTGATGCTCCCCACGGAACTGATTGGGACTCAAAAAAGTACACTGGTTTTGTTGGTTTGAAGAATCAGGGAGCTACTTGTTATTTGAATTCAGTTCTGCAGGCTCTCTATTGTACAAACTCTCTGCGAAAAGCTGTTTTCCAAATGCCTACTGAAAGCGACGAAATATGCACCAGTGTGCCGCTTGCCTTACAGCGTACTTTCTACGATCTGCAGTGCTCAGAAAGAGCAGTTGGAACTGAAAAACTTACTCGCAGTTTTGGTTGGACTACTTGGGACTCTTTCATGCAGCATGATGCTCAAGAACTCTGTCGTGTTCTCTTGGATAATATGGAGAATAAAATGAAGGGTACTGATGTAGAACGCATTATTCCCACCCTGTTTTGTGGTAAAATGGTCTCTTATATTCGTTGTAAAAACGTTGAATATGAGTCGAAGCGGGAGGAGCAGTTCTATGATATCCAATTGAAAGTGAAGGGTAATCAGAATATTCACGATGCCTTCAAAGAGTATGTACAAGTTGAGACTCTGGATGGCGACAACAAATATGATGCCGGAAGTCATGGTCTACAAGATGCTGAAAAGGGCATTAAGTTCCTTCGTTTCCCTCCTGTCCTATACTTGCAACTTATGCGATTCCAATATGACTTTCATTCAAATACCAACGTCAAAATCAACGATAGATTTGAATTCCCCTACGAGTTGGATTTGAGTGATTATCTCTTGGAAAAAACTAGACAGCAGACAGATGGTTCACCAAGTTACACCAAGTACTTCCTTCAAGCCGTCTTGGTGCATTCTGGAGATCATCATGGAGGTCACTATGTGGTCTACGTCAATCCTCGTGGAGATAACAAATGGTACCAATTTGATGACGATGTTGTGTGCAGTTGTAGACCTAAAGACGCCATTGAGGCGGTGAGTATTACCTTCTCATTCATTCCTTAAATTTTAAACTTCAGTTAATTGTTAAACTTTATGTTGTTTCGTTTCATTGTAGAATTATGGAAATGGTAGTGATCCTGATTGTCGTGCCTTCACGAATGCCTACATGTTGGTATACATTGCTTGCGATGCTAGGGAGGAGGTTCTTTGTCCGGTGACCGATGACATGATCCCCTTCAGTCTCACCAGTCGATTTTGTGAGGAACGAAATGTAGAAGAAAAGGAACGTCTTGCTAAGGACCATGCACATGAATTCGCTACCATTAATCTTCTCTTTGAGGAGGATTTCCATGGTTTTGAGGTTAGTGTATGTTGTGGGTTTGAAAGATGTTCTCCGGTTGATATACTGGCATTTGGTATTCGTATCTTCTGACATGGATTTCGAACATGGGACAAAATACACTAACACTATGCCACCAGTTACAAAATGCATATAAACTGATCTGTTTGCTGTTATGTTCTATTTTAAAATTGCTATTTGATCTTTATAACTTTATTTATCATCTACTTACTTTTATTGTTTGACATCATATAGGCGTATTGTGTGTTTCAATCATTTATTTACTTCTGTACGTTTCGATGCCTTAAAGGTATGTCAGTCTAAGGAGAGTATTCTGCGGTCGGCCCCATTCGTTGCTGTGCGTCGGGGATTCAGCGGTTAACGTGCTCGTCTATGAAATCGGTGGTCACGAGTTTGATGCCCATCGGTGCTCACCCAGAGTGAGCGGAATAGCCAACTACATTGGTTAAGACTGACTAATAAAGAGGTTTACAGAATTCGAGATTATAACTGAGAAGGTTCCATGATGCTACTTCACTACCCATGATGAGTACCGGAAAAGCCATCCTACATGGACTTAGGAGTTATATTCCAACCGTTTGACACGCATTTATGGGTTTTGAACCCAGTGCATCTGATGAAACGTTATTGTATGCCATCAAATATATTAAACTTCCTACCTTATGACTGGTTTATATTCTATACTTAGATTTGTTGAACATCCCATTACTTTTATTCTTTGAAATTATCCAGATGCATTGGCATGTCTTTTTCTATTTTTTTACATTTTTATTAAGTAATTTACAAGCTCAATACTCGTTTCGCGGAGGAAAGACATCCTTTTGACCATTTTAAATTGTTTTTGGTTATCGAATCCAAAACATCTGACATCTCCATCCCAATCAAGCTAATCTTTTTAATAACCGTCATTCTAGGTAATCTCAAGAACTTAAGTCCTGTTATTTTTTCCGCAAGCACATTTTATTACCCTGTATAATTTATTAATATTTTTGGCTATCATTCAATCGTCTTTGACATTAAAGTATGACATTAAACTCTTGATTTTAGGATGCTGAGCTGTTTCGAATCAACGATATTCCTGTAAGATCTCTTAAAATCAAACGCCAAGAAGTGACTGAGGCCAAATTGACTGAGTCAATAGGGGAATTTCTCAAGTGTTCACCTCGCGAGTTTCAATTATGGCGAGTTACCTACACGTAAGTTGAATGTCTTAACCAGTGTCGGTATTTCGAGCTCGTATATGTAACCCACAATTATGCTTTCATTTCAATAGGAAAACGGGAAACATCGAGTTTAGCCGCAAAGTAACTCCGAGTCTTCCCTCCACTGAGAGTGTATTAACTCTCTGGGTTCAACAACGCAGTCGGGCCATATTCACCGGCTCTCCTACAGTCGATTGTTATCTCTGTTTCTTTAAATACTTTGACCCCAGCATCTGCACATTGTGCTACTGTGGATTTGCTGAATTGCCAGCTTCCAGTAATATTGAGTTCCTACCTGAACTTCTCACCGGACGTGTTGGTCTGCCCCTCACTACACCACTTGCTTTCTATAGGAAAGACGCCTCGCTAACACCACGGCGTGTTGATTTGGCTAATATCCTACGAAAACCTAAACAAGGCGAGGTTTTCTACTTCCATGTAAGTCTGATTTATCTTTCCTGCTTCTTTTCCTTATGACATCCAATATAGTAAGATTATCGGCTTGGGATATTACTTGCAATAGAAAACTAACGTCCAACCTGGGCAACTGCATTAGTCTGTAAAGCGTAGTGTTCTTGCTACTATTGAACTAATATTTGAGAAGGGAAATAATGGTGAACACTGAACAAAATAGTGGAGGGAGGTGCTAAACTTAATAGTTGATAGTCTAATAGGGGGATCGAAAAAGTGCACTAGTTTTCACTAGTACAAATATCCTATTTAAGTGTATCCAGTTACTGTCAGCAGAGTAATTCCTAGAATTTTATTATTGATTGCGGTCGTAAATTTTCCTTTTTCACCCACAAAGTAGCAGATAGGAAAAATCTGATGTAATTGAACTGAGTGAGGGTAACAGATTAATAAACTTCAAGTTTAAAATTTCAGACGATTGACCAGTCTCACTTAGTATTGTGTATGTTAGCTTTTCTACTTAAATCCGAACAAAATGGTTAAAGGAAACACGTTTATTTCACGGTGGTCACAATAAGACAGATTGAGATACTATAACTGTGCACCTGTTGGTATTAATGGTCAAAATCATGTAATAAACTTGAGGCCTATCCACTTTTGTTACTCTTAATCTGCCAATTATGCTCTGTTTTTTACTTCCATCTCGGTTTTTTATTCCTGCTTTTTTTATTCACACTTGCTGTCCGATTGCTATTATCGGATGCATGCCATTTTGGTAGGTATAATTTTCTTGTACCTTAGACAAGAAGGTTAATAATGAAGCCAGAGAAAAAATTATTCACCCAAAGGAGAACTAGCCTGGGCAGAGTCTGTCTTTATCGTAAAGTCCGACAAAAGTTAGAGCTAACAGCAGCTGTCAACATATAGGATCAAAATAATTTTTGGGCAGCACACTGATGAGTTATTCAAAATTATACATATTTGTCATTTAAGCAAAAACAAACATTCATTTCACCTCAGAGACGCTTAATTGTCGGTCTCGGTGTACCCGAAGTTCACTGTTGGAAGTGATAACTACACATGAATGGAACTGTTTTATTGGGCTTGTTTTTCATAACTTAAACAAACAGTTTACAAATAGAAAAGGATATTTATGACACCCTGAGTCCCACAGAGTACGAAAGCCAATAAGAAAAGCCTTGTCAATTCGAGGGGCTGTAAATAACATAATGCCTTACAATTTTTCTTCCACCCTTTTTGGTTTGGGGTTTAGTAACTGGTCTTAGTCATTCACTTTCTGTCACTTATATTTACCCTCTCTATGCCATACTATTGACGAATGGTCTGTAGTCTGTGCATATTGTCGTTTGTATCTTGAATAGCTTAGCTTGACAAGATTATCAGTTTATTTTGGCTCTCTCTGTTTCTGAAGTTTTTTTTTTCCTCTCGTAAGGTTGATGCAAATCAGCCAATGGAGGTTGAAATTAACCCTCTCTCTCTGGAAGTTTGCATGGATCCGATTGTTGAAAATAACCACACAAGCCTCGGTGACATCCCCAATATGAGCCTTCAACTTCGCAAAATGGCCATCAACGTGGATCAACTGGATGAATCCCAAGAAGCATTTTCCATTGCTGATGCCTTTACTCAGTACTTTGACTCATGCTCAATGTTGGTAAGTTACTTCTCTCTTCAAATCGAACTAGAAGCTTCTAAAATGGAAACAATACTGGGCCTCATTTCACTATCGGCGTTTTGCTTTTTTTCCATCTTTGTTTTTTAAAGATTCGTATCTAAGGTTTGACTTGGACATGGGAGTAAATAGCTTTCATTACAATATCTTCTATGGGTGAGAAGTTGGAAGACTGCACTATGAATAAAAGAGAAAAATGTTTCTATTAATGTGACCTTCATAACTAAACATTAAAAGTCACAGCTGGAAAAGTAGATAATCACAAAGTCTCGCATACCTTCAACGTATAATAATTTGAGAGTGATACATCCTTTTGTCCAATTCGTATTTGTGATACGATCTTTGATGGACTTATTGTTCACCTGGAGAGGAGAAAGGCAATTGGAGGGGAGAGGACATTTCAGTCTTAAAGCCGAGATTTCTAAATAGTTCCAGTCCTTTAAGCTTTTTCCAATTTTCCAAAATAAGTTAGTAAAATCTATATTAGATTTTTTGTGCTCACCTGTGTTTTAGTCTCACTCAGTTCAAACTCACTTGTTTACAGTGGAAAGCGTACATCCGAACTAGTATATTGGTTTGTGGTTTCATGTTGATGATTGTGAATTGACCCCTACATCACATAATTTGTAAGTACAATAGTGAATCGATCCTTATTTCCCAAGAGGACGAAGTTTGGTAAAGGGGATTGGTAATGAGAAGTCTGGTCACATTTTTTTTTGCAATCTACAACAGGCATGTACAAGTCAATACGGAATACTCGCAATGCGATTAGTGACGATAGCCAGTCCTGTGGCGATTGAATTTTCCACTGTTTGGTGCAAAGCATATTTTACCGTAAACATTATCCCCAAACGCCTACAGAGGAATGCTGTCCAACGCTCGTCTTGTGTAATGGAGTAGAACCATTAAGCATCCCTAGTGGGAAACCCAAATTCTGCCATCTTTGTTATTCAGTGCCATTCTGCTCACTGGGCCCATGATCTGATCTCCTAATTAAGCCAGTAATTATCGTTTCTACTTCTCAAACTCTGTAAACAGTTTATAATTTTGATAATAAAGATGGGTGCAGTGACGTAAGTTTTTTTTGGATAAATTGTTCATTTGTATACGTTGAGAGACACCAACACATCGACATATATAAAGGATGCATAAGGTATCTGAGGCCACTTTTATTTTTGTAATTTAAACTAACTCGACAATAATTAATGTATTTTTATATCAAAAGAACTTATGGCAGATACTACTATAACTAATGATATAAAAAGACACGCTGTAATAGTGTCAATAAAAGCAAAGCACAGCAATTTAGAAATTGCAAGATTTCTAAAGGTCACCAGATCTTCCGTTTGCAAAGTTAGAAAGGAGCTGCTGAATGAAAACAATGGAGATAAATTGGCCACCATGAGGAAGAGAAAAGAGCATTGTCAACGCTCTGCTGATTCACTCAGGACACCTGAGTTTGTGAAGAGTACATGGCATGGCATGGCGGACGAAAATGCTGGGAAGTCAATGCACGACATCATGCCAAACATCTTCAAGTATCTGAAGGAACAAAAATATTTAAGGAATGTTGTTCATCAAAACCTCGGATACAAATCATACTTTCTTGGGCAAGGTCAGTTTATGTGGACAAGAACAACTCAAGGGAATTGTTAAATGCATGTGAGACTACTTTTTATCAGATTGAGGCACCCAGGAGAACAGGAGTGTCTTTTATTTTTCTCCCACTTCCACCAAGATGAAAAAGTGAATCGAAGAAATGATAGGTGGCTATGTGCGGGTGGATCTCACTGAAGTTCCAACCGTTATGCACGCGCACGAAGTTTCCAGCAACAGTGATGCTTTTCGATGTTGTTAGCAGTGAGGGAGGGGCACATTATGACTCCTCAATTATCTCCACAGAGCCTTAGAGTCAATGCAGATGCAGATGTATATGTGGAGACTCTTCAAATCACTGTTACTAAGCCGCCCTGGATAGACAACGTAGCCAATGGAAGACTCTATTTCTTCCAATAAGAATCGGCTCCATCCCACAAAGCTCTCAAAACTCCAGATTGAATGGCCGAGAACTTTCATCATCATGTCACACCAAACTTATGGCCATCTCTTAACTACTCACTAGACCTTAATCCCTTGGATTATCATGTGTGGGGCGGCTGGGGTTTGGTTGAAAAGGAAGTTAATAGGCACCCTCAAATCCTCCTCTGATGGAATCAATAGCCCGAGCAATGGGGAACATTGGTAAAGACTACCTCATCTGATCGAAGCTTGCAGTCACTTTCGGACTCGAATTGAGTCGGTGATAGAAGCCGAAGGAGGATATATAGAACAAAACCTAGGTTACCATTAAGTTTATTTGCTTTGTTACAAGAAATGGTAAGTTTCAACCAATAAGAGTTTCATTTTCTGTTTTTCTAAGTGTATAAACTGTCCTCAGATGCCTTAAACACTCTTTATATATCTATCTTGCCAAGACTATGAATAATTTTTGCTTCTGTGTCTGGGTTAACCTTAGTATTCAATCAATGTCCAACTTACCGAGACTAAAAAGCGTTAATCTGAGTTAAAGTTAAAGAATATGGGAAAACACATTGAATCGCACGTACAACTGCTTGAAATTTCTGCATATACATCTGCAAAGTTGGAGATAATCGCATAACCAAATGTACTGATTAAGTGAGGTATTGAAATGTGAATCTCTTTTCAATGAGATTCTGGATTCTCTTCTATGTCTCCCTAAAATGGCTACTATTAAAGCACATTCCTCAGTGGTTTACAAGGGTATTTCAGGCCTCTGATGCACTTTGATTATTTATATTACTGTTTTGAGTGCTACACTGTTAACTGTTTTCTTCTCCCCTCTTCCCAGGTTGACATCTTGTTAGTGGACAAATTGCGAAAGTCCGATCCGGGTATTTTGATTCGCGTGTCGTCGGAGCTCTCGTACTGGGAGTTTGCCAAGTTGGCCTCCTGCTACCTCACAGGAGATCCAAGTTATCTCCGCTTCTTTGTTCCCCACTCATCTCCTACAACTGGTACTGCCCTTTCGAATAAGGGCTCAAATGTCGCTGCTCAAGATCTCCATGTATCATCTAATACCCCCGTGAGCTCGGAAACGGGCAATGGAAATAATTACTCACCTAACGGTGCCATTTCACTTATCTCTGAACAGTCTCGCGCTGCTAAAGCTTCAGGTAGTCCTTCTCTTCACTTATGTATATATATATCTTTTTTTAGTTTAGTTTCATAGAAAGATTGAAGAAAATAGGAGTGAGATTCGGGGAATTAAGGAAACCCTAATTTATCTGGGTTTCAGATTCATCTAATTGTCTTCCCTGTGAATACTTGCTCATAGATTCAGTCCCTCCTGCCGTTGTTCAGGCATGGGTATTAGTGTTCTGAATAGCTCTTAACTTATTATCATCTAACTCATGATAGATACCAGAAACATTGATTCAATCAATTTATTTCCATCAGCTTTGTTCGAATTCTAATCACGACGTTACCAACATTAATACACGGATAATATAGTGACATAGGGGATCATTATTATTGATTACTAGTTTGTTTTGGGAGATGTTGACTGTACGTAGTCAATGATTGAGCCGGTGGTAACTTGAAGTTTGGAAGTAAAGTAGCTGATGAATAAAGGAGGAAATTGGTTGTACAATTATAAGTGCTAATGCACTTTTTGGGTTAATATGAGATAACTTTTCCCGATTGTCTTTGGTCGACAAGTTAAATGAAGTTTGTATTGTTCCTATTACTCCATTAAGAAATGTGTTTTCACAATAGCTGACTTCACATTCTTTTCACTAAATGTATAATGTTTTAATACTTACTTTCATGCTGCAGGTTTCAATGGAGCTTCAGCAAGCTTGGTTGGAGCTTTGGCCAACGCAGCACACCAAGGCCTTGTTCGTGAACCACCCGGTCCTCCAGTCCCCTCAACTTCCGAGGATACACTCCGTCATTTCCTCCAACTCCCCCCAACTTATGCTACAATCACCTTCCAATCAGCTAGTCAGTCGAGTGTAACTGCTTCCCAACAAGATCGTCCGCCAATGTGTGTCTCCAAGTACACCAGCTACCCCCGCATTACACCCTCTCCCTTTAGCAACACTAATCTCCAAGTTCCAGCACCTCGCCGTGTCTACTATGCCCACACAGTCCTCCCAGTTGCTCAACTTGAGTCACTAAAGCAAATCCAAGTGGCATTTTTCGGTCAGAAGCTCTCTGAACGCCAGGACTTGGTACTGGGTGTATGTGGGGATGGTACTGTCGCTGATATTCTCACAGAGGTAAGATCGCATGCTTCCTTGACTGAATCGAAAAAGCTGCGTCTAATGGAGATTCGACGTAATCGAATTGAGCAGATATTTCCTGAATCCTATCCACTGGAGAAGATTGATGAGTCCATAATAGAGCTGCAATGCGATGTTAATGATAACATCCGATCGGGATTGAGAGTTGATGAGGTGCCAAAAGAAGAGGAGAATTTAGAACAAGGAGATTTGGTGATTAACGCAGCCCACTTCAATAAATCCCCTGATGATACATTTGGTGTGCCATTTACAGTGAGAGTTCGAAATGGTGAACCTTATAGCGATGTCAAAAAGCGTATTCGGGAGAGACTTGATGTGGCGAATGATAAGGAATTTGACGCGTGGAATTTTGTCCTTGTCACAAAGTCGAAATGCATTGCTATCCCTAATAAGGATGATGTGGTGGTTGATACGGAAATTCTCACCAAAGAAAGCATTAAGCCTTGGCTTGGTGTGGAGCATAAACCACCGAAACGACCTCGGTATGCGCCGAGTGAAAAGTCTATTATAATTCACAATTAGAGGGCGATTATTTCACATTTGTTCTCTCCATCGCTTCTTACTTCCCATTCCCTTCTTCCCCCAGCCCTCTCCATGTGTGTTTACTGTCTCTAGAATCCACTATGAGATTTTTAATGGATGAAATCGCGCTTGGTGAAGAGTAGTTGTGAGTTGTTTTTGCTCGTATGCAACTCTATGCCTCCTCCCTTCCCTCCTTCTAATTCTCTTCTCTTCCTTTCCCAATGTCACACGAACACACTCTAAAAACTGTCGAACATTTGTCGCTTTAACTACACACAGCCACATGTGTTTGAGCGATCAGGGCTTTGTGCTGATATAAAATCTTCTTGTGCTATAAAATTTAAAACGCAATGTGTGTTTGTGTATTATTTCATTTTGGATTGTGGCCCCCGGCTTTTTCACCAACTTCAAAGGTGACCTAGTGCCCTTAATCCTCTTAAAGAAATGGCATCTACTCTAGGAACTCTTACGGCCGAAAGAACACAAGGCGAGTGATTGCTCATTCTCAACATTAAACATAAGCGAGGAGGTAGGAGGTAGGCCCTACATTGATAGGTGAGAAAAATACAAGTGACGATGTTGATCAATCATAAAATAATGGTGGATGGTAGGTTTTTACTAGTCTGTTATTGAGGACAAGCCTTTATAGAATAATAGCCAATGTTTTCAGTGAGTTCAGAACCCGAGGTTGATGAGGCGTTATGGTAGGGTGTGTAGCGGTACAATTTTAAGAGAATGGAGGCAGTTGTAGAAAATATGGAGGTGGAGAACTCGTAGATTGCCTAGCTTATTAACAGCAGGGGTCTTAAGGAAGTCGGGTCAATAGGGCAAATAGATCATGAAACACTTTGTCATGAATTAAAATTAAATGAGCGTATTGAACTTATAAGCAGTTACTACGAATAATCATCGCTAAATGCACAATCTTTAACACAAGCAAGATAGGAAACAGAGAGAGTGGTGTGAAAACCTACATAAAGAAAAAGTAGGAAGATGTCTATCCTTTATCGTGTAAGTTAGGGAGATAGAAGACAATTTTTAAGCCAAAATGCGTCATTAATAAATAAGCAAGGTCGTGGTAAATCTACCTTTATATGGTTATCCATTTAAAATAGTTAACGAGCCTGAATTTTTTGTTTGTGAAATTGAAAATGGGAGTCAGCTATTCACATTTGGTGTTGTAAATCAATCGAAATCTTTTACTCCCTGTTATACTGCACTAAATTTGCTGGTAAATTAAATTAATAGTATTGTCTACTATTGTCCCACTGTCTACGAAAATTTTGTTGATTTGAATTCAAGTGTCTCTGAGACCCGTCCCATTAAACGGCATTAAATGTAATTGATGCGCTTATTTGATAATTAAATTGAGTAAATTAAACTACAAGGAGTGAGGTGAAAAGTTTAGGTGAATATATATCACTAAAGTGAGAAATCTTACTATATAAAAGTCAACTAATTTTGCCCATGCAAAAGATAAAACCTGATGTTTCATAACTACACTTCACTGAAGTGAGAAATCTCGGAGGAATATCAGAACAGATTTATCGTCACACCATAAACTTATTAAAATAGAATAAGACTTAATACAATATTTACTAAGAGACTGTAAACAATAATCTTCTGAAATGGCCGCATATGTTTTTGTTTGAACGCATGAATTTTATCGAGACTATCTTCTTTAATTGCACGGTTAAACGATATACCTCTAAAAACAAAACGGCAGATATTTTAATTAGCTTGATCACAAGATGGAATTGATTCATGATTGCCTGACTTGTTCTTAATTGTAAAAATCAAAATCAAGACCCTGGCTCTAAAAATGCACACATAAAAACCCGATCCCTTCAAAAATGCAGACTATCTGAAATTCTGCTAGTGAGTGATTTTAGATCGACTTCAATCTATGCATCTGAAGAATGCCTAACAAATTCAACAAAGTATACAAATGGTTTATCACTTTACACGCCAAAATTTGATATAATAAATATTCATTATACCATCTCAGATAAGAAATTTAATAAGTGAAAAATTAAAGATGTTTTCTTCAAATGCCTTTTTAATGCAAATATTTTAGCTATATTGATAACCAAACTTAAATTGACGTGTATTTACTTTTCATTTAAAACTAGCCAATCAATATTTGTCACTTGGCATCGCCGGTTACTTTGAAGAATGAGGTGGTTGGAGATAGTCGGCCTGGTGTTTGTGATACTTTTTGCTGTTGGTGATGTCTACGGCGATGAAAGTGAAGATAAACCAGACGAGGTTGAAAAGAAGGTTTGCGTTTATTTTTATCGTTATTTTTAGGCCGTATTCAAAGCACCCAAAATACCGAAAGACTCACTTTTGGCTCTGTATTTCTCATCACCTTCGGATATGAAAAAGTAATATCCGCAAAATATTTTATAAAATGCATTTCATTAGCTTGGTGTTTTCAACAGCTGAAAAGGTGGGAGTTGCCGAAGAACTTGCCAAATATGATGGAAAGTGGGAAATTGAGGTTCCACCACTCAGTGCCATGGATAAGGACTACTCGCTTGTTCTAAAATCAGAAGGCAAACATCATGCTATTGCCGTCGATCTAGGCCGCGATTTCACCTTCAATGAGGATGAGTTTGTGGTCCAATATGAAGTCAAATTTACCGAAGGTCAAACATGCGGTGGTGCATATATCAAGCTTCTTTCAGCTTCTCCTGTCCTTAATCTGGTAAGTTAATTCGCATTTTACATGAAATTCGAATTTTTATAGAAAAATTTCCATGATAAAACACCCTACACCATCATGTTCGGTCCTGACAAGTGTGGTGTTGACAGTAAACTGCATTTCATCTTCCGTCATAAAAACCCCAAAACCGGTGAATTCGAAGAAAAACATATGCAAAAGGTCACTGCTAATTTGGAAAACTTCTTCACAGATAAAAAGACGCACCTGTACACCCTGGTTATTCGAAAAGATAACTCTTTTGAGGTCTATATTGATCAATCCCTCATTAAATCCGGCAATCTTCTCACCGATTTTGAGTAAGTCACATTTCTCAACGTATTTTTCATAAGCATTTAGAACGTTATGAGAGTATATTTGTTTTTTACTTCAGACCTCCTGTTAATCCACCAGCTGAGATTGATGATCCCGAAGATAAGAAACCAGAAGACTGGGATGAACGTGAAAGAATTCCAGATCTGGAAGCCAAAAAGCCTGATGATTGGGACGAATCTGCTCCTCAATTTATCACTGACGAAGACGCAGTAAGGCCCTCCGGATGGCTTACAGATACCCCCAAATTCATTTCCGACCCTGATGCTAAAATGCCTGAGGACTGGAATGTGGAAACTGACGGTGACTGGGAAGCCCCAATGATTGAAAACCCTGAGTGCAAGTCTGCCCCGGGTTGTGGGCCTTGGGAGAAGCCTAAGAAACTCAATCCTAACTTCAAGGGCAAGTGGTCGCCGCCTATGATTGCTAATCCCAAGTATAAGGGCATCTGGAAGCCAAGGAAAATCCCCAATGTCAACTTTTTTGAGGATAAGCATCCTTATAAAATGTATCCAATTGTACGTTTTGTTCCTTTTGTCATTGGTTTCATAGGTAATTTGGATAATGTTAGTTTTCCTGCGTTTCTTTTAGCGTGCTCTTGGTTTGGAACTCTGGTCCATGTCACCTAATATTGCATTTGATAACTTCTACATTGGCACCTCAAAGAAAGGAGCCGATGAATTTGCTGCAGAAACTTGGGTTATTAAACGAAAGGCTGAATACGAGTCTATGCCAAGTGGAGTACGTGCTTAACATCATCGCCGTTAATCTAACTCTCGGAGTTTGTAATTCCGTTTTCCCTTACATTGTAGGCAAGTGTTGTTGACGCAATTCGTGATCTATTCAGCCGATACCCATACTACGCAGGTGGAGCCGTCGCTGGTGTTCTCTTGGTCATTACTCTTCTAACTTTCTGCTGTTGTCGATCATCACCACATAGAGACGATGCTCGCTACAAGAAGACTGATGAACCACAGCCTGATGCAGAAGAGAGAGAGGACAGTGATGCTGAGGAAGGAGAAAGAGAGGAAGAACAAGATGAGGTTGAGGAGTCTGAAAAAGAGAAGGTAGGATTTAGTCCATCCTTTGTTCATTTTACAGCTTTTTGGTGTAACGCACCCGTTTTCCTCTGATTTTGTAGCCCAAAGGTACAGCTACTCGTCAACGAACTCGCAAGGAGTAGTTTCTTTAAAATCTTGATACGTGTTCAGGGGCTTCTTGTGTGTACAAATGGGTTTGTTTAACGCCGATCCCCTGGCCCCCACTTTAAAGTGTTTATCTCAATTTCTTAATGTTAGTATTATCCTTCTCTTTATTTCATTCCTGTCATTATCGTCATAATCATGTCCTCTCTGTGAAAATTCCATAGTGTCTCCCTCTTTGGTTTGTTAAACTGTTCCTCTCTATCTCATTACCGCCTTTGTAGCTAATGGATTTGTGAATGGGTTAATGTTACTGGAATAAATAATATGATCATTTGATGAAGTTTGGTTGAGTTATCTTTCATTGAGTTCCTTGTATTCGAGGTACGATAAGGGGGTTTGCATAATTCACGTTCTTTCTCCGCCGATGAATCACCGACAAGTCATAAACTGACATTTAGGACGTGCAGGACTGAGTCAGTATGTTGGTGCTGTAAACTATATGATGATCCTCGAATTCAGTGTACGTTCGGTGATGCTTGGAATGACCAAAGACTGATGTAAAATGTGAGCTTCTGGATCGAGGAGAACGTAGAATGTGGTCTATATATGCTCTCGAAAATATATTTCTCAACCGGTTTGGAGACTACTGTGGTTCTGTGAAGTAACGGTAATATATGCGTCATATATGTCAATAACAGTCTTAGGGAAGTGAGAAGGGCCTAAGGCATCACTTCTATGCCCTCGTTATCCCCGATACTTACTTAATTTATTGGTCTTATTAAAGATACTACTGGCAGTGAGATCTTTAGGCTTTCAATATAATAAGTACCAAGGGGAGGAAAATATGAAAATTGAACACCTTTATAGAGTTTGAGCGACGATTGCTGTTCTATTGCTTTGTTTTCCTTTAAGTTTTTAATGCCATTAGAGGAAAATTTCACTAGATATTAGGTTTTATGACCAAATGTTGGCATTTGTTTGTGTTTCCGTGATCCCTCATTTACCACATGAGTTCATTTTTGTCTGATCATATTTAACCATACTTCCGCCTCTCCTAAGTAATTGTTTCTATGGTAAATGACCTATCGATAATGGTCATTGTCAAAATCTGTTTCAAGTTCGCGTTTCATCGTTAATTCAATTTCTAATTCCTTCTAATTAAGCCTATTTAGTTTCATTGAGTAAAGATAGAGCTAATTCGGACAGCTAATGTGGTGTATTTCCCATGTAAGCACAAGGGTAGCTTAACCTTAATTCCACGTTTTGATTTGACTTTACTCAGGTTGTCGAGTTAATTAATCAGACACTTGAGCCCAAATAGAAGCGAATTTTTTCGTAGCTTTCAGTAATTGCTCAGAGAATCTGGTGCTTCCTGACTATTTTGAAAGTAATGTGTAATGGAAATTTGGAATGAAAAATTGGAGAGTTCCGATTATTCTTCAAAAGTGATGTAATTTTGCAAATAAGTAGCGTAACTGATTGGATAATCAACAGTTACTCGTTTCTAACATTCTTAATTAATTACTACTTACTCCAATTTGACTTCTAGTAGATGTTCCGAGACCATCTCTATTAGGAAATCAAATCGAATATTTTCGGTGCATTCAACCGAGTACACTAAGAGTGCACTCGCCGCACTCGTAAGTTCACCCCTCATGTGCTGAACTATTGATTACTGGACTTTGCGCTCAGAATTGGATATTTAAGACCACCAGCGAGGAATCCATGGCTGCCAATATTGGTCAACTAAGCAGCCAATCATCCATCCCATATCTAATTCTATATAAGTACATTTATTTTCTTAATGCAGAAACCATCGTTCGAGTCGGTGTTGTGCGTAGCTAAATAAGGTGGCAACCGAGCAGTTGTAAATATCTCAAATATCAAATTAGAAATATCGTAAACCACCAAACACGTTGCTAATGGAAAAATTGGAAGTAGGCTAGGCCGGTAACCTCGAGAGCTAGTACGGAAGCAAGCAGACCAATCACTAGAGCGGAATGGCCAATGGGAAGCTAACATATCTGGATATATCCATCTTTAAGTTCCATACTGTGTAAGAGGGTAGTGGTCATTGTGACAAGATGGTCACTTCCCCTCATCTCTGTATACCTTTGTGCTTCTAGATTCACCTTTCTATCTTTCACACATTTAAAGATGTTTATGATATTTCATTCTAATATTGCTTTATCGATCAGAGATTCCTAGATAAATGTTTATTTATGTCGCGCTTCCCACAATAAGAAGACTTCATACATTATCTAGACCTTTTATTTCATACTGCTATCTCTGCCGTTTATGTTAAGAGAGACGAAAGTTCAATGCGGATCTGAATAATGATTAAATTTGTTAAGCTAAAATGTGAAAAAGAGAATTTAATGTGTTGCTCTGTACTATTTAACTCAAACGTTGAATGTAGAATCTTTTATGCAAAGCGATTCCCGACTTATGATGACTCTAGCCAAACTACAATCGAAACAACCTCAAATAAAGCAATAAGAAGTGCGGGAAAATTCTCTTTTTGTAATGTGATGCACGATATATTTTCAAATTTGACTGACCGCTCAATCTAAATTCAATATTAGAATGACATACCTCATCTATTTCTTTTCCCCATGCAGAATACTAAAATATAAATGGTTATTAATGAGTTACGAATTAATGGTAAATTTGCATTGTTATATTACGCAGTTCAAGCTATTAGTTCTGCATTCTTCCATCATTAGCCACCTTTTAGTAGGAAGAGATGCAATCAGTGTAATCATTTTGGTACCTTACACTGCAGTCGCTACTACGTCTTTCTTATAATTCGTTTCATCTATTATCTTCAACCCAGAGACAGGCTTATTTCAGGCAACCCCGTCCAGACCTGAGGATGGTGAAAGGAAAGACGATTTTATGACTGATAATGATGGGGGTGACCGGGTATGAGGAACTCGACAGTCCACACTTTGCTTACTATGAACACGGATATCTGCGATTCGAGTGATAAAGGCAGCTATCTAGTGAAGGCAATCTTAAACACTATCTGCACTTGTAGACGGCTATAGATGAGTCAGCTGTATGTAAGAAGACCAAGGTACAGCCTTATTTTGACTACCTCCTATGAATTAAATTGTAAGTTTTCAAAAATATGAAAATAAAAATAAATGTTTACTGTAAAGATTCAAAATATCGAAGATTGTTATAATCGAAAAGTAAAGAGACACAAAAAATAGAAGTGAAGCTATACGCAGAAAGAATACAAATTTCCGAGTTTGGACAATCCATAATCTTTTGAAACTTCTTCACCTGATATTTAACTGATGAGACCCTGCTGAATCCTCATATTTGTTCCTTCCTAACATTCATATTAACAACCTGTTCACTGTCCTTCCCGCACAGAAATCGATATGAGTGTCCATCAACCAGCAACCAATCAAATCGATCATCTGCTATATTGATACTCGCGATGGGTATAAAAAAATCTGGAGCTGCAGCTAAATAAAATAGGGGAGCAGGAGTAATTTGTTATCTAAAACTCTTAGTTGATAGTCTTACAACAGTTTAGTATACGCCTAATTCTAATATTACTTCAGGCGATTTAGGTAAACATTTGGTAACGTTTACATTTCCTTATTAGTGAAATGTATCAGCAAGTTCAATGGAAAGGAAGGATCTCAAAGTAGTCATCTGCACTAATCATGTCAAAACAGAAAGTCCGTGTTTAAAAGGACTGGCTGGCATGATACAGTGCTAAATGGTCATTGCCTCTTTGCATTCTCACTGTCAAAATGCCCTCTAATTTAATTGACGCAGTAATTCGATAAAGATATTCCTCAAAAGTGTAAGTTGCAGTTAAAATAATCGGATTAAAACTGTATTATGGCTTGACCACCTTGAGTTTATATCACCTTAACGAAAGGGATTAAAACAACAGAGTAAAGCTTTGAAACATTTATTGGCTTTAAATCGGCCGAAAAGATGAGTTATCGTGTTCTGTGGAGGGCGTGTTGAGAGTCTGCCCAGATAAAGTTAAAACATGACTGTCGTCAATGAATTATTTACAAATTTAAAACCCTGTCCCCACCTATTTTTCTGCAATGATTTGCGACTTCCGAGGCTCACTTATCGAAATGTTTGTTTGATGGCACTCAGGTCTTCTAATTTATAACTGACTCATTGAAGTTGATGAGATCGTGATAGGCATGATTGTGCTCAATGCTGTCATCACAAATCGAATTGAAAATATTGCTGGATGTGATTGATTTGTGTTATAAATCATTCATGGACATTCACTCCAAATTCCTAGTCAATCTATATAACTTTGAAGACAGAGATTGATCATCATCGTCGTCAATTAACACCTACGTTCTCCTTCTCGAGTCTTGAGGGATCGCTAAAACCAGAGCGGTCACTAGGAATAGAGCAAATAAGTGATAGGGACATAATTTTACATTCTGTCTTTTTTTCACGTTCAATACCTATACAGATTATTTAGCTCGATATCTGTGGGCACTCATTGATCCGGAAAACGTGGACAGCTTGCCATCCAGAACGATGCACTCAGCCTCCCAGCTCAATGGTGGTTGGTCCCTTAATGCAAACGTATTTGTCTACAATACAAAAATCGAATAAGCACTAATAATTCATAAAGAATGTAGCATAAAAATCATTAATTTTTCCTATTTTATCTTTTCCTGAAATCGTAAATAAATTAAAGTATTTTATACGTGTCCATGACCTCCAGATAGTTGATCCTCTAACATTATTGCAAAATATGGAAATCATTAATTACTAATATCATTATTACTTTCTTTTTTCATTTAAACCAATAAGTCTTCTTCCAATATATCTTCTTTCTTCAATACTCCACTCACGTGTTAAAATATGCAGTTAGTAGACTGCCTGTAGTTGCTCATACAAAATGCTCATTTGATACAGATTGACACCTAACAGCTAAGTCTGGAGTATTTGTATCATTCAAATTAACCATTTCTGTTTTATTTAGTTAGATTTTTGCACTAATTATATGTTTATAATATAAATATGCGCCACTTAACGGGTTGTTTTGATTAAATGGTTCCTTACTCTCAGCTCATGGTAATGCTTTTGAAAGAAAGCTTGATTGATACTTCTTTAAAATAGAGAGGTGCGCAAATTTTCATCTCCTATGAGCAGGACATGTATTCTTAAATCTCACTTAGTAAGTCGATTTAATCGAAACAATCCGTTACAGGGTAGAAAAGAGATATTTTTATTAGTCAATATAATATTTTTAAGAGAGGGGAGAATGAAATCCGGGGATTTCGATTTTGAGTTGCCTTGACAATTCTCCTAGTTCTTTTGCCCTAAAACTTCTTCTGGATAATCAGGTATGAGCGAGAACAAGAAAGAAATCCTCCTCGAAGTCAAGACGCCAAGGAAGTTTCTAGATTGACTGATCTGTCATGGCTAAAATAGTCAACCATATTGATTCCCATCTCTAAAAGCGTAAGTCCCCACCTCAAGAGAATTTGAATGAAGACAGTGAAAGGTGAGACTATCATTTGTATATGAATGGTTGCAGAAAAGGCAGCTACGATTAGGTCACTGTTTATATTCCTTTAAGTTAAAACCCCGAATCTCAAGCATCAGGTATTCTTCTCCTTCCTTTAATTATGTATCGATAGGTTTTTAATAAACAGACATTATTATTAACAGTCGTTTTGGTCCCAATCTGTGATCGGTGCCCCACCATTCATAAGACCTTCTGAGTTTGAGAGCTATTGTTTCAATGGGAGCTTGGCTTTGATGGCAATTGATCAAAACTTGCTGCAATATTTGTTAACTTCTCAGTTCAGATTTAATTAGTAACTTAGCATACAAAATTGTTAGATTAGATAGTTACGCCATCCTCATAGCAGCAGATAAAATAAGATTAGCTATATTTAACTGTACTCCGGCTTAACGCTGTTGGATAATTTGGGTAAGTTGGTTAGAAACGAGTGTTTTTAATTACGCTTCTAAAATACTTCGATGTAATACAGCTGATGTTTTTGTAATATTTTCTGTCACCATATAGGTCATTCACAATACCTATGAGTCCCAAAAATATTTCACATTTAATTTACAATTGTTTCAGCAATTTTATTAGACCACAAAGCATGCGAAAGACTAATGAATTTCCTTCTTCAGAGTTTGATGATCCAGCTTCATGGAGCCTAACCTTCGTATGCATCTTTTCTATCAATATGCAGGAAAGAAGAGATCAACTATGGTCAGTGTGTCTAAAGTAATGAGACAGTACGGAAGAGAGGTTGTCTCAAGATACAGATTTGTCTTTTTCCAATTGTCCACATTATTTAGACCTGATTGACCATTCGATTTATTTGAACGATTGATCATGATACCAACCTAGAGTTAGGTGAGTTTACTTCCGTCTTCTAGATCATGTGATGTAATTAACTCTCTTGTCCATCTAATAGTCTCACTGTTATCCCTTCCATATGTCCTTATAAAAACCATCCCCCCTCCACCTCTATCCCGTTCACATGCCAATAAATCAACACTCGATCCATTTGTATCTTAACGAGTAATCACTAGGTTCTAACCATACTTGCCTATAACTCCCCAAGCCGACTAGAAGTGTTAACACCATTTAACTAGGGCAGAGGGAAGGTGTCTTGGATCCCCCTTGAATTAACAAGTACGGTTGACTATCACATCATTATACGTGCATTAATGAACATTGATTTCATTACCTTTGATTTGTAAGACGTGCACATTGACCGCCGCATATAAATAACTTGGCAACACTTTCTTGGGCCTCGCTACTGTGGCAATACCCAAACCCAATAGATAGATTAAACTAGATGAATTTATTAGTCGGTCATTACATACAAACCTTGTCATGTTTATAATGGTAACGCTGGAGGACATTTATAACTGCAAGTTGCCGGAACATTGGAGGCTAGGTGGCTAGGTCGCGTCCTAATGTATGCTTCGACCAGCTCTTTGGGTTGCTAACTGGGGCACTTATCGGTCCGCTACTGGCCTTTTAGTATTGTTGGGGTTAAGATAATAACTAATGGCTTACAGCTAACACCAGTTTTAAAGCAGAAGACCAAGAGATGTTTTGACCGAAATGTATGGATCAGACCACGATGAGGATTCAAACGGATAAGAGGGAGATAAGGGACAAAGGCGATGAGAGGGCAGCGGTAGGAGCAGGTGTGTGACGGGCGTGTCTGCCTGCGCGTCTCAGCAGAAATACAAAGACATTTTTTATGAGTCACTTGGACGAGGACGCACGTAAGGTATGAGTGCAGATGTACTTTAAAATGAAACGGGACAGTTATAGAAAAAGGAGAATCGATAAATTCGTCTAGATACGGCAGATAGGGGTTTGAGTCATAGGGATATAAAGATATCACTGCGGCTTCGTGGGCGAGAAACCAAGGTATTTTCATTGAGGATACGAATAAAGGGTAATTTTGGGAATGGAAATAGTGCTCATTAATTCACTCAGCGCTTCCCCATATCAGTGGAATTTACTCAATTTCTAAATCGTTATTTTTCGCAAAAAGTAACTATTTCTCTTACCTTGTAAATATTATTAGTCATCTCACATACAATATAAATATTTCTAGGCCTTCTGCACTTGGAAAAATTTCACTGGATGCAATGGCCATGCATAAGGTGTGACTTTTATAAGGTGGTGGTGCCATATCCGCGTACTTGACAGCTACATACGTGTCTATAGCTGATTTGCCAGTGTCTTATTTTGGTCAATTATTGGTTAATTGACTAGGCCCCACGTTTTGACAAAGAAGTACGTAGATCAACAAAAAATAACCTAAAAGCAATCAAACATATACACACAAAATTGGATTAAGCCCAATCGGAGTCATTTTCTCATTTGTTTAATTAAGAATCTTGTGATATAAGAGTAAACTACAGGATTCCAATATTGCACTCTAGTCATTTTTTTCACGATCACCGAGAGACAAAAGTATTGGACTGTTGTAACAATGATATGCCTGTTTATTTGTGTGGAGAGTATACATTATGCTATTCGGACTAGCGGATGTTTATAGCTATAGCTGTTAATGAGTAGATATGTTCCACAGGACTCAGGATTTTTACTTTTTCACCTCTCAGTTGGGAAGAATATGCGTTTTTGCTTTTTCGAAAGAACCTTTGAAGAGACTCGCATCGAATCTAGTGTCAACGCTCAGGATGACATTCTGATATGTAGCGTTTCAATCACCGTTTTCTTTTATATGAGTTTATGAAGGAACCGGAAATTGGGCACTGGAAATCTTTTTTTATTGTTGCGACTGAGGAATAGTGATTATATTATTGTGATTTCAAGACCAGAAATAGTGGCTACGGCGAGAGATTAAAATTTCTGTGTGAAATTCTTTCCTGTGCAGCCTCAACAAACAGTGCACATATGACGTATCCTCATTCTTCGTATTTAACCCCCCACCTCCCCACTTCATGTTCAGGCCTGAATTTCTTTGGCTAACTCATTGAGGTACCATAACGTTTGATACCATAACTAAGAAATTCATCATAATGTGCATTCCTAGCACTCCTTAAGAATTTATTTATTAAAAGCACCACATTGATTAATCAAAACTAAAGAAATATTTAATTTCCAAGTTTCAGATATAAATTCTGGTTTATTTATTAATTTATTTATTTATTAAGTGCGTAAAAGCGAAAACGCGCTTGTAGGCTCATATTTCTGCAATGTTCTAATTATCGGATTATGTCAATGGCCGCAAAACAGTCACCTATTCCTTAATGTATTGTAGAAAGTGTGGCCCAAATGAGGATTTATTAATGACACACCCTACTAGAAAAAAGCCAAGAGAGAATGAAAGGGCGTAAAGGTATATAAGTGTAAGAAATCATTAGAAAGCTGGACGAAAAATAATAAAGAGCACAAGAGTGGGAGAGAGTGAATATCTTTCCATAATTGTTACTTTCGGCTTCTCATTAATCTAATGTGGGACATGTTGTTGGCACCGCATGTTGGCAAGTGGTCGCTTATTGGTGGTATATTGGTCAATGAGCACGCCTAAATAGTCAGAGGTGACGAGGTCAACCCTGATCGGTGCACACTTATTAGCGTGGATGGTTAAACGCCTCGGCTGAATGTGAGTTGCTTCAGGATACCTTAAATCTACCTAATGTTAAGTGTTATGAACACTTATCGTACATGACTAGGAAAATTTCCGATGGGTTGTCCTCAATCAAGGGGTATTATTTTCCTCTTTCTTCAAAAATGATTTATCTTTCTTTTCGTTTCACTCAATAAATATAATTATTTAGTTTTATAATGTGTTTAGTCTAAACGACAAAATAATTTTCTAACCAGGTTGATATGCATTTTATTATTTCGTAAAAGAGTATTCGATTGATGAATTTTCACGTTGATTACTCGCAATCTATTTAGTGACCATATTTACACATTCATAATTCTTAATTTAAATAAAATGGCACAGATAAACCATCGTATGAAGAACATTTACACTTTATATAAAACATGCGCTGTTGCTCAATAGCATGTCCGGAAAGACGGGGACAAGGAGTTCCAAGCTCAGCATTACAAATCTGGTGAACGAAATAACTAACTTATAAAGAAAGAGGTGTAGAATGCAAATTTCTCAGTAGGGGCTTCAAGATGCACTTCACATGCCTAAAGTGAGAGTTAGAAAATCCTTCTCTTTTTAGACTTATATTTGCATTTTGCGACGGAAACAATACATAACGGTTGTCAAATTAGAAAAGCCAATGAATACATCAGTAAATGCACCCATAATGTTTATTGAAACCGAGTTTGCGTGGACCAAAATGGTAGTTACTTAATCAGACATAAAGTGCGGAGGACGAAATTCATTTTATATTGCATGAGCGTAGAAGAAAAAAACAAAAACGATGAATTTTGTAAGTGCTAGGCAGTTGTTTCATCTGACTAAGGCTTAGAAAATAAATAAAGGGCAATTGATAATAAATTAGTACTAATAACTTTAAATATACTCTTGAGTAGAGATTATCAGTTGACACGGCTGAAATTCATCGAGTAAATCACATTCATCGTAAAGAGTAAATGTTAGAAAACTAATTCGAATATTTTTAGTGCATTCAATCGAGTACACCAAGAGTGAACTCGTAATTTTATCCCTCGTGTGCTGAACTATCGATTATTAGATTTCCACATTCAGACTTGGATCACCATCGGAGAATCCATCGCTGCCAATGGTGATCAATCAATCAGCCAACCGTTCATCCCGTATCCAATTCTAATATTAGGACATTTATTTTCTTATTACAGAAGCCATCGTTTGAGCTAAAGGTCTTTTCCTTTCTTTCTCCCCGAGTCGGGGTTGAGCATAGTTATATAAAGGATCAACTGCGCAGTTACTAAAATGTGGTCTTTCGAAAAGTTGTAATTTAATACCTTCTCCTATATGATTTCATGATTTGGAACAGTACTTGTGAGATTAAACTGAATATAAATCAAACGAGATATCATAATAACCTCTTTTAGACTCACAAAGAAATGGAAATGACGTAAAATACTAAATGAGAGACATTCTGGAAACTGACGATCAACTTATTATGGATCGAAATTAGACTCTGAATAGAGTTAGGAATTAGAAGTGGAATTTTGCTAATGAGCCGTTTTATTGAGCTCGCGTTTAACAAATATAAAATAAATTACAGTTGCATCGGGTTATGATTTCCATTTGCGAAGTCAGATATCACGTATACATATAACTTGAACCACTAGGAATTAAATTGGTCATTCTGTGAGAGATCGTAATATTTAAGGGAAAAACAAGTCTTCACACCATAAATCTCTATAAATTGGATCATTTGTTTTATTTGTAAGCTCCTGGCTTACATTTAAAGGTGATTTAAATTATGCATTTCTATTGATATCAATAGAAGTTTATTCATAAAGGTATCTTTTCCATTCAATTAATATTAGCCTCATTGAATATCATCGTGGAGCAGAGAAAAGGACTCCGAGTGGATCTCATCCATTTAATGTTATTAAAATCTATAAGCTCCATTTAGATGGACAAAGTTACCGCTTTGCTATTTGTCTAAGTTAAATGATATAATTCTAATAGTTTTTGAAACGCCCACATCGTTAATTTTTTCGTAAAAAATTAATGCTTTTATAACCGACTAAAAATCCCTTTAAAATTCGTAAATTCTCTAAAATCGTGTTTGTGTGCTACTTATTTAATTGTTATTTTTAAAATAATGGTTTCCTATGGCTCCATTTAATCTATCCAATGAAGCACATGACCTATCGATGTTTCTAATATCCAACCAAAAGTGAAATCCATGTTTGATTGCTGGTTATCTACTGACTCTCTTGTATACATATCCTTGCATCATCTCATAATACCTAGCGCTAAGTTACGGTTTGATTTTGGGTTTGTAATTTTGGTTAAGTCATAGTAAAGCTTCCAGATATTTTGTATAGATCTTTTTTATACATCTACTGTAAAGTTATACCAAACGGCCATTGTGATTTTTGTAACTTACTTCGCCCGAATCCCTTCAGAAATATATTGTAATCATATTTGAAATATGTTCAAGAGCAACTTAGAAGGCAATTGCGATGTTCAATCCTCAGTTTTATTAAGTAAAGGTAGTTTTTATTTTATCTCATTCTGACTTTTCTAGACACATCGAGAAATGGCGTGTCGGGTAAATCTTCACTCAGGAGAATTTATGCAAGGGTGTGCTGTGATTTCTTCTTTATTTATTGTTTAGGAAGAAATGTTGAAATATAAGGAGCTGGAAGCCTCCAAAAGAGATATTGGTGAAGAATCTATTTGTACAAATTCAAAAGTTCTTTGTAAAATACTGAAACCGAGTTGCAAGGTTCTAGAAAAGTTTTCAAGTAGGTTTTTTTAGCCAGGTCTTAGTTCGTTCTTCTTATAGAACCCCAGCACAGCAGTGGTATAGTTCTCGGTCCTCAAAAGCGTACCTGGAATACTGGTTGTCATGTCACCCAATCCAAACGTTCACCAAATGACTCATTTATCAGGGGAAATAAAGGCTCAAATGAAAATAAATTTGTTCGAGGGGATTTCAAACGAGATAGTAGGGGAAATGGTAGTCGATTTACTACCGGAAATAACGGCAACTTTTATCGAGGAAATACCCAAACGAAGGAAAGTACTCAAATCAGAGGTCGGGCAAGTGATTCTCTCAACGAAAGTGAAGCTGAACCTGAATGGTTTACAGAGGGTCCAGAAACAGTTAACGACACTGTTGAACTTGGTATGAGCATTAACGATGATGGAGAATTTAAGCCGGTTGAGAAATCTTCCCTTTCTGAGAAAGGTGACACGGCTACTACCACTACAAATCCATCAGTAATCGATAGTGCCATTTTGTCAATGGATAAGGACTTGCCCCTTGCTGCCGAAGAAGAAGCTTCTAAGCCCTCTGAAGTTACGGAGTCGGACTTGTTGAAGTTTCTCAATATTCCCAAGAAGAAAACTAGTGAGGGAAGTCTTGTTCTAAAACTTCTAAACGATTCAAATGCTAACCGAGAGCCCCCAAAAATTATTCCCTCAGCTCCTGCCCAAGGTATGTTAGAAATTGATAAATATTATGTATGTGTATTGTTAGATAACACTCAATTTGTGCTTAAATTCCCTTCAACAACTGATGATGATAATCCTGTTGCCACAGATTCTCGTCCCCAAATCTCTATAAATTCTTCCAAATCTCCTCGTAAGTTCTGGTTTGAGCTCCTTTTGAATCACTCCTTCCCCTGTGTTTAGCAACCGATCTGAGTTCAATGTTTAGAGATCTTGTTTTACGCGGAAACACCTGCTCTCTACCTCTTGATGGTAAGAAATTGCAAATTTCTGTTTTGATTGTTGGGGCGTTTAATAACGATCTTATTTTCTCTAGTCCCTAAGGTTTCCTCCCAATCGTCCCTGTTGTCATCAGTTCCGACTGTGGGGCAGATTGAAGCCGCGGCACTCGCCAAAGGAAATTCTGGAAACTTTCAAAACATTCCCAATCCTAGTTATAGACCTCCTGAGCAGTCTCGTGGTCGCAGCATTCTTGAGACTCTACGACTTACGGAAAAATCGGTAATGTTCGATACTTTTTCTATTTGGAAGGGACTTTAGCCTAGTGGCATGACTATTTCATAATGGAGTTGTCTTGCTAAAATATTGGTATTCTAGCTATAATCTGATGTGAATTCAATAGTGTTGGATGGAAAAGTCCTAAACGATCGCTTTTCTCTGTTAAACAAGATTGTGAGGAAATAGAGAAATTGATGAGCTGAGGCTTGAAATTGGAATAAGGGGAACATCTATCACGTAGATAGTGAACTGAAATTGTGCGAGTTGGGAGAAAAGCTTGAGGGACTAAACCAGAAATGTGGGAGGCCACAGGCTTTGAGATTGATAATTGAGGAAATCTAAACAAAGAGTGCACTTAATTCCCCACCCTGATCATTCATGCACTTGTAGCTCGGGCTGCCTCGTCCCCAGGGTTTTGATCCCTACAATCCTCGGCAGGGCGGTATATCAAACTGGGGCGAAATGTCATTCAATAGTAATCAGGACAATAACATGACGACAGTCAGCTCCTCAGGTGATAGCTATCTACTTGGTGATCAATTCATGCGTATGGGGGGTTATGATCAGCGTTCTCAGATGGTTGGGAGAAATCTTCTGAATGACCCTGCAATAGCCACTGCAGTCCCACAGCGTCCGGGCGCATCTTTGAATCATAATCGTGCTGAATTTGAACAGGCGGTACTGGTAGCTCAGAACCGACAAAGGCAGCAGCAATTTGGCAATCCTCAACAGCAACTACCCCAACAACAAAATCTCTTCTTCCCTTCTCACCAAAACTATCGTTCTGGTATACCAACTTCAAACCTTCATCCCAGTAAGTTTTCTCCTTATTTCTACGCCCTTAATGACTTCCTGTTATTAATTCTCATTGCGTATTATATGTAGGATTCCGAACGGTATTTTGGTAGGTGTCGTTGGCTCAAGTTGTTATCAAGAGTTTATTTGCCGTGGTTTATTGTTATACCCATTCAGTTTTTTTGCAAACTTTCCAGTTAATAGTTCTGAAACAACATCCCTTCCCTTTAATTTAAATTCCCATGCCTATTGAAGAAATTAATTTTGCAAAATTTATCCTTCGTCAATGTGTTTGTGAAGAGTTCTTATGAGTCTTCATCGTATCGGTTTTACACGCAGAATCCATATTGAGGTTACGTGATGCCATCCTTCTTACCAAGGAGAGGGTTATTGTTACGAGTCTTGAAAGTTCATTTTGAGCGGTAAACCATATGCTTGTATCCCAGAGCATTTTTCTTAGGAACTTTTTGGAAAAAAATCTTTCGCGGGCATTAGTGTGCTTGCACGATGTTTGAAACGAAGTCGGGCTCATCTAATTAATTAACACTTGTTTCAATTGTCGAACTGAATGGTCACAGTATCATCACGCAATTACACATAGCTGTCCTACGTGCGTTTTACTTTGATTTTCTAACTTATTTAATTTCAATTTTTTTCCCATTTTATAAAAATTTCTGCATTAGAATTTGAGACACAATCTAGCACTACGGATTTTTGATCAAAATTTTGTGAAAGATTAGTGATTATTACTCGTTAAAGTGGGTAATTTTGACAACAGATCTGAGAAATCGGGAATTAATTTCTTGCAAAAATATCCTCCTTTTGCGCTAGACTTAGTAGGATCAGCGATTTATTTACTTGGCGTACTATTGAGGTGGTGATTAAAAGCGTTCCTAGTAAATCGAACATGTGTCAGCAGTTTCTTGCCATTATTTTTGTATCATCAAAGCTTTCTTTAGTGAATTGCTCGAGATCTTAATCCTCCAAAAATTGAGTGTTATGGCACCCAGGTCTCAAATCTGATCACTTCCCTTGAACACAGACACAGATATATCTCATCAGGTATATTGCGCTACCTAAACACTTGTAACGTACAGTATACTAAAATGTGATCTAGTCAAGATGAGGTCTTGTTGCTCATTTCTGACCATTTTTACACTTTGCTTGTAACTAGGCGCTAGTGTGGAGGCTGCTCTGAGTCAGATGAGAGGCTCATTTGGAGTCATACAACAACAAAACCCTTCGACTCCTCCTAATTCCACCTTTTCCTCCACCATAACGCTTCGTGGTAGCGGGAACAACAGCAGCACCCAACTTGAGCAGTATCTCCAGTCAGCAACAGCAAGTCGTGGAGGAGGCAATGGTTTGTCTCCCGTGATGGATAATTTCTTCATGACCCCACCCCACCAGCATCATCTTCATCTGAAGCAGCAGTATCCTCCGTTGCGTCACAATGGCTCTGCACCAACACTCCTACCACTTTCTGTCCCCACTAATAATAATCCACCCAATAATAACAACGGCGGAGGCTTTGATATGTTCCTGTGCAATTACGATAATAGTTTTGTTGATCCTCATTTCTCGCGTCAGCGTAAGAGGCTATCCTAGTCCATCACTTCCTCCTCTTCCCATCGACTTGAAACCTGTCGTCCCTTCCTCCTGCAACTACGCCATCCCCAACCCTCACTTTGTTTGTTCTCTGCCTCTCCCTCTTTTCCTATGTTTCCTTACATTGTGTTGCAGAGGAGAGGCGATTTCTCTTTTGGTTAATAAAATGAGAAAAAAAGTATTGGTAAAATTATTCTTTTTTCGGTGTAAATTGGGGCTATTTGGGAGATTTTAAACTAGTCGAATTTTATTTTTATAGATGGGATTGAATAATGCTTAATGAACTATTGATCTTTCCTGCTTATTCGAACACCTGGTCAGTAATTAAAAGTGAGGCAACTGCCCAATTTTCGGAGTCTTTTTGAAGTATTAATTCAAAGGTAGCAAGTAATGAAAACTAACTGTTTCGTCTTTGTGCATTAAAAAATTTCTAATAAATACAAAGTTGAAATTATTTCATTGTTTGCTTTCTGTAACGGAGTCAACCGTAAATTTATAAAACAATCGATCAACACCTGCATACGGATTCATCGATTTTTTCGAAGGAAATATGATTAAAAAGTTCAGCTGAAGTTGTGTATGATATTTCGATAATTTGTCTGATATCCGTTTTATTCTTCCCTGAAAGTTGCATTTAAATCAGTAGAAAATAAATGCAAACATAAATTCAGATTTAATTATAGTATGTTTAGCAGCGTTTATCAGGAATTCTAGAAGTTTTAACCGTTAGTTAGGTGGCATCTAACGAGCATTTCAGGTAGATAATTATCTTGTTTGTTTCTGATTTGTAACTGATTGGGCTGCGATCCTTTTCCACCATCAAGTTATGTATTATTTTTTTGTTTATTTAAGAAACATGCTACTAACCTTGTATCTGCAGTTCCTTTTAAAAGTTGGCCAAAACATTCCATCATAAACGTAAATCATGCAGGTTAGGAAAAGTGAAAGAAACCAAGCTTTTATGTAGATAGGTATTTCTTCTGTAAAGAACATAATTCAGTCACTGTCGAATTTTCCGCCCACTGTTCAATATCATAGAATTTCTAGCAAGAAGTTCGAGGAATTTAATTCATATAATGACAGACGTCTTATCTGGTAACTGACGCACTCTTTCCAATCATTGTAACATAGTTCAATTGATAATTATTAACTTCAAATATGAATGTTTTAATTTAGTAATTTGCAAATGCTAAAATTTCCTCACCAGATACAGACGTACAAAAAAGAAATTGATCATGGTACCAGTCCTTTTTTTCGCTCATGGATGTGCACTTTCGTATAGTAATTCCAAATCCAAGGTAGTTCAACGAAATGAGGGGAGAAAATTTTCATGAATGTGAACCCCATAATGTCTCGCAAAACTCTCTCTTAAATTTACTAGAAATCGAAAGTTACGCTTCCTTTTGCCCAATTCGTATATTCGATACAATCTTGAAGTAGATTGATTTCTCATTACTTTGTTAGTCAAATTAACCATTCTTCAGTATAGCATTATTTAATGGCAAATGTGTAAAAAATGGCACAATGATTTTAATCTCTTAGCGATTGTGCGCTTTAAACTTGCTCAAACAAATGAGATCAAATTTGTCTGATAGCTAAAGAAAACACTCTAGGAGTTTGCTAGTTTAATAGCGGTTGTCGGAGCGACATCCATCTTTACAGCTAGATAGTATGGTGTAAGATTTGAGGCTAGATCAAATCAATTAGTTCAGTTCAAGGTTAATTATAGTAGGGGAAATGGTAGTCGATTTACTACCGGAAATAACGGCAACTTTTATCGAGGAAATACCCAAACGAAGGAAAGTACTCAAATCAGAGGTCGGGCAAGTGATTCTCTCAACGAAAGTGAAGCTGAACCTGAATGGTTTACAGAGGGTCCAGAAACAGTTAACGACACTGTTGAACTTGGTATGAGCATTAACGATGATGGAGAATTTAAGCCGGTTGAGAAACCTTCCCTTTCTGAGAAAGATGACACGGCTGTAAAGATGGATGTCGCTCCGACAACCGCTATTAAACTAGCAAACTCCTAGAGTGTTTTCTTTAGCTATCAGACAAATTTGATCTCATTTGTGAGTTGTGAGATTAAGAAAATACAGGTGAATTCAAACCATTTCTCTTTATAAGGGAAATTTTTTCCACTTTCCTTCAAAGCTAAATTCTAATGGGATTAAGTTCTCTCAAATATCTCAAGTGATGAAAGTCTTTAAGGCAAAGAGACATTATTAATTCAAGCTGCTTCAAGACCAAAGTCAGTAAATTTTGGTCCTTTCACTTTCAGTAAATATTGCATTAGAAACTCTACTCCTATTCGTGTGGTATCTTTGATATGACCTTTTGGACAAATGAACCAAACGAAGGAAGCCAGAAAAAAAGTGACAATATGAAGTATTTTCTTGTGGTGGTGTAATGATTTGTTAACAACCTTGTAAAAAAATTTGGAATTGAACCTTCATTTAAATTTTCAATTGTGTTGTAATCTTATTGCTGAATTGACCTTTGCTTGATGTATCAAGCAAACAAGATACTCGCTTACACTAAGCACAAAAATGAACACTTTTATAATATCGCGCGTATTTCACTCCTTTCTACACTCCTCAGTTGACCAAAAGCAAGAGGCAGATCGATGCTTTATGCCCCATATATTTGTCTATTATTTGACAGCTCTTATTATTTCATTCAGAAATAAAAAAAATATCTACCAGTGATCACCGTCAAATTCCAAACCTTACCTCCCTATAGTACGAAGGGTAGACGTCTGAGAGTGATATTTTTGATAAAGATAAAATATGTCCAGACATATTCCTTCGCATCAATAAATATAAAATACAAATATAAATATAGAGCACCAAAGCTGGTACCATCCAGTTGTATTTCAGAAACAAAAATAGATAAGCATACTAGAATTGCATGTCCAATCTTAGATTCTTATTCTACTGGTCAGTCATTTTCCAACATTTCGATAAGGAGTCCTCACTTAAAAATTAGATCTTACAGTCAGAGATGTGGAACTATTCCTATCAAGGAAGGAATAGACGGTCTGATGAGTTCATATTTCTTTTCCTATTTCACTTTTATTCATATTTAGATACTTTCTGTGATTGAAAAGTGTAAATTTTCGGATATATCTGAATTGAAACTCTGATTATCGCATTTTATAGTAAATTCAGAGTAAATAAAATAACCTTGACTAATGTGCTTGATCGATGGTACAAAATTTGGATTTATGTCATGAGGATTATAGTGTGATCTCTTTCTAAATTATTGCATTTAATGGCCCTTTTAAATGAAATACTGGATTGACTGAAGAATTAAAACTTCAACACCTAGCTCAATAAAAACCAACCTATATGAGGCTTTCAATTCTCTCCGCTTTTCCAGCAAAAAGTCACATTAATCATAGCATGCGGAAAATCGACGCGTCAGCTATTTTATCTATTAACAGAAAGTAAATTTCATTAGGTATTAAACTAGTTTAATCGTTCTCCTTTTATACTATTTATTTTGGCAACCATTGATACCCTAGTACTTTGCTGAGATTGCCGGAGTGAAGATGAGCCGATCACTGATAATAATTGATTTCTCTGTTCGATGTCATTGGTCGGATGACAGACATATGAATGAGATAAAAAGCCTAAGTGAATGTCTTCTCCTACTCCATATTTTACTAACTAGTCATCCTTTTCTTATGTACAGATATTGGCGAATCTGACGATTTTTGTTTAGTTAAAATGTGCGGGGAGATTAATTAAAACGTCAGCTAAATAATTAATATTCTATTCATGTTTTAATTCCTTCGACAAGATTTTCAAGAATCGATTCTCTTTCCTATGAGACTACTAGTAAATCTTTATTTCTCATTTTATTGAAAAGTTGTTACCACAGACCTGACATCGGTGTGTTTGGCTTCAATTTACGTTAGGATTTATCAGCAAAATTTTACATCAAAATGCACCCTTAAACAGTACACATCAAAATTTAATCTAAAAGCAGCCACGTAGATGTCCTTTCGGAATTTTCAAAACAGCACAATCTCTCTTCTCACAGCAAGTTAACTTTCTTTCATCTCTTCCTAAATATGTTTTGCCATTTGGTTGGAAGTGTCAAGGTCATTACAAGCAGGAATAAGTTAGAACTAGTCTCCAGGTAAAGTATTATTCAAACAACGATTGAATGTGCTCAAATACCAAAGATGGGATATCGGTTTTCATAATAGGTTCTTTGATATTTATATTATAAGAGCCAAATTCTAAAAGTTAAGATTTATACCAAATCAGTTGAACTTGAATGATCTTACCGCCCTCAAATTTCTCTTTATGAATAATCATAAATTTTCAGTTTACTTAATTAGTCAATTTGATTTGTACCAGCTGCCAAATTTAGCCCATACCAACTTTCGCTCCTTGAGATATAATGGCATTAGAATTTGTTATCAACCGATGTCCCCTTCATTGTTGTAGGAATAGCATCGGAATGGGACAAGTGACCCGAAGCTTGATGTTTGTTGAAAGGACCAGCTAAACGGTCATGTGGTCAGTCATCGTATGTATTGATTTGGTCAACCTCGGAAAAATAGCTCCCAGACCTCCGATTCGAGATATCTATAATGTCCCTAGTTTGAATGAATCCCGGAAAAGATGGATCAGATAAAGGAATCAGAACTTAATGGGGCTCTTTTACCTAAGATTAACATTTCTACTAAGTTGAGGTTTTCGTATTTTCGTACCACATTTTCCTTTGAAATATTTGATTAAAGTATACTTTAACAAACTTTTCGGTGTCCTACCCAATGTTAACTATTCTCTTGGGTTTCTAATCCATTCGCATCACTTGTCAAATCCCAAGATCTTTGCTTTAACATCTTTCCTTTTTCTCTCTTTTTTGTGATTTACTCACTAGATTTCATCTCAGAATATTATAAACCTTAGAAGTGCAAAAATCTAACAAGCAAGACTTATATATGTTGACTCCCAAACTGCAGCTTTCTTCGCAATACAAATACTCATGAAAATATCCGAAGGTGACTTTGAATTTGAGTATATTTTGTTTTCCTAATTTTAAAACATGACATTCTTGCTGACGTGCGAGGTCATATGTATTAGTGTAAATGTGATTGTTATCCACCAGGTGGTTTCTATTTTGACTTATTCATGAGCGTCATAAAGGAGATGTAGATCGTTCTTTTATGGTGGATAGGTCATGTCTAAGGGTCAAAATATTATTAATTCAAATAATTTTCATTAAGAGTAATAACTGAAAGTATAATATCGGATGAGTCTTAGTTAGACCTTAAAAGATCTTTTAACAAAGCATTTGAAAGTGATAAACATAGATTTTTCACTATTTATATTGGTTTTTCAGATTGCCTTATTTTCGGTTGTTTCATTTGATAAATTAAGTCAAAGAAAGGTCAATTAAATTGTCAGTATAACGAGAGTAGGTGAATGATAAAAATGAATCCATGAGTATTCATAATTTAAACAATGTGTGCTCTTGAATGTCACACTTTTAGATCCTTTTTCCATGAACAGAAGAGAGGCTGTGACAACTGATACTATGACCCAGCAGAATAAAACAAATTGATAAATATTTTGTTCTGTCATGCCTTCAAGATGTTACATACAGAATCTACTAACATTTCACCCCTAAGTGGTAAGATTGACTACGGGAATAGAGAAGCCCACATAACGTGTGATCGTTATTTCCAGACAGAGCTCATACTCCGCACCTTTAAGTCATATTTATCGGCATCCCAGCGAACGTGCTGGAACAATTACTGTTTTGCTTATCAGAAGATGCCTATTCAACATAACTGCACACTAATAGATGATCATTATTTAATTTGACTTTATTCTATTGCTTTATCAGGCCAATTTTTGGTATCTTAAAATCACTAAATTTTTGAAACATCAGAAATATGTAGCATAGGTGGGATTCTATTTTTACAAAAAATGAATCCCATTCCCTTTCTTCTCATACTTATAAGTTTTGGTTCGGTCTTTAAATTTGAAATGAACGAATAATATGCGATATAAGAAAACGTGTACTGGAATGAAGCGTCTCTAAACCACATTTTGGGGAAGATAAACCCAGATTGAAGACCGCAGTAACAAATAAGCCAATCACTAGCAGAACTAGCTAACCAATGAGAATGTTACGTTAAAAATTATAAGCTAAAATATTAACATCAGTGCAGCCAATCAGTGGTGGAGATTTTTTTACCTATAACCACACTAAATCTATCGAGATGGATTAGACCATTTAAACTCCGGTGGTTTGCTACTGCATTAAACAAACGCAGGATCTTAAGTGGGTTGTTGACTCAATTCCAAAAATTTTATATCTTAGAAAATAATTGTCAAATTTAAATCCCATTTTTTTCTGAGCTGAAAGAATCAAAGTGCATGAACGACCATCTGAAAATTATGCTCAAACTAATAAACAATTCTAAAATTTAATAACTTATTTTATGGATAATCCAATAATTAACATTCTAGACTATTTAGGTCCATGCGTTTAACCATCTGAATCTAATGAACTTAAAAGAGGTCTCAGATAAATTGAATAGGTCAAAGTGCAGTACAGCTTTCAACACTAATACTTCTGCTAAAACAGGCATAATGACAACTACTTCTCCTCCTCGACAGTCAGTCCACACGTAGAAGAACCGCTTTTCGGAATCCTTTAAGTTTTACTCAATAAATGTCGTACCAATGCAATCAGTGTCTAAATCACTTAACCATGTGGGGAATAGCGTCGTGGTCGTTACTTCAGAAATAGGAAAATTTACTAACAACTAATTGGGTGCGATATAGACATCACATTCGGGTAAGACAATTATTTCCTAGACATTATCTCTGAGTCTAATATTGTGTGGAACAGAATGTATAGGGTTGTACTAAAATATTTGATAGTCCTTTGGATGGATTAATTAGCTTAAATACAAAACATCAAATGCTCTTTGTTAAGTCATCATATTCTTAGGTTAGAAGATGCTTTACTTCTGCTTACTGATAAAAAATCTGCCGCCATTGTAGTATATCCGAGATAATAATATGTCTACAATTACCCAGTGGGTGTTGCAGAAACCCGGTAACTTAATCTTGATGATTAGATTAAGAAAATACAAAAGCTTACATAGCTTAGGTTATGGGGGAATGGACGGCTGCCTGATTAGCTAATAATGCTGCAGTGAAGAGTTTGCATTGTTTTCTACTTGCGTGAAAGACTAATAGTCGATAGGTCAATATATGAATTTTGCTCCCTATCACTATTAAGATGAATAAAATGCAAATAAGTAAAAATAAATAAAATAAGATGGACAGTGATAAGATCAAAGTCCATTTCAGTACATGACATGGTGGTAATTAGTAATGAATAAACAAATAAATTGCAAAACGGTAAAATTTGCTGTCAGCTTTCGTGTAACTAAGCGTGTAGTTGCGTAAATATTACGTCAATGGATAACCATTGTTTTCTGCAGTTAACTGCAGCTTAAATTTTTCTTACTCTTTTCTTATAACGTTAAGGAAATTTTGTAACTATTTTAAAATACTTAGATCGTTTTAAAAATGCCTAAAATGCTAGTACAAGTTTTATTTAAATTTTTAAAAATAAAAAAATGTTTTGCAATGTTTTTGCTTGTGAATGAAAGTTAATATTTTTTGTGAGGAAAAATCGATAATTTGACACGCTGAAATAAGCGAGTTAAAATGGAATATTATGCTGCGATTTTAAGAAACAAGGATTATAAGAAGCAGTATTGATGGGAACCATCGTGTAGATTAATTGATACTTATTATCTTTAATGTTCTTTCTGTCGAAGGCAGTTAGTTCGTTAGAAAAAATATGTCATTTCATGACAAATCTTTTAACTTATCTGTAGGATATGGGCAGAACGTAAGATGGAGGTGATTGAAAATGGTTGTCTTTCTTCCTTCGACTTAATTTCACAAGGAAACAACTCATAAAAAACGGTCGCCTTAATGTATCGTGCTACTAGGACGAGATTATTCAAATAAAATATGAAATGACTAGAGATTTGGAAAATAAAATCTGATATTCAGTCTAATTACCTTTACAAAAGGCCTTTATGAATTTGATGTTTTTTCATTTTGTTTTAAATATTCATTCTTTCCATAGATAAGGAAAGTTATTATTATTCCTCTTAGTACAGCAAAAAATTTGCAAGCTTTCGTCATGTAAAAGCATTTGAATGAGGGGAACATCAAAGTAGTTCAATACGATATGAAACGGACTAGTGTCGGTGAAAAATATGTAATCAAGTCAGGAAGAAACGAGTTTTACCTTGTATGTATCCGGAAGCATTGTATTATCCATTTTCTCATAAAGGAAAGAGTTCCCTTTGTGATGTCCCAATGTTTAGAGTTCATGATTTCACTTCCAGGTTCGGTGGTGAGGTTATGTCTGTGTTGTTCGGAGTTTGTCGACCGGTTGAGTCGATCCTGTGGTCGGTCACGCTACCTCGATTTACTTTTAGCCCCTTGTAGTCAAGGACAGATAGATGAGTCTGTCAATGATATATTAAACTAGCATAGCTCACCATAGTCTATTTAAAGTGAAATTATGGCTATTGAAATAGACTGTCTGATGGAAACCGTCTTCTGAAAATGGGAAATGAGCCAGGATTTCCCTTATTAAAACATTCGTCTGATTATTCCAGAACTTTTTTTGCCCTTTAGGTGACAAGACAGACACTTGGGATATACTATTAGCTTTGTCAGATAACCAAATCGAAATAAGTAAATCCGGGCTTTTCTGACCCTTTTTCCCATCAAATAGACACACAACAGAGGCATCTTTGGGTAGCAGTTGCAAATAAACTGCCACCCAATAAAAACGAGCTTTTGTCATGTTGCCACTAGCCAAAAATAATACAGCAGATAAAAATGATACTTACTTGAAGAAAAACCTTACCAACTGAAAGAGTTTCGAGAATGGAATTCTCTCCGAAATTAGGTTAGTTAGTTATCAGAAAAATGCCAATTATTCTTAAAGTGGCGTCAATAGCCCACATTTGAACGCAACATTCATCGAATAATGAAAAAAAAAGGCCAAAGAAAATTCTAACTGGGTCATATTGAATAATGATAAAGAGATTCGATAATCTCTGGGGGAAATTTATGGTTTCCGATCGCTTTTTGTGTAATTTTCGATAATCGATTTTACAAACATGAAAAAATTTGACTGCGCACCTTTACTGAAGTTTCTATGTACTTCGCAGCATGATGCTATTAGGTAGATATGAGGAAAATTTCGAAAAAGGTACTTTTACCTTTTTTTGCCTAATTATGCTGTAATTACTTAACATTCCACAATTTCAATTTCATACGAGGCGCATTATTCAGGCAACGGTTTCAATCCATGTTATTTGTAAGATTAAAGGAAATTGATTAATTAAATTTACTTTGAACTGCCGCCTGTTCATTAAGCTAGAAGATTTGATAAAAAAACAATTCAAATGGATAGGAACTAAATACCATTAAAAAAAGCAATAAAACGAAATATACATAGGATCTCTTTTTGAAGCCACATTGCTTCACTTAATCGTTAATTTTAAATATGTGGAAGTTCAAATTAACAATCATATAGGCCACATCTCTAAATAAGTTTAAACTTCATTTACGGTTTAGGGGAGAAAAACCGATAAACCACTAAACACGAGAACGTATGAAATTTACTAAATATTAGAAACCAATTAGGCCAGTGAGCAAAATCAGCTACATACTGAATAAACAGATATCTGCTCTCTGCGTACGTTTCCAAAACGGGAAATAACTACAACAATAACACATGAAATTCATGTAAGCATGTCTTTTACTAAAATGGAAAGAAGTTATAAAGCCTGAAAAAAAAGAAAACGGCAAATATCTTTCAAGATGGCTATGAAGGGGCAGGGGGAGTATTTGGACGGGGAGAGGGGGCTGAATTGGGACTGGAGGAGTTTCCCGTAGGAACAAGGCGATGACTTGTGAAATTAACAGAAGACGAAACAGAGAGGAAATCAGATGTATCACTAATATTATCGTTTGTGGGGTCTTCGCCGCTATCTTCGTTTACGTTAGCTTCTGAAGAGGGCTGAAGAAGGGAAAGACGAATTCCTGCAACACCTTTCTTTGAGGTGTTTGGAGAATCGCGTTTAATGCGTCTACTGCGGCCAGAATGATCCTTTCGGAACTAAAAATACAAAGCGCCATAAACACTAATCATTTCACCAAGCAACATTATGTAATAAACATGAGTTGTACACAACAAAATAAAGAAAACTATTTTCTTGGTGGTGTAAAACAACATTCACTTATTTACGTTTCCATTCCAGTTCTTCTTGTGATATGTTCTCATCCAACCAAATTTCCCTACCTCTTGTAACCCTAAGGGACTAGCGACTATTAATAGATAGGTTAATATTTAGCCGCTAAAATGTTTCTAAATTGTTAAGTTGTGTTTTTCTTAAATTTCATAACTAAAACTAAATCTTTTTGAATCTGATACGTATCAGACCTACAAACAACTACGACTATGAGAGTATATAATACATCTAAGCAAAAAATCCACATACAACGCACACTTGAATATTGAATTGTAAAAAATTAGAAATCTGAAAAGCTCAGACTTTACTGAATGGTCAATCATAACCCATAAAAAATCATTCTAATCGAACTTTATAGTCGTGTGCGCTTCCAGATTTATCCAGCATAATCAAGGTTATATTCGAAATGCATGTAAATGAAGTGAACAAGTTTAAGGAATTATGACACTTCAAAGACGACAAACTTAATTCAAAATCACTTTTTATTTAATGCACTTCCAAATAGGGGTCAACGGAACAGTTTCTACTGTTTCAAACTTAAATAAATGTCAAAATTAATTATAGACAGCAGCTGGCACAAAGACCTTAACATAAAAGAACAATTTCAAAAAAACTAAATAACACTGAAAAACGTAGGGCACTAACGGTTTTACACATATTTAATAAAATTGCAACCCAACAAAAAGATTCAAAATTACCGAGACTAAAATGAATCAGTTATATAAAAACAATATTTACATACCTGACACATGTTAACAAAATCTATGATATAAAAGTGACCAGCAATGAAGACTTCACATTTTGAAAGAGACTGGGAGAAGGCGCTTTCAATTTCGTTTGCTGTACGTTCATCGTATTGCCACCATCCATTGCGACCCTCATAGTACCAAACCAGTTCTGAAGGTATTCGATCTAATTAATCATTAAATCAAGAAAATAATTTACTTAAAATCAAAGGCCATTGCAAGAATAAGAAATCCCAGTAACACAAATAGACTTTACTCTGTCCAAGTAAAAAAGAAATTAGATTGAAGTATTATACTCACCCTGTTTAGGACCTTCAATCGTCGAATGTATCATATTAGGGTTGTTGAAAAAGCCCATGGTGATGCCCCCACGACAAAGGGGACATTTCCGTCTGTGAAAAGCAGAGCCCTTTAAGCAGAGATAGCAGAAAATATGACCGCATGGAATTTCAACCGGTTGTAGCAGCGGTTGAAGACATATAGGACAGTCACTTGAACCGCTCTCCATTGTATTTAAAGAAGACTAAGTTACAAATTGAGCGCTTATATTCAATGGACTTGAAGGTCATTAATAAAAAAAATTCTCCTATTGCTATATATTTCATAAATTAGGATTTTATTAGCATTTAAAAAGTATATTAAAATTTTTTGATAAAATTTGTTTTAAAAAGCTAGAAGTTTCAAATTAAAGGCCAATGTTTGATTTTGCAGGACCTTTCCTTGCGTATGTTTTAGGTAGCCGATTATGGATAAAATAAGGATATCGAAAATTTTGTCTAATCAAATAAATGAAATTCTTACATCGGAGGGTAATGAGCTTCACTTTACGTTATTGGTTTATCATGGTAGCTACTGATAAGGAGCGGATTTTCAACGAATTCTTGAAATCAAGTGGCTTCGATAGCACACATCATAGGATTTCTATTAATAAAAAAGTAGATATTCTTGCTCAAAGTATGCAAAAACTGAGACATTATGACAAGAAATCTCAGAAGTACTTCATCTATTGCTTACATACTCCCATTTAGTCTTCGCCAGTCCTCAGTTTCCTTTAAAAATGGAGCTTCATCTGCAACGAATCAGTCGAATCTATTGAAGAATCTTAATACAGATTTCGATACTCTTTTTTCACGTCTTCAGACTATCTCAGATTCACTGAAAAGGATTTCTAAGTTACCTCAGTTACTAGATGAAGTTAAAGGTGTCGAAATTGAGGTTCTTTGTGATGCAGCAAAGAATTTCGAATCAGAAATTGAGGTATGTTATTGATTCTCCCTTTATTTCCTATTCTGTAGACAACATCCCCCAGGAAGTCCTCTGCTCTTCCCGATTACTTCAATCTCTCTCTTATGGAAAATCTCCGATTTGATGTTTCCCAACTTCAAATTCAGGTAAATAAACTACAAGAGGATATAAAGCAATTCGGAGATATTGGTACTGTAAGATCATCCATTTATTCTCGTCCTTTATTTTTGTCGCTTAGGATTTAGATATTGCTATTCAAGATGTGATGAAGTCAGAAGCTATGCTTTCTCAATTGCAAAATGAAAGCGATTTGGCTAGTGGATTTTCTGGTTGGAACTAACTTGCACTTACTATTATTTTACGTATTATTTCTGTACTCGTGTGTAGTTTTTCAGTTTATAATACAAATTTAAGCATTTATTTGCACAACCAACGATTTATGTTATCCAATTATAACTTAGGGAGTTATAATGTGCATACATGCATCCTAAGTTTCACTCCTGCCATTCCACCAAATATTTTCCGTAATGGACTTGGGAGGGTTTTGTTACATCCATTTTCGGATAACTATTAGTATCACCTTATAATCTTCCAAATTGAGGCAACGACTTTTGGAGTAAAACTTGCTAGGTTTTGCAATTCCGTGTTAATAGCTCAAAAGTTTCTGATTTCCCATATCATTTCTGCGAAAAGATCCTAGAAGAATGCTCCAGAAGGTACTTTATTTCCGATGTAAAAAGAACGTAGAAAAGCAAAAAAGCACAGTTAAGACACAGCCATAGGATTTGTTTCAGGGTTTTCAGAGATTGCAAAATAGTCCAGATTGGATTTGAGTGCAGCCTCAGAGAGCAGAGGGAGCGTCTTCAACTACAAGGATAGGAAGAAAGAGATTACCAGGTTTGATCCGAAATATTCTGAGCATGGAAAGTGCGCTACGATACACTTGATACCTTAGCATATTCACTGGTACCAGCTAATATTAGTCTACGGAAGCGACTTCTTGAATTATATTTTTCCAAGCTGATTATGGGAAGATATTCTGATTTGAGCAACATATTAAATCAAAATATCTTAATCATTTAATATCAATAGTTAATATTTTGCTATCTTAGTTACCAATATTTCTAGTTGACATCGTGAGAGGATGATTTCTGATATCCACAGAAGGTGAATATACGGAAAATTAGAACTCTCAGATCTGTTCAGTTACATTGTCAACTAACCTAAGTCAAGTTAGCCCATAAATAAATCGCCTCAAATCTTCCATTAGTGATTTTGTAATTTGCTCAGGTGCCCGCTTATAGAGACCTATAACTGCTCACATCCAAGGAGAAAAAAGATTTGTAGCTCAAACAACCGAAACTATTCGATTAAGCCTTCTAGCAAGCGGCTTTAAGATTATTGTTTTATAGAAGCTTTCCTTTGAGCAGCGTAAAATTGCTTTAAATTTAATCAAGAGATCTGAATAACTGATAACGGTAATGCTGATTAACAAATGTTATGTCAATTTAAAGGTTCGTATCATGCTATATTGGGAAACATTTTTAATAGACTTGAAAATTAATTACTACTAAAAATAAACCGACTTAGATTATACAAGCATCGCCTTAGATAATCAAATTAAATGTATTTTTAAGGTTATTGTCATAGAAGCTTACTATTAAATACCACAGCATCAATTTATAATAAAAAGTCAACCTCTGGAACGAATACGATGCAAGAAGAGCCATTAGTGCACATCCAGTGGCCTGAATGATTAGATAAGCGGGGCTATACTTTTAGTTATGAGTAGGATCATCAAATCAACTGCCTTCTCGACTTCAAGCATGATCGGGCTTGCCTCATCGTTATCTTATTCATATGGTAAAACTGGACGGCATAATTCCACACGACTTCGCAGTCTCATAGTATTAATTAGCATGCCCTAATATGCTTCAAGATGATTTGCAAAATATTCTCTTTAAATAAGCTTGGAAATGAATTGATGAAATGTAAGATAAAAGAATACCTATAGAAAAAAGATTTCTTGCCCTGTACAAGAGGAAGCAAGTCAAATTATGTACTGGAATTCGGCACAAAAAAGTTCGAGAATGCAAATCCTTTCCTCTGCCCCAATACATCTCCATCATGTGATTTCTTTCCGCATATAGGTTAGTTAGCCATATTTCTGTTCTTTCACTTTTGCATGTTTACATTAAGAAAAATTTTCCTGTAAACGTAGCACATTCCTACTACATGAGTATGGGCATTTATTCAAATGGAAATATATTTAACCACCAAACTTTGTTCTTTTACAGAAAGCACTGTCTTAATGATAAAACCATATTTAGTCATAACTTTTTACCTTATGGATCTTCAATCACTAATGAGTTAATAATGAAGGCCAATCCTTTCTAAAACGCATTATAAGTAGCTATTTAAACTAAAAACAAGTGATTAGATTAGGGTAGACCTTCGCCTTTCAATCTACTACCATAATTGCATAAATTCAAGCATCAATCGTCTTCTCATTTTCGTTTGTTCGTTCGAAATTTAACTTGGATCTAAATAAACTATACTTCGGTAAAATTTTCAAGATCCGTTGAGGTTAGAGTAGATATCCTGGAACCACTCTTATAACTCACGTTTTACTACTCCTCCTGTTGACCAGAATTACCAATGGGGTTGACCATCCATGTCGTTGTTTGTGCACTGATGAGCATCGATCTTGTGACCTCTGACCTAAGGCCGACATGTTTACCACAGTACCACGAGTAAACATCATCCTATTTACGACACGGTTAATTATGTCGACCATCAATAAGAATCTTCAAAATGTCAAGAAACATTTAACAAAAGACGCCTATTTACTTCAGGTTTATCTCTCATGTAAACTGTCAGAATGAATTAGGGTACAACTGTCTATTTAACCAAATGATTTTAAACGCTTTCATATATATATGGATAACCAAGCAAACTGCATATTGCAAATCTTATGAATTCCATACAAAAGAAGCAAGCACAAATTGAACTTTGATGAAGACCAAATCAAATTATATGTAAATTAGGACCTCATCAATTTCCTTATATGACATCGCCACTCTATTACTGTATGCAAGATACCCCCATGTAGTAGACTAGGGAAACCTAATTCAACAATAAATTGAGTCTCAATAGATAAGAGGTCATACAGATGATGCCACTTTTAATGCAATCAAATAAGTTATGGATGGACTTGCTAAATATAGATCCAAGTTAAATTTCGAACAAACGAAAATGAGACCATGAGTTTACCTGAGCAATGTACTCCTGAGTGTCAAGATAGACTTGATGGCGGATCTTGTCGTCGTCAGTTTTACCAACACCTCCAGCTTGTTGAGCTCCACCGACAGCACGAGCCACTCGGAGACGTCGCAGACTATCCTCCACTTTCCGCACCGACTCAACCAGCTCTGATGTCTGTGTGAAGTACCTAGGAAAGTGGAATAAGCTGCATAAGAAGGATGATCTCAGCCAATATTGATGTTAATACGATGCAAAAACCTGTGGAGATGTGGTCTTCCTAATGTACAGTTGTCTAACTTACAGCGATGAGGTCATAACAAGTACAGGTTACCGTCACCAATATCTGTGACAATCGCTTCGGGGGTCCTAGCAACCCCTGACATCCATTTCCCATTTCTCAGTACCTCTCTTCAAGGAACACCTCCATCATCATTCACCCAATCTTGTATTGCTTCTGATATTCCTGACGTGGTATTCTGGCTCTCAGTGTCGAACCCCAAGATAATAGCCCTTAAGATACAGCGACTTGAGTATGATTGACTTCTCCTGTCTTCAAAGATACATCGTTTATCTTTCAAAACAGTTATAACCGGCACAATATATTAAAATTTGATTTAGCAAAAAACGTGTTCTGCCTGGGGTCTTAGGGAAATTTTAAGTAGTTGATGGATGATATTAAGTTTCTAAACATTCTGATAAATGATTATGTGACACGTCTTTACAAGATTTCATCTTTCATTACAAATACAAACGTTAGAGAGGGAGGCCAGACCAAGAGTTAACTATTTTCATAATCCATATCTCTAGACATCATAGGGATGATGAACAATAATCGCCATTCCACACCGTAATACATATTATTAATAGTGACCTTAAAATAAGGAGACTTATCATTACAATTACGGGACACTGGGAAACCAGCTTATGAATGTTATAAGTGTACTATTTTGGCTCGTTTTGATACATTTATTACTTCAAAGAGCCAAAATTTGCTCATATATTGAACATATGCACAAACATTTTGATACACGTCAAGATTACAAATCATTGCAATCGGTGCTTTTTCGATAGTTTGATATACCGGTTATGATGATTCAGTGGAGTAACACTAGCAAAAGGCGGTTGAATTCTTTATTTTTAAATAGATTTGTTTAATTTCTATCTACAAGTTTATCTTGAAGGAAATAATCACTCAAAAATAAGCTATACTTTGAAGAACTATTTTTGACCAATTTTCACGAAAATTATAATCGATTCACTATGAAATAATTCATGGCCATCAAATACTACGGATGTAGGTAACGAATTTTATCCTACTGTTATTGAGAAATTGATATTCCTAATAAGTAATTTTGCAAGTATGGACACTCGTTTACACCTATGCATTTCAAATATATTGTCCTTGAGTGCGTTGAAGGGAAGTACCTACCTTAGGTAACCTGGAACATCTCAAATTATCCTACCTCTCCCTTAATCAGTAGAGTTGATCACGTCGTTCATGTCATAATTTCTGACTTTGCAGACATACACGATCACCGCTACGACACCCATGTTTCAATAACGCAAAGATACCTCAGTAGACATCCACCATCAAAGGAATTCTCAATAAAACCTCTCTTCACATTAGAGACAAACAGAAAATACATTGCATATCGAAATTCAACATTATACTGAACACCCTATCCCACACATTCAGTCCTGCATATGTAGTCCAGCTGAGCTACTACATATACGGAAATCGGCACATTTTCCACTCTAGACAGAAGACTTACATATTGGTAGTCTGCAGAACCATCTGTCCAAACAGCTCCGCGACATGAGCTCGGAGTGCAGGCAAGGCTTCAGCTTGAGGTTTGGTAAGAATGTCGTCTTGCAGGATGTGTGCCAAATCCGTCAATTGACGGGTAATCCGAGGCATGAAGGCAGAGGGTGTAGAAGGCCATTCTCGATTCGTTCGACGATAGTATCGAGGCAATTCTTGAACCGATTTCGTCAGAGCTTGCACATTTTCCTGATAAAAAGGAGACAAGAAAATTGTGAGAGAAGTAGATTCTATATTCTACCTTCAATTTAATGCCGATTTCTACTTCCAGAAACTTCTAACATTAATACATTGAATATCATACGTTCAATTTCACGCATAATTTCGATTTCCTAACTTTGAGGTCTATTGACCTAAACGTAGTCAGTAAACAAAGTGTAATAATGTGAAAGGTCTATCGGGGTCACGTCGCTCGAATAGATGGAATAAGTCAAGTCACTCACGTCGCCAGATCAGTTCGGAGGTGACAGACAAGCCACCTCAGTTTATTAATTAATAACTTAGGTTTAGACGTCAGTCATGTCCCGTTGTAGGTGTCTCGGCGTGATGATCGACATCTGTTTAGGTATCTATGTACAAAGGCGCAAACACAGCGGGACCACCCGTGGACACTATAGTGGAGATCTTATCGCCAGGTATTGATAGACATCTGCTGGCTATAGCACAAAGTCACATATCTAACATATTCTTCATTACTTTTTCGTTTTATAATAAGCACTTTACCATAGTTCTGAAGACTTAATTAAGACTTACCTCAAATGCGCGAAAAATGCTGGCCTTGACAGCAGTCAATGATTTTCTAATCCTCTCTGCCGAGTCTTCAATACACTGAGTCAACCATTCAGGAAGCGGATCAGTATCTTGATTTTGCATTGTAGGCAGAACAAGGTTTACCAGACCACCCTCTTCAATCCAATTGAGGAATAGACTACCATCGAAAAAGGCTAGCAGAAGGGGTTTTATTATACTCGAAATTCCGTTCTGCGAGAGAAAGAGTGGATGACTTCGAACCATCGAAGAGGAAATAAGTGGATAGTGAAGTGAAAGAAGCGTACCTTTTCAGGATTTGTAGGTGCTTGGTGGACAGCCTTCTTCTCAATTAGATAGGCGTAAGCATTCACTAGTTGAAGAGAGAGTTTCCAGAAACGATGTCGTAAGGCGTCCAAATACACGTCGTCTGACCAACACCACTGGATTTGTTGGGTTAAGGTCGCAGTTAGAGCCAATGTATAGCTTACTACGAAGTGTAAATAACGGTAGATTTAATATTAATAAAAACTGTTAAAAGTAGTAATTCTACGCTTTCTCAGAATCAGTGGATTTTATAGAATAGAAGCAAACGTTATCTGAGAAACAGATCAACATGCCACTGCATTCAATATTGTTTCATTGTCTGGGTAAACTTAAAAACTAATAAAGGATTTATAAATATAATAAATGGCAGTTCCGGATATGATTATCACTCATCTTATCTCACTCAGTTATCTCCAATTAATATTTAAACAGGCGCATTCAGCCACTATTTTGACTTCTAAGATAAGCAGACTGTTGATAAACGACCACGGGGTAAGCTCATAATTACTTATGATTAATACCGTGAAAAACCCAGTCAGCAAAGCGCTAAATTAAAGTATGAGTTGATCTGAAACACTTGAATAAGTAAACCTGAGTTAAAATGGAGAAGTTTTCTATCCGGGCCGATTAAATTAAAGTTAGGAAATCTTGGCGAAAGCCATGATGCGTAAATGACTATTTTCCTGAATTTCTCGAGTATAAAGAAGTAAGACGTAATCAGACGTGTGTGAACACGTGTTTAGGCTCATAAATTGATACTAGTCCCATACAATTTGTAAATATTAGAGAAAAAAGTCCGTAGATATCCTTTAGTTAGTAGGGAAGCGTTGTTCATTTGATTTCAGTATACGGCGATCGTAATGAATGTGCGCAATAAGTGAAAATCATCAGAAAACATAGTTGAATTAGTACAAAGGAAGAATGCCAGTCAACGTTTTCTACAACAAATATGACTGACCTACTTCCTACATTTCCATTAGATTTGTTCATGGCGAAAGTTAGGGGATATAGAAATTTACTTATTTACGCAAATTAATACTGACGGACAGTCAACCAATTGGAAGCTAGCACCTGCGATATACTGAACTACAATCCATGCTGCTTGAATCGAAACTATCCATTATGAAAGGAGGATTCTACTTAGTCTTTCTTTCTTTTCTTTACTTTACCCTGTCTCGTCTGTAAAATGTGCCATAATAAGTATATACGGGCCACTGTATACCGTACGGCCCGTGAATCATACGAATTTGCGCACATTAATTACACCCTCAGTTCGATTTCCCACCTTGCATTTCCCATAAGCATATTAAACTGTCATAAACCTTAACCACAAATCTCCCTCAGCCATCATCAAATATACATACTATGGGGACAGACTTCCGCCTCTTTGAAAATATCCTTGGTGCATTCACTGATCGCCTCATTGCATTTCTGATATCTGGAACAGAGCAAAATGTACACAGTGTAAGGGTTGCATACTGTGTAAATGAAAAATGAAGAGATGAGCAATTGAACAAGAGCGCACCGAAGTTGGAAGTAGACACTAAGGCTCCATTTATTGAGAAAAGATGAGTAAGATGAGTGTTTTCTCAACTTGAGAACCTGTTTTGTTGAATCAGCTCTTGCTTCCACAAGATCCAAGAATTCAAATCCAATTTTATACAACTAGACACAAGTAAAAAAATATGACCATCAGAATCGGGTAAATGGGAAAGATTGAGTCTATCGTGGAGCTTACTTTATGAAACCTGTCGGGATTGCCAGCAGAGAAGATATCAGGAAGTTGGTTAAAGAGGATGTCGACAATTTCAGGGAAGAAGGCGTGCACAATGACGTCGAATTCACTCAACGGTTCGTAGCTATACAAAATTAGAAAAGGAACATACACAGATAAATTTCAAATTCATTAAAAGGTAGTGTTTTCCAACATCCATCATGAGTAGAGAGGTAACATCAAGGAGTCGTTCTAACGGGGAACTCGCATTCTGCAGCCCCTCTCAGTCAATGAATGTGCTCCAAAGGGTATCGAAATCTTGAACTCTGTAGACGTTGATGGTGACTACCACTTCACCGGTGAACACACGAAAAATATAAAAATCTACCCCTGAATTGGCTAACAAGTGAACGGCCAAAACGAAAGATTTTAGTAATTAAATAACCAGGGGGAAATGTGGGGCAGAAAGGGACATAGAAAAACAAACTATATCAAAGTTTTGCGATCAAACTGGTCTTCGGAGGAGTACTCATGAATCTTAGTCCTTTGTAGAAAATAGAAAGTATAATAAATATTTAGTCAAATATAGCTGAAACTGATACTCAATCTAGTTCTACGAATGTAAAAATGTATAAATAAGAATGATCATACTGATTAGATAAAATAAATTCCAGATGTAATGATGCCAGGAAGTAAGTTTCAAGTGAATCGCCAATAAGGTAACCGTAGTAGTAGTATTAGTTTAAGAGGCCAATATAGACTTGGAGTCATCTCCCTACAAAACTAATTATCTTATCAAGGGATAACAGAAGACTGAGGTATACTGGACAAATGCAGTGAAATATAGGAGGAAAGAAAAGAGTGGGAGAAGGGAAAAGGCGTCAGTATTGAACGAGTGGAACCCAGCTTGTGATAAACAGGGTGAATTTAGGTGCAATGAGGAAGTTGACTGACAATTAGGATGCACTGAAGCATAATTTAGTAGTCAGTAGCCACTCCAAGTTCCTCATTGGGGAAGATGGCTTTTCATGAAAACATTAGGCTACTCGGTGCCAGCTAGCTTTAACACCATCGGATTTGGAAAGTGATGGCACTTAAGGCGGATAGTATTTTACTCTCTGAAACCACATCACTAGCAATCAAGCAAAAGGTTAAAACGACTGATATAAAACTGGAGTAATTATTTTGAGAATAAAGTGATGTGACTAAAATAGACACACTCAAAGTGTGCTCATAAGATTAACTTATAACTCTCAAGCCTATCTAGGAAAACGTCTTCCAATACTTGTATTGAGTGGGAGGAGGGGTAGCATCATGAAGCTCCATGGTAAGAAACTCGAATTCTGCCATTCTTTTTATTAGTAGAACTTAACCTGTGCGATTTTTCATTTCACTCAGTGTATGCGCTCGATAGAGGTCGAACTCGTAACCTCTCACCTCCAATGTTAACCACTGTGCCACCGGTGCACTAAGTGACTCAGCTTACTCTGATGATATGAAAAGGGTCTAAATTTTATTACAAATCGAGTATGTTTAACTAAGTCTAGACGTTAGTAGAGAGGGTGAATAGATCCGAAATACATAAACAATTAATGAACACCTGCATTATTATTAGTTTACAAAGGGTTGGCGGCACGAAGAGTCACCGATCCGAGAGATCTCAAGAAATGAACTGGAAATTTAGTATGTACACATATAGTAACAAAGGTGAAAGTTTAAAAAATACCTCTTATGTAGGCGTTTGAATACAAGGGTCTGAAAGAGTGAGAGTTCACCATCAAGCAGGGTGATAGCCTCCTTGAACATGCGTTGGAGCGTAGTCGCCGCAGCATCAATGCCCACTCCAGTAGATGAGAGCTCTGGACAAGGCGAAAATATCTTCGAAAAGGGGAAATTATAATTTTATGAGCAATCATATCCAATGAGCCTAAATCAAGAATAAATATACGACAAAAAATTAGAGCAGAAATTTGGCAAAATATTGGAATAATAGCAGTATATGGAAATGTCCGATTAAAGTATCTTTACTCTCCTACAGAAAGATATGGACATCATCTGACCCTCATAATCAGGAGAGTTCAACTTGAATACTAGCCTAGGAATCAAATGTATGGGTCTTGTGTATTCCATTAAAAATTTTCACTATATTGTAACCACAACAACGGGTATTTAATAACAATAAATCATTTTAACGGAAGCCACTCCCTATTGTAAGACTTTGAAACAACTCATCTTGGAAATACAATTAATTATTAATGTTACAATGTCAGCACCTTAGGTAATATAACTGTCACAGTAAGAACGTTTATTGCATTACCAGATATAAATCGTCAGTCAAATATAGGAAACAATTCCTTACCTTAGATAGCTGAGAATGAAGACAATGACTTCGGTAAAGAGCCACAGCACTCGATAACTTGTCGATAGAAAGGTAGGTTGAGAGAACCTGACGCAGGATGGCCGAGGCCTTCTTTGAAGCGGCAGAATGCAATTGACCACTGGCCTGCGCCTCGTGACAGAGGTCGAGTCCATTACGCAAACGACCCTCCAACTGATCCTGAAGACTTGTTGTTATTTGTTGGATCCTCTGTGTTAACAAGAGAAATAGATAAAATTGATTGAAGGAACAATCAACAAATGATATTCACAATGAATATTTGAAGAAAAGTTTGCTGATGAATCGTGAAATAAGATTCCTTTTCATAATAGTTGAGCTGTATGCTGTACTTACTGGCCGTATATTTCAAATTCGAGGAAAGGATTACAAAATTAAATACTCCACACTCGAAAGCAAACATTCCATTTATGCACTGTTTAATCATTCAGACCATAAGACATTAAAAGGAGAAGCACATTCGTAACATAAAAATTCGATCTTATTTACATTTCACTATGCTGAGTACAATTCTAAAATAATAATATAATGATATTATTATTGCAATGAGGCATCAATGAGACCTTTTTGATTTAAAAATGATGATTAAAAGAATAGTGAAAGATACAGAGAGTCAAGCCACCTTACTGTTAAACAATTTGACAAGTTGATAGAAGCATGATTCTTCAATTAAGGAATAGATCTCGTTCGATAGCATTGGGTGACCCCTTTACAACAAATAGGTTCCACCCAATCTGAGACCCAAACAGTAAGGGAAACACAAGGGAAAAAGCGTAAGAATAAAAGGAAATCTTTTCATATAACGATGTTGCTTTAAAACCATGGTTTGGTAAAAATACTGTTAAAAGTGAAATGCGGCAAAAGCTACAAGAAAAGCACTATCAATAAACATGGTATAGTCTAGCCACCAAGTCATTTTCCTCAGATGGGCCATAAGAATTAAGTTTTATTAAATGGCTCACGTTTCACGCAATAACTACGACCTTCATAGAGCGTGTGTATATAAGAATAGGCATCGTTGCAGACTTAAAATCTAATAAATAGACAAATTTCATCAACTTACTATGCATATTAACTGAAAATCTGCCCAAATCGTTTGCTCATCACAGAAGAGTAACTTTCACAGTAAATACGCAAAGCATTAATCGGAGTTCATGATTGTTAACACTAAAAACAGTTACTATTTCATGAAGTGTATCGACGAAGTAACGTCGTGTATGAACATTAAACATCCATTAACCATCAGTGTGCATATCAAGCTTTGCTCGAAACTATAATTGAACCTTACAAAATCAGAAGTGACCAACGTCACTTTCATTAAAAATAGAATTGGGTATCACTAACTTCTCCAGTACAGCTTAACCGTTTGAGTGGGATGATAATGCTACTTGAAGTCATCCATCTGATTGGCTAATCCCTCAAGGCCACAAATACGTGGTTGCTATCACATTCCCACTACGGGATTATGGATCATTCACGCGAGAGAACACACAGAATTGAAATGTATGCAAAGTACGTGCGTTTTATTTTAGAATAGCAGACAACACTGCTGGGAGAGAGCAAATATAAACGAACGCCACGCACGCACGACGCACACACTGAGGGTCACGTGTCGAGAGAGAAGGCATGACTCCCTCTTACAGGCGAAGCGCACGCACCACAATGTGCGCATGTTCTATTCGAGAAGCAAGATGACGCTGACCAATGGGAGAGCGTGAGTGACGCCCGAATGACGCGCAAGCAGGTAATAAAGACAGGCGGCGAGCAAAACGAGACAACTTGAAGTAGGGAAAAAATTGCAACGCTAAAAATCCCTCAGTGAGAGCGCCAATTTATGTACGTGTGGAAGGTTGTATTACCATTACTACTGCTAGTGTGGAACGGTTTTAGGGATGGTAAAGAAATACGTATGGAAGCACAGACAAATTTACCTGTTTAATATGTGTGATAAATAATAATCTGAATAAAAGCGGTTCGGTACATATGAACTGAAGAGTGCACTGGTAACTACCAGTTAAACCAATTCACAGTTTAATACGTTAGGACCGTATTAATGTAAGTGGTTACTGACTTTTCCAATTAATTCCAATTATTATTAATTTCCTTTACATGCTAGTAAATTAAATTCCCGTCGCAATTTCTTAATGTTTCGTGGGAGTTAGTGTAACAGTTTACTTTAACGGTTATATATAGTGTCATTATTCTCCTTTCTGTATAAAATATTAAGTAGTATTGCGATCATTACAGGGAGCTAGATTTTAATGCTTTTTTTTCTTAATACTTTAGATCTGCACTAAGGCCTACAAGTAGTCATGTCACTTGGATAAAGGCCCATTGATCTCCTAACCACAATTTATATCCGAAGTAATTTAATCAACCTGTTGATTTTGGATCGCATGCAGGACTAAAAGATATTTTGGTGTTTTATGCATTATTAAGGCGAGGTTTAGGTCTTAATTTATAACCAATATCGTTAGGGTTCAGTTCTATTGCTCGAACTAACTTTTCAGATGTCAATTACTGATGTAGAAAACGACGGGGTCAGACTTACAGGTTTCAATTCCTCCACAAATGGATGATTGACACACTTCTTCACAAAATGTTGCAATTTTGTGTACTCCTGAGCAACACGATCTATCTGTTGCTCTTCTGGAGATCTGAAAATAACAAATAGTTATTTAATTGACTGGCAGTGACTAGAAGAGATCTGTACCATGTTTGATCTCTCGCCGCAAATCCTGTTATTAGCAGGTTTCAAACCGCGTTATTTCAGATCGGTTCTCACCTCGATGAATGAATCGAGTTCCATAGTGCTGGTTTTGACCCTGTCTACTTTCATCCTCTTGTTTCGTATTGGTGATAACTTCATATCATTTTAATTAATTAGATTCGTGCTAAAGGGTTTCGAAGAGATGTCATCAGTACCATACTTTTTGCTCAACGAAAAAATAAACCCAGTCCAGAACCTTTAACTTAATTTTCTTCCTCAAGCATATGTGAAAGCGACTAAAAAGCCAGACAATGAAGATGCCATCACAGAAATGGCTTCCCATAGTTAGCCAAACGTTTCCTATCTTCTCTTTCATCAATACGCTTTCCAGCTGCTGGATCTTTTGACTCCCCTTTATATTCAGACTGCCATTGATTGTGACCGCGTTGCTCTCTGCCTTGCAGTCTCAGTATACGAACCTCCTTTTGCATTCTATTTCGATTATGGGCCTAGTAGCTACAGATATTTTCTCACCTATTAACTATTAAGTGGGAAATGATAACATTAAATACATTAATGAAAATGGACAAACCCATTCTCTGATAAGCCACTCTCGAATGGGAGATTGAAATCTTCACCAGAGAGAGTTGCTGGGGCAAGCCAACGTTCCAATCGACTGGTACAGGTTGCCACAGTAATTAGACTGTTGATCAGTTCCTTCAAGAAAGAGGGAGAAGAAAATATGCTAGATTTCACATTTCCATCAAGAAACAACTAAATTTAGTCGAATGGTTATCCAAATGGACACTGAATCTACACTGCCATTAAACTAAGGAGCAAAATTACAACATTAGAAACCTAACTTGATGACCTTACGACGTCTTAGACCACTTTAATTGCGGACCTTTAGGGTTTCATCATAGATAAGTGTGATCTAATTTATGGAATAAGAGCCCATTCTGTTGAGAGAAAAGTTCAAATATCTACAGTGACATTCCTCCATTTGCTCTGGCAACCAATAAGGATTTTACACTTATAATCATTCCTATTGTTATTTTCTGTTATATAATTGGTGTGTGTGTCGGTGGCACATTAGTTACTGTGCTCGACTGCCATGTCAGAAGTCACGGGTTCGATTCCTATCGGCGCACACTCAGTGAGCAGAATAGCTAAACACACCGGCTAATATAAAGGATGTCCGAATTGAATCTCTCATCGGGGAGGCTCTTTGATGTCACTCTCTATCCGAAATAGACTCAGGAATTATTATTATGTAGTTAGTGTACATTGGATAGTCAAACCAGAGAATGCATAACTTTAAGATATAACATTTGAGAAAGACAGTTTGGCCAATAGAATTTAGGATTTTCTCTAATTTATTATTAGCCCAAGAATAAGCGCAGACATTTTCGCATTTTTGGGCATTTGCTCAGACCATTCACTGAACTTAAACCATTTTTATTGGCATTTGAAGCTTAACGAGTGGATTAGAGCAACAAGCCTCTCAACTCAGATTCCAGATTGATCAACATTGAACGTAGGCAAACAGTACATATTAATTTTCCAAACTTTACATAATCTCCCTTTACGTAAAATCACTACATCTCACAGTTTCTATAATGAGCGATAAAATAACTATACTAAAGTTCACGTATAAAACATACATGTTCCTACGGACGAGATATCTAAGATTTTCGGTAAGAGAAAATTGCGTACCTTTTTATTCCGTAGTTTCTTTCGTTCCTCGAGGTTGAATTCAAACTCCCGTTTCGCCTCCCGAACTTCTGAAAGCGCTGCCTGCAAAAAAGCAAATCCAACGATACTGCGAAAATTCGGCTAAATAAAGATGTAAGTAGAAAAAATAACTTACAGAAACTCGCTCCCGAACATCAATCAACGGATCCTCCAGATTTTTAATTATTTTATCCAGTCCAACCAAATTAGTCGATAGGTTGACAAAATCAGCATAGTCTCGGTTGATCAACTCTACTAGACTATTCTTCAGGATGTTAAAATACTGTAGCAGACTATCATGTAGAGTGTGCAGTGAGATACCCATCTTCAGTCGGTCCAAAATGAAGGCATCTTCGTCGAAGTCATCCTACCGCGGAATTAGAAAAAAATTAAGTACACAATGCAATAATAATTTCTAAGTCCATTATTTTTTGGGGAATTCGTTCTCTGCCACTGTGCTGTACCTCTTCAATAACAAGCACATCAGCAACTTGAAGTATTCACATCGAGCCCTAATAAATTTCAACGTCTTCATAACCATCGTCGTAAAGTCGTAACCATCCCCAATCCCATGCACTAGTGATTATTTGATTTATTATTCCCGTAAACATGACTCTGCTCCTTAACGTGATTACCGTTTAAGTGATCTGTCAGAAGAGGATCAGACTAAACCTAGTTTAGACGTCTTTTCCGTAGCCTCCGTAAACGTCTACTTACTAGGAGTCTTAGGATCCCTCCATTGACAAGTTTTTTTATTGCAGTCGGTCATTCCAAACGCTGGATGTGTATCCATCTCTTGATCTTGGACATAAACACGAAGATGTAATGTACTCCTCAAGCCTATTTAAAAAATCCATATGGGTAGAGCAGCTTCCAGTCATCTCTTTGATGGTGAATTAGCAATCAGACGTAAATGATGCACGCTAAGCCAATACTGAACGCAAGTTATATATAACATCATAGTGTGATCAACCTCTCAATTCAAGAATAGGGATCGAATTTCAAATACCTCTAAACGTTTATATATAATCATACTTATTAAGTAAGGTTTACTGAATACACATCTCATATCTCAGCCATATTTAATCTATGCCTTATTATTTCTATTTTTAATGTGATCCCCATGATTAATGGAATGATACGAAAAACAATCAACAATAAAGTCAAATAAAAAGGCCCTCTCAAATCGAAACAGAAGTCCTTACCCGAAAGAAACTAAAATTTTTCAATTTCGTGATCTCTGACCCAGGCATGCACGACAACCCCTGAGCTACCGGCGGACAAAACAAACGTATAACTAGCCAAAAGAGATTTAACGAAATGGTATGACCCATCTCTTAATTCAACCAGCTCTGAATGCAACGAACATAGCTTATCAAATAATTTTACATTAAGCCAAAAAGTAAACTCAGAAAATAAACAGACTAAATTCCGAAAACCGCTGGACGTTTTATTGCAAGAGATTATGCCTATTGAGAAAGGCTCTTGGAGACCCTATCTTATATCTCCATCCCTTATCGCCCTGTATTTGATTTATTTAATTGTTTCGGATTTTTATTTAGATAATGGTAAAATTATTATTAATTGTTATAAGTAATGTTAACTAGCGATGTACTATGAAAACCAGTAAATCAGTACTCACATTAAGAAACCCCCTCCTATCGAAACAGAACTCCAGATCCGAAGGAGCGATCCCCAATGTGGACTCTAACGCATCATTCGCAACCTCCGCCTAAAATGCAACAAGCAACAAATAATAAACAGTAATCTCCTATTAATCGACTATAGCCTACATACAAAACATTGTTAGAAATTATCAACAAAAACACACCAACACGCTTCCTATAAAAACACATTTATTGATATTAGTAATAGTAATATGCTTAAATATGTCTTACACTGTGAGTGTGTGATGACGAAGTACACAGAAAATTAGGGAGTGATGATAAGTATAACAACACAAAGACACATGGAGAATGTACAATACTAATAGCGAGAGAAGGGGAAAACATAAGTAGTGTTGTGTGGACGTGTTCATTTGTCATTGTCGTCGTCACTGCTTACATAAATACATACTACTACTGTCAGGGGTATTTACAAAATGCTAGGGGATGTAAGGACAGGCGGAGAGGAGTGTTAGCGTTTACGGCGGCACTGGCGTTTGTGCTCCTTGTGCCAGTGAGTCTGCTGACAATTGATGGAGCAATAGGATGTGTTCCAACAACAATGATAGATGGCCTCCTTGAGACAATTACGACACCATTGGCGACGCTTTGTCTGTACGAGGGTGTCATTGAAACGCGCTTCAGCTGCTTCCAACTGTTCACGAGCTGCCTGACGTTCGCGTTCCACAACAGCAGAGAGAGCGGCTGCGTGTTCGGCGGACAAACGAGCCTCCAGTTCAGCGAGGTGACGTTGTTGTTCTTCTGTTGCCTGTCGTCTAGCCGCCTCGACGTTCTCTTTACAACGCACACAACCATGCTGCTTAACGTCTTCATCCCCGCCAATTGTCTACAAGACGGTAAAATAAAGCAGTTAGGCACCATTTCACAATTGCTTGCACATGATTACACTATCTAAAAATTTGGAAGGACCTACATATTGACTGCCCTGAACCTTCGGCTTTGTCTAAGTGGACATTTGTTTGTTAACTTCCCGAGAAAACTATTTGATGTGATGGTAAAAAAGTTAAGGACTGAAGACAGTATGCGGAAAAGTGACGTCTTAGGCACGTTTCTCTTGTATAAAACTTGAAAGGTCTTGGACTTTGTTTATCACTTACATATATTTCTCCTATCAATACCAACATCAAAATTTGAGCAATGACTTATAGCTAATGAATGGAATAACAAAAAACATTTTCAAACGGCTGCAGTGTTGCTCCATTTTGCAATTTAAATTAACTCGACAATAATTAATGTATTTTTATATCAAAAGAACTTATGGCAGATACTACTATAACTAATGATATAAAAAGACACGCTGTAATAGTGTCAATAAAAGCAAAGCACAGCAATTTAGAAATTGCAAGATTTCTAAAGGTCACCAGATCTTCCATTTGCAAAGTTAGAAAGGAGCTGCTGAATGAAAACAATGGAGATAAATTGGCCACCATGAGGAAGAGAAAAGAGCATTGTCAACGCTCTGCTGATTCACTCAGGACACCTGAGTTTGTGAAGAGTACATGGCATGGCATGGCGGACGAAAATGCTGGGAAGTCAATGCACGACATCATGCCAAACATCTTCAAGTATCTGAAGGAACAAAAATATTTAAGGAATGTTGTTCATCAAAACCTCGGATACAAATCATACTTTCTTGGGCAAGGTCAGTTTATGTGGACAAGAACAACTCAAGGGAATTGTTAAATGCATGTGAGACTACTTTTTATCAGATTGAGGCACCCAGGAGAACAGGAGTGTCTTTTATTTTTCTCCCACTTCCACCAAGATGAAAAAGTGAATCGAAGAAATGATAGGTGGCTATGTGCGGGTGGATCTCACTGAAGTTCCAACCGTTATGCACGCGCACGAAGTTTCCAGCAACAGTGATGCTTTTCGATGTTGTTAGCAGTGAGGGAGGGGCACATTATGACTCCTCAATTATCTCCACAGAGCCTTAGAGTCAATGCAGATGCAGATGTATATGTGGAGACTCTTCAAATCACTGTTACTAAGCCGCCCTGGATAGACAACGTAGCCAATGGAAGACTCTATTTCTTCCAATAAGAATCGGCTCCATCCCACAAAGCTCTCAAAACTCCAGATTGAATGGCCGAGAACTTTCATCATCATGTCACACCAAACTTATGGCCATCTCTTAACTACTCACTAGACCTTAATCCCTTGGATTATCATGTGTGGGGCGGCTGGGGTTTGGTTGAAAAGGAAGTTAATAGGCACCCTCAAATCCTCCTCTGATGGAATCAATAGCCCGAGCAATGGGGAACATTGGTAAAGACTACCTCATCTGATCGAAGCTTGCAGTCACTTTCGGACTCGAATTGAGTCGGTGATAGAAGCCGAAGGAGGATATATAGAACAAAACCTAGGTTACCATTAAGTTTATTTGCTTTGTTACAAGAAATGGTAAGTTTCAACCAATAAGAGTTTCATTTTCTGTTTTTCTAAGTGTATAAACTGTCCTCAGATGCCTTACGGGTCCCGTATAATAAAGACTAAATTTTGCAATCGAAATATGAAATATATGCAAGCAAAAACAACAGTTTAAAGTGTAAATGGAAGTCGTCGCCTTCGTTACTCAAAAAATTCAATTTTTTCTTTATTGGATCTAGTCTAACTTACAACTCAAATGAAATCGTAATTACTCCCCAAGTTGGCATGCAGGTAGATGCTAGGATGGAGGGTAATATTAGATGTTACCTTAACGAAAATTCGAAGTCATGGGGAACAAACATTCATAAACCAGTGCGTGATAAAGTTTGTAATTCAAAATGGATATGATATGATCAAAAGGTCATATTTTAATCGGATTATTTTTATCTTGACCTATATACAAATTGAAGTATTATCACAACAAACAAAAAAAGGGGGGTTAAACGAGATTCCCACAGTACCTCAATTTGTCTAATAAAATATTAGTAGGATGCTTTTATTTAAAGCAGATTTGAGCTTATGCTATTAATAAAGCTTTCGAATACATAAAGATTTCAAGGCTCTTTAAGAGAACCTAACAAGTTCTAGAAACTAAGAGATGAAGGGAATGATTAAAAGTAGTAGTAGCAACCGAACCTAACAGCATTCCAACAGTCAAAAGCCATCAACTCGAACAAGTACAATTCGAAAAGCGTAGATAACACAATGAATCTCGAACTTTATGCACCAGTATTTTACTAGACTTAAACTGATAGTGACAAGTTTAAATCGCATAAATAATTCAATTTAACACAATAGCATTGTATTTTAAGGCAGCAAACGAAGAAAACCCCAAAAGAATGAACGCCGCACTTAATTATGAAAAACGAACTTTGTATTTCAATTTGTTACACACACATTGACATCGATAGGCAAGAGAGGCAGTCATATTTGCACACTGCATAGTATGCACTTTTACTGTCAATTATTCATTACACTAAACTGTAAACACATCAAGAGCTTAACTTTACTCTCATGCGTTGTCAATCAAAACATCCCAAAACGGTAAAAATTTGATCTACGATAGGGAAAAATGCAAGAATCAATATACTCAATAATTGAAAAGTAAAGATTGCTATAAAAATTTTCAAATGTTTAAATACTCTGGGAAATATCAAGTCGTCAACATATAATGAAACCAGCTGTTCGAATGCAAGGATTTTGAAGTAGAAATGCAGAAATACAAGCTCAAAGAACGTTAGGAACTGTCATAAAAAACGGCAGACGATGGCTTTCGCACAAATCTAAATTCCAATAGAACCTCATTTCATGTCTTTTTCATTTTCTACATTAATAAAAAAACTATTTAATATTTCTGGTATTTAGAAATAGAAATATAACTGTTTCACCAACGACACTATCTACGGAAATAGGAGTCATGTCATTTCCACGACTAGCCAAAACCAAATAGAATTTAAAAAGGTCAAAGAAAGGCGAAAACATTTCAATGAAGTTGGTAATTACGAAGGTAATCACAAAATAAGACAGACATTCTGGTGTATTGGAATTGGAAGCAACTTCAAACGTGAAAATTAAAATTAAAATCCAAAAAAAGAAAACATAAAGACAAAAGTCTAATTTTATTAGTTTCTAACTCATTTAAATGTCTATTAAACATGCTACAAAGTTTAAGTATGGTTTTTTAATCAGAGCAATTCTCAATTAAACTACTTAATGGTTGACTGAGCATTACTTAATGTAGCATTTCTATGTAAATAACATAAGTGAAATGAGAAGCACGATTCTCAAATGAATTCATAACCAATTTCAATTTAAAATACAATGCAAACCCTAATCCATGATATTCTCACTGCATATATTTTCCATACCACACACTCCGAAGAAAAGTAGCAGTATTTTAGTTTGAATATTTTTCAAAAAATGATCTGTCTAGAAATTTAAGGGTAATCACAGGCTATACTTCCCACAGAGGTTTTCTCATCTACCGCGAAGCAGGAACCTTCAAGTAGTAATGGGATTGAACATTAGGTCCCTGCATAGCATCTACGTAACATTTTGCATTTTAACCATGAAGACAGCGCTTAACGTCGTTCAAGTGAGCTCTGTTAGGGTAAAAAGCCTTAACCGCATCACTAAAATGAAGACAGGAATGATGTGCAATCACCCTCCTTCTTTGAACTCACCCAATTTCGGACTTTGGCTTTCTTCTGACATCAGACAACTTAGAGTTGGAGCGTAAAATACATGATTATGAAGATGCATGAGAATTCAAATTTCCATTCACAAAAATTAGCGTGATTGTTCCCAATCTACTTGAAAACTATTCTCCAATATTAATGAACTTTTCACATAACTTGAAGAAGTTAAGGAGAAAGGGGTGCAAATTAGAACTCCAGAAGAGCTCCAAGCCCCAGAGATATACTTACTTTTCAAGAAAGACATATTTCACCATTGGTAATTGTAATATTTAAAGCTATGCATTTTTATGTCCAAATTATATTTGTGGAATGAACATTAACTGATCATTTAAGTTATCAGGCAGATGACTGCGATGCAACGAGGTAGGAATGAATCGAGATGACATGATCAACCACTCACCTAAATCAGGTGGTTTATAAACCCTGAATATCGCAAACATAAACTCACAGATACTCAGGATCCAAATAATAAAATTTGGAACATTAGGGTATTTCAGAATAGGGCGTAGGAAAGAAGGTTAACAACTCTATGCATACAGAACTAAATCGAAGTAAGACTCTCGATACCTTGGTATAATTATCTGCTTCCGTGCAATCCTCCGGCATGTTTAGATGTTTATTCATAATTAAAAGGCGTATTTTTTATCATACCATGAATGAAAAAGTTAGCAATGATTTAACTCAAATCTGAACCCGTATTAGGTTACAATATTTCATTATCAAAAACTTATCTGGGCAGCTTTTAATTTTTTCCATAGTTAGGTGAAATATGTCATCTGAAGGATCAAGTAAGCAGCTAAGGATTTTAAATAGAAAATTATGACAAAAGCAACAGCTAAGAGAAAGGTATGACTCTGATAAAAACTATACCCTCACCTCAGCACTGGGATTCGATCTATTGAGCGCAAATAATTTCTAGTAACACTAATTAAGCTTCTAATAATTTATATAAGCATTATAACCTAAAAACACAGTAGAGCTTTTCAAGCGGGAACTGAATTTAAGTTTTAGCTTTAGCTCGTGCTTACTGTGATATGAAAATAATAAATGAATGAACCTAACAGCTAAGACTAATAAGATAAGGGACTACCAAGGTGCACAAACGACAGGAAGCAGTATCTGATAGGTTGACAAACGACTAGGCAACTAACTAGATTTTAGGAGCGCAAAAATGATAAAATGAGACTAAGGTGAAAATTGGAGCGAAATGGAGAACAGATAAATACACATCAACAATCTTATAATCCTTCAGTTTCTCTATTAAGCCTGTCATAAGTGAAAATAAAGCCTATTAATAAATAGCAGAATTTTTAAATACAATAAAGTAAATCACATGATATAAATCAATACTAGAAACGCACCTGAACCTGTTTATTCGCTAGCTTTCTCGGTGAATATCCACTAGAATGCATGCCAGACATCATTACACCGGACGACGACATAACTGCGGAAGATGTAGGTGACGTGGCATCCATCTTCAAATCCGCTGCCGCTGCGGCCGCAAGCCTCTTATTTGGGGGGAGATGTGACCTGGGAAGTGAGCCCAGTCCTCCTCCACCACTACTACGTCCTGCCATTTCAAGAGCTGTAAATCCCGACTTATTCAACTGCTGTTGAGTGAGAGCCGAACTAGCCGACATTCCACTAGCACCAAGGGCATTCACCATTGCGGTGGCAGAATTCACTGCTTGACTGATGCCACCACTGCCAGGAACTGATGTCATTCCGGTAGAAGATTGCGTGGAGGATAGGGGAGGAGCAAACGCGGGTCTTCGTAGAAGGGGATGTCGTCTGCTGTTGTTTCCCGAACCTTCATCAGACGAATTCCCAGACTCAGAAGAGGAACTAGCAGCACTTGAAGACATCTTGGGGTGCTGTTGAGGTTTTACATGTTGTACAACCACCGGAGTCGCAGTTGTTTGATCTCGTCTCGAGGGAAAAGTAGTCGAGCAGCGATCAGTTAACTCAGAGTCGGAATCCGACGGTAGGGAACTTGTTTTCGTCTTTTTACGAGGTACAGAGACCCCTCCTTTTCGACTTGCACCTCCTCGTGTACCGGAGGATGGAGGCCTACCACGTGGACGTTTTGCAGTGCTACTTCCTGCTGAGTATCTTGAATTGTTATTATTGCTCTGTGGAGAAGTCCTTGGTGCCGTCAAATGTCCATTAGCAGCTCGCTTGCCCCGAGGCATAACGGATTTCCTTCCTCGTGAAGAACCGGGCATTTTGTCATCATCATCATCATCACCATCATCATCAGAATCACTCGAAGGAGAGGACGATAAGCTGTCCGACCTATTCTTTTTTCTTCCAAGAGAAGAGCTATTCTTCCTGTAGGTCACCGCCTTAAAGTCATTCCTCTCCCGATCAGATGCCTCCGAATTCGGAAGGGATGTGAGGGAGGCAGAAGAAGAGGATTTTCGTTTGCGTTTTTTAGCTCCAGAACCCGGGGGACGACCTCGACCCCTACGCTGTTGAAACGTCGTTGAGGCATCTAGGAGATCATCGCCACCACCATAACTACTTTTCTTATTGAATGCAGCTGCTACCGCGGCTTTAGTTTCTGCCAAAGCCGTGAGCGCGGCGGCTGCAACTGGAGAAGTTGTTTCGGTGGAGAAACGCTGTCTTGCTGCCGCGGAGGAGAGTTTTGAAGTGGTGGTTTTTGAGGGAAGGGACGCTTTGCCGCCTCCGGATTTTTGTTTGCGGTAGTTTGAGGTGGCGGTGCGACGACGGGTGCTGTTGCTGCTTGAACGACTGCTGGAGTGATCAGATGGGGCTCCACCAGAGATTGAGGAAGGGGAAGAGGCTCGGAAACTGTCTTCACTTGAAATCGAAGTCTTTCGTCTAAAAGAGAAGAAAGATAATAATATCAAAATTTTGCAACAGCCAGGAAGACTATAATCTATTTTAAATAGACCACAATTGTCAGGTCTATTGTAACCGCCTTTCTGCAAGATGAAGGTTCAAAACGAACAAAAATATTCACAGCAATGACGCGATAAAACTACTCAACAACAACGCGTTTGGGCCGCCATAAATCCCACATAGGCTTCTAAGATTCAAAGTTTCGCTCATTATATCAGCGGTAGTTTCCTAAATTTTTATATCCCGTCTTAAATTTATGGTACAAGGCGTCCTAGAAAACCTTTGTTTATGAGCTGTCTCCCTCTCCCCACTCCTCCCCAAAAAGATATCCCCTTTGTATACTTATAACACATATCCTATTACTCTCTCATCTTATAACTTTGGGTAGAATGAGACTTGCAGTTTAGCGGCATGAGTGACTACGTGTTTTGCCATTCCAGGCTTTTTTGGTTAGTAGCTATATAATGTGGACATTTCCGTTGGCAGAAGTAAACGAGAATTCAATGCCGCTACAGACTAAAACCTTATATCCAGTGTCGGCAAGAATTGGAACTAAGGCGCAGGCGCAATTCTGTCCAAATTAAATTAAGAAAATATTTGGCAGGATTATTCTCACAGAAAAAATTGCGGTAAATATCAAATTTTTTATGGAAAGATTTGAGCAAGAAAAGAAAACGAAGCGATAATACTCCGAAATTATAAAGATCATTGTATACTATAAAAGCAATATACTCTAATCATAAAAGTACAACATTTCTGATGTCAAACTATGGTCAAGTAAAATTTAAATTCCGAGAGAAGTATAGTCAAGCAGTTGCAAAGAAGCTCCGACACATATTCTTAATCAGCATTCATAATTTACCTTAAGCAATACCAGCAATAATGACTTTGGGCAAAAAATGAGCATTTATTCAGCAAAAGCCTCCCCAGTACCATATGCACATACCAACTGCGTAAATAATCAGGACTTGAGTCACCTTCCTGTTTACGATTATATAGTAACTAGGTTTTTTTCAATTATTTATTCCGGCTTTCTACCTACAGCATACGGTTTCAGTTTATTAGTTAGGATAACAGCGCCTTCTTTTTATTCTCTTTTATTACAAGTTTTTAGCCTGTCTTTATCCTACGTTGTGCAATGAAGTTCGTAGAAGCTTGAAAGGGTAACAGATCAGGAATTTTTCTCCGTCCTATGTTAGTGACCACTAAATTAAAACCACCCCCCGAAGTCTCACATTTAGTTAATGCTGTTAATCAAGGTCATAAAACTTACTATGCATTGATGAATGTCTAGAGATTTCTAACACCGAAAGTTTTCATCAGTTCATACCTTTAGATATAAACGGTAGAAGTTAATCTATAGTCACTATTTGGTATGGAAGGAAATAAGAGAGGGTGATAGGGTTCCGATTATGCATTATAGTGATCCCTAAACTACGTATTTCTCCCAACTACAAACTTATATGGCCCAGAGAGGGGGAGAAGTAGACGTCGCGTATATGAAAATATTTACTTCCCAGTCGGCCGGCCGGGAAATGGGATGACTCATACCTGGCACTAGGTCGCGAGGCTGCATTAGGGAAAGTAAAGTGTTCACGAACGCGCTCTGGGCCGAGATAAAGAACAGAGGGAGGCGAGCGAACGAATAAGAAGCGCAATACGTATAGACGTGGTACGCTAGCAGCGCCTGACTGCTAGCTATCGGCTGGACTAGCTGTGATGGTATACTGCAACCTAGCAACAACATTCACACCGAGCCCTATATTTCTCCCACAATATGAATCAAAGGAGAGGATAGGAAGCCGATAAATTCTCGAAACCATTTATATGCGATGTAGTGATTTCATATTATGAGGTAATTTAATAAAGAATAATTCACTGAAAAATTAATATTTATTTATCGTTATCATATTTATAATGATAGTAAACGCAGCGATAGTTATTCAGTCGATTAGAGGTCAGATAGGATTTTGTGAATTTAAACAAGAGAGACTTTGAACACATAGCTATTCAAGGAAATGATAAAGAGATAATAAGCTAAATGTGAATTCTTAATCATAAAGTACTTGACCTGAACATATTAGCTTTTCGAGGTCCTCAATTAAATAACTCCAAAGCACACTAATGAAGATGTTTTTAACACTTAGGGAGAGAGCAGGCATCTTGGAGCCACTATTATGAGAACCCTTCTCCTGTTGACCGGGATTAACCAGTGTGATTGACTATTAGTGAAGATATGTGACAGATTTTGCAACAATTTGAAAAAGGTTAATTGAACAGCCAAGAAAACAATTGCAATGTCTGTCCTAAAAAAGGTAGATAAGGACAGAAGAGGCTGATATACTGAAAACTTCGTTGAGACCCTTCTCTGAGAAAAGGAAACTATTTCGCTATTTCACACTGAATCACCTGATGATCATCAAATTATATTCTCACCTGAAATACCGGGATAGGTAGAAAGAAGTTAAAAGACTATTAGATTATTATCTTATTTGAAGCTTTAAAATAATTTAAAAGGTTATAAAATTGTAAATATGCATTAAACGTTGATATCCAAAAATTTCATGAAGACTTCAGAAATTTCTGTAGTGAAAATTATGGATATAAATTGTAAGCTATTAAATGATTCTTACAGGACGATGTTTCTTTTACCAAAGGAAAACTACCCAGGAGAGACAATCAATCACAAAAACACGAAAACTGCGGTAAGAAACAAAGGTAATAAGTGTATTAGAAATATTCAATTTACCTTTAAGCTCTTGGTTCGCGTTGAGTAAATAGGTATAGAATGTGATTCAGGAATACACTATCAAAATGAACACTAGATGATTCAGACACTTGTATGAATAAAGTGATGAACAAGAACTATTTTTCACAAACGGAAGATAGAAGGGTAAAAGTCGGGAAAAAAAGCGAATCTTACGAAGGTTAAGTCGTCAGCGATTTCAGAGGTCGCGATTTCGATCGGTGCATAACCAGTGAGCGGGATGGACAAATGCACCAGACTCCATGATCTACTCAGGATGAGTACTAGAAAACACTTTAAACGCCGATGGGAGTTAGTAAGACCGCATAAATGAACTTATGACCTCGAAACCTAACTTCATTAAGTATTTGGTGCTCCATTAGAGTTCCTGGCTCAATTTATAGACAGTTTAGTTGCCTTCAGTAAAACTGTTCACTGGTGTGCTGATAAACAATGAAGCGACTTGAAATGAGAAAATACAGATATCCCGAAAATTACCATTGAACATAATGGAAGAGATCCTTAGGAACAAGATCAATACAGTTCAATCTACGTCTAATTAACATCAGTTCGCAAGCTAATTTAGCAGTGAACGTGAAAGAGGACGTTTCTTCAATAAGTTTAAATGCAATCCTATCCAACTTCAAAGCGACGACATTTTTTGTTAGTTGAGATGAAACAGATTGGGTTAAAATAAATTACACAAGTCTAATCGAAATTACACTCTTAACTTCATGAAAATCTCTTACATTTTAGGTGTTTGCTCATTTTTAAGCGGTTGGAAATCTACTGGCTTCGCTTCTACCACGAGTAATAGATGAACAGATAACTTGGTTGCAAACCAGTAAACATAATTCTCCCATTCCCACACCGCACTCACAAACTCTCACATGATAAAACTGTCAGTCAAAGCAACAACTTAAAGGGAAACAATAATTAAAATAAACAATAAACATGAGCGCCAATAATAAATTCCTTATTTTAATATAACATGATAATAATAATAGCCATTACGATTTAGAGAGATAAAAAACCTTTCCCAAGTCAATTTCTCCTTGGAGTGGAGCAAAAGAAAGAAATTTTCGAAGAAATAAAAGCAATAAAAATTTGAAAATTAAAATTTCTAGCTTTGATTAGATTTAACAGCTACCATAAAATGCATTAAAAATACTCAAGACACAAATTTAAAACATGAATTCACCTTTTATAATGCTTGAATTTCATCGAGTTAGCTGTGGCAGAAGAACGCGGACTATTTGACAGTGACACTGCGGTGCGTCGTCTTGGACGGAGGTAAATTTCATCTGTATATTCATCATCCGAGGGGGGCATATCCGATTCCCCGGAGGAGTGTGAATAATAACCCGATTCAAGATTGGCCTGGAGCTTTCTCACCTCATTCCAAGCTCGCTCAATGTTGTTGGTCGGGACACTATGGGCCCCAGCTAGAGACCTCCGATGAAACGCCGGATCCTCTTCGGGTAAAACGAACGGTGCCGTGTTCGACTTCTTCACGTAAGCTCGCTCGTGGGTTCCGCCGAAGAAACGAATCTACAAAACAGGAAAGGGCGATTACTCAACAGTAACAAGGAATTAAGATTCCAAAAAAGCAGATCACTCACCTCATAACCATCATCCCTTTCCAGCAAAACTTTGGCAGGCCAATAACAGTGTTGAATATTAGCGTTATCAAATAAGCCGGCTCCTGTCGCAGATCGATTACACGCACAGATGAACTCATGGGGAGGTTTACAGGGTTTAGTAATGAAGTCACTAACACGGGCTTTAGCATTAATGTAACAGTCAGTACACAATTGAATCTCGGTAATTTCATTGTTTACAGAACGGAGAAGAAAGCGTGCCTCGTCAGCATCAGTACTAAATGGACCAGAGAGGAGACAGACATCATGAACTAGCAGCTCAACATCCATTGCAAAAAATTCCAGGGCGGTGTAACGGCCATCCTTGATCTTGCGTTCAAGTAAACTCATGTCGACGTATTTATATACAATGTACTCGTTCTTGTCAATGTCATCTTTATAACCAATTTGATTGAAATTCTTCCAAGAGGATTGTTTTCGTAAATTGTGAGTGGCAAACTCGAGAAGCTTGCGAATTTGTTTGCGAGAAAACTCGCATTTGGGTCGGGATTCACATACGGGGCAAGTGAAGTCCTCATCGTCGTCAGACATCGAACGGGGAGACCGGAGAGTTCGAGCATGATTATTCGGATATTGATCGTCATTTATGCATTCCGAGTGATAAGAGCGGAAACAGTCGCTGCAGTGTAAGAGTTCACCGGGTTTGTGGCATCGGAAACAGTACCAATCGTGCTGTTGACGTGGACAGGGGTGATGAAAATCAGGAAGACGGTATCCATCACAACCTTTTCCGGAAGAATTGCTAACCTTAACTATCAAACTGTCACCTTCAATTTCAGTTAGTAATAGTCGTATGCTTTCATCCTTCATATCCAACACTTTTCGCAGTGGTCTCACTAGTTTATCAATGGGGACAGATTGCTTCTGACCTTTGTTCGAGTCGAGGATCTTCCATACCTCACGAACTTTTCGTGGGTCAGCATGACGAAAACTTCCAACTCTATTATACGGCATTTTCTAGCATAGCATAAAATGGAAATAAAACAGCGAAATTGCAACCAGTCAAGTGAAAGCGCTAAAATAGCGAGCAAATGGTGGAAGAGTATTTAGGCCATTTAAACAAAAAAAATTATTTTTATTTTTTGTAAATACTGACTTTAACCGTTTTAAAATAAGATAAAACCTATGTTTATATATTATTTTTGTCAAAAAAGATTAAGCTGCTAAGCTTTGGAATATTTTTATACACAAATGATTTTAAGTGAATTTAAACTGTAACTTCATGAATAGTTATATTTCTAGCAAAAATTTAACATTGACTATTCGCTTTTGACTTATAGCGTATCGTTAGAACTAAACTATTGCAAACTAAATTTATCTATGTAGATGTTATAATCTATGATTTCATTTTCGCCGATTGCTCTAATTAAGCATTTTCGTCTTCGCCCATTAAAGAGATAAATTTATTAATGTTCTCAGACCTTCGATGAAAATGTAGGCACTCCTCTCTGGTCAATTTCTATTGGTGTATGAATATTAATGCTTGAAGGTTAACTTTATGTATTATTTTAGGGGTTTATAGAATAAGAAAATATTTATCTAAAAGAAGTCTCAGACGTCAAACACATGGACACCAATATTAATTTTTGATTTACAATATTAAATGGATCCATTCACAATGTTTGATATGTAAAGTCTTAACGGATGCATTACTTCAGATTAAAACTTCTTGCATCTGCCACAAATGTCCAATACAAAAGTATGTAATATCCTAAGAGATAATTTTATTGAAACGGAACATTTAGCAGTGATTTCAACCAGAGTTAATGATCTCCCCTCACAATAATCGGATTTGACGATATTTTTGTCCCACAAGGATAGAGTTGAGGTGCTGGTTTTTCACTTTAAGATGATCAAAGCTGATTGTGTTCAAGTAGCCAGACACTTACTGTTGTCATGAAAATGCGTCAATGGGTTTTAAAATAAAAGGAAGCAATGATAATAATCATTAATAATACTTGCTTAATACAGGAAATCGAATGGGCGTCTGGATTTTATTTTGTACTTTATTCAAAAATATTTCTATATTGGGAGGTAGAATGCTACAGGTTAAACCAAATTCGAAATAAAATACCGCATGAAACAGAAAAAACCATCTTTAACTGACCACAAATATGAAAAATTGAAGACAGTCCCACCCGATATTTATGTCAATTACTTATTCATAGTTGGTAAAGTGTGTCAATTTCATAAACTGTTTTTAACGAGCCTAGTCCATTTTGGTTCGTCGTAAACACGTTTGGAACGCATATTTCAGTGTGTCTATGCTATTTGCCCTTCTCTGTAGGATACCGTAACCGACCCTTAGATTCTCTAAGGCACTGCACTAGTTACAAACACAATCCGACAACACCACAATACAAACGACCCAAACCGCTATTTCAACACAAGACGCACACTTTCATATCGATAGATCGATTTATATTATGCGCTGTTTACAACCGTAATGCAAATAAATTCGTTCGAATAAAAAAGAATTAATAGAAGTAGGAATTAAAAAGTGGAAAATAAAGAATCTTACATATAAGAATTCTTTTGGGAAAATATTATTTTCTTATAAGTAATAATTTATTGGTTAGGTAAATTTGGGATTAAGACTATTCAGTGACATAATTACCTAAAAAGTTCATCCACTGACTCAATTTTAATGTGATTTTAATGCTTTCAAACAGTCCCTGACCACCACGAAATCTGAATAGTGCCATTTATTTCATTTATCACCATTTTAAGAACTGAATTTACCTTTTAAATATTATTTAAGATATATTACTTTTAGAAGCACTATAGATAGAGAGTATAATTTCCCAATGTTGACGGTGCATCCCTGCCAGCTTCTTAAAACAAAGATAATTAATAATCCGTTTATTCTAAAATTAATTCCTTCCTGTGTTTTCGATTAAACCAAAACTTCACAAATTATGACTTCTTCATCTTGATATCCTCCTCCCAGTCAAGCTGAATTTGAAAAAACTTGTATTCCAATGTAGATATGCTTTCGGAGTCAATTATTACTATGCTATTTCAAAATCACGTCCTCATAGTTTGGCTATTAGAAGAACCAATATATACCTGGAGATTAAATGAAATAACAAATCGCAACACTAGGACATGTAAAACCCGAATCCAAAAACCAAATGACATCGTGCATTTATTCCCATTTTCTTATAGATTCCCCCCCTCCCCTTCTCCCCTCGTAGACTCACTATCCTCCATATTCAAATGCCTTTCACGATTAAAAATTGTAAAATTATTTCACCTCACCATTGTTAATAGTGAACTTAACACTCAGAGTTTCTCTGATTAAAAACTCTCACCGGAATATAGATCTGATTTGAGTATTCCAATTAAAATCCATTGATTCGATTGACAAATCCCATCGTAATGCTCCTTACTCGTCAAATAAGCAATTAAACGTTTAGCCTCGTTACCTTTGACCATACCGTTTACGAAATTCGGCAATAAAGAGGTTATATAAAGTTGGAAAAAATTTATTCATACGCAGAATTGGGGCGCATAGAGAGAAATGATGATGCATTTGCCATCAATGCCACCATCTTTTTATGTCTCCGTAAAACACAAATTCTTACCATATATTTTACAAATACCGGGTTTGATAATATAGTTTGCGTTTCTAACTATGAGCGTCTTTGCTTGTAACTGGATGAGAATAAAAACATGCAAAGTAAAACCAGTGAGGCTCCCTTCGTCTCCTATTACCAGGAGGGTCGCGTATTAGAGGGATCAGATGGCGGTTCCGGTTGATGTTGGTGAGCAGTAAAAGGGGGTACAAAGGGAGGTACTCCACCATTACCACCACCACCACCACCTCCAAATCCCGTCTTATTGCCATAGAGACTCATAAATGACGCTAACATAGCTTCCATAATATTAGGAGAAATCGTAGGTGGTGCTTGTACGGGTTGTGAAAATGGAAGATGAGGCGCTGACGCGGGAGACGGTTTTCCTAATGGGCAAGGAGGAGGCATAAATGGAGGGCTCTGACTGCTTGAGGCTCCAGAACCTTGTGGTGATGCTGATCCCATGAAACCACCACGACCCTGTTGTGCATTGATGAACGCTGCAAGGACTTGAGGTGGAGGTACACAACCCGGAGGGAAGAGGTAAGGAGGCATAGGCGAGGTCGGCGTGAACACAGCAGCAGAACCGGGCATTGACCGAGGGGACATTATTGGATGACCTTGAGGAACTGGTGGTGGAATAGTTGGTTGTGGAGCAAGTTGGGTATTAGTTGCATCCAGAATGCACACACGGAAACGGCGTTCCGGCCACCGAAAGACCAAGGGAAGAATCACTTCATCAGGATACTGAAGAATAGAGAACTGGCGCTCAAGTTGTTCAAGGAAGTCTTTAGGCAGAAAGATCTGAAGCCAAGAACCACGGGAGACGAAGGGGACATCTGGCGTGACCATAGCTCCAGTAACACCAGGGGGAACCAATGTGATAGCATGTTCAGGATAATTGGCATTGAGGAAAGTGAAGTGTCGACCATGCTTTAGACGATCACAAATAGCAAGAGGGAGGAGTTTTCCTGCTTCGAGTGACAAGTGGACGTCTAGACAGTCAATGGCCCGGGAGGGATGCATTTCAAGACTTGCAGGAGAGAGGGAGAGGTGAGCAAGGGGAGTACATGGAGCCGAATCACCACCCCCACCAATCGATGAACCGGGAGTACCAGGTAAAGAAGAAGAACCACCACCGAAACGACCTGGAATAAAGCTCCCTGCGCTGGATGCACCACCTGCTCGTCGAAGACGCATCTCTGTGAGGATATCTAGGGGTGACGCTGAAGTCAGTATGCTACTACCATTGCGGAAAGCAGTCGGTTCCTCCTTTTTCTCATCTAAAGCAGAAAAACGAGAGCATTTTTCTGATTTTTACATTTAGACACATCTAACAAAAGAGTGATTAAGCTGAGTGAAAAGAGTGTTAAAAGGCGACGTAAAGCAAAAGGACATTTTTGCAATGTAGCGAAACGTTTGTGAAGTCAATCAACTGGAAAATCTATGCTCTCTCAGTCCGCATACTGTTCTGCAAGATTTACGACACAACTGTGAAGCCCTAGCTGAGGCGTTATATTTGGCATTTTTGCAGGTACGCAACACTATTTTTACAGACGAACAAAACAGGCGAACTTGCGAGCGATGTGTGTATAAATGCAATCCCATAAGTTGGTGATTGATGATGAGACTTTAAATATACTAACAGGCAGCGCAAGGCGCCGTAAAAATTCATTCATCTTCGCACTGAGAATTACAAATTCTGCATTCGAGGAGTGTTCAGATACTTACACTGCCTTTTAGAATAAACCAGAAGTCGTAAGTGCTAATGCGGGGAAATAGTTGTAATAAATGTTTAAATTACAGGTGACCTAAACCAGTATCTATTCCAACACTACAATATGTTTTTACATAAATTGTCTTAGATATCGAACTAAATATCATTCTCCATTCAAAAATGGAAGGTGTAAAAAAAAGATACATCATTGATATGCTAATGATAAGTCTCTGTAGCAAACACGCCTGATTGCTAGGTTATCATATGAGAAGGACACGCTTATTGGTACACGCACAAGAGACTTCAAACAGATAACCAAGTGGTTATTCCTTTGACAATTTCATTGAAAATGCAAATCACATATCACGAAAAAATTCAACAGAGATCCCACAGAGTGCTTAAAAAGCAACTCTTTTCCAGAAATCAAATAATCAGTTGTTTATAAAAAACGAGAAAAGCACATGACATAGTATTTCATTCGGAATATGTAAGCATACGTTTGGGGGTTTTAAACTACTGCGGACTCCATAATAGAACCTGTAGTCTTGAGCTTTACAAGAGAGTTCTTGAAAGTGGTAGCTTTGAACTCAAAATGTACTTTATTATGATCCATCACCAAATTACACTCAAACAACTGGTATTTGAATTTCATAGCTTCTTGATAACCTACCATGTTCTTGAATAAGTAAACGATCAGAGATCTTTACAGAGTTGCTTTTCAATAGTTCTGCAGATGCAGCTGAAATTTTTCAAAATGCTTCAACCATTCTAACTGGATTTGTAATTTCAAATGATTTGGATTAATTCAAATGTAGGACTTAGAAAAAAGACTTCTTAATTCTGAACCTATTAATTATATTATGTGAATGAAGGAGTGGGATATTAATAAACACAAGGAACTTCGATTAAATCATTTCGTCCGTATGTTTTAACGTTATTCGAATATGAGATAACTGTCCGTAGTTAAAATTCACAGTGATGAATTCGAAGTTCAATCGCAATAAATAATGAATTCACTTTAGTTTTAGTTGAGCACTAACACCCGACCAAACACGTTAGTTTTACTCTTTCTATTTACCCTCAATGTTTTATACAATTCGTTTTGTAACATCTTTAAATCAAAACACTATACAAATGAGTATAAAAATAATTTAGGAAAACTTTAACGAAATTTAAACATAAGATAAGCATCTTAGGAGGTCTAAACTTACCCGAAGTGGAAACTAAAGATGAAGATCTTGTCTAATCAACCTCTTACTTAGGATGGCAAAGGGGTGGATAGAACATGGACCAAAAAGAGGACGTGGCATTCAAACAAAAGTAGTAGTAGCAGAAAGTTTGAAAAAAAGTAGAAAAGGCCAATAAATAAACTTTTCTGTGTTGTTAGAAGGTAGACAAAATTCGTGACAGATAAGGAAAGAACGGCAGTAGCAAAAAAGTTGTCACACAAGAAGCTCACTCTTTGCGTGTTGCAGGAAGCAGCCCCAACCGCCACCACCTTTTTTCGTGTGCGCAGGCAATAAAACTCCCGAAAAATTACTATTGTGACAAAACGTGGTATTGTTCAACACAAATAAACACTCCTCTTATTGTTAATAGCTTCCGGATGGCTTTAAGGATGATTGTGGACGAATTAGAATCCGTGAAACCTAGTCTCATAGGAAACTGCTACCAGAACAGTGGAGCAAGGATGCTGACAAAAAAGAAAACAAAGGTCTTCCATTAGTGAAGAGATCAATGTGCTAAAAGTGCAACAAACTTCGATGTCTTCGAATGCCACATATTTATGGGTTTCGAAGCTTATAGAAGGCAAGAGCAGTTAAAATATTGTCAGGCAGAGAGTCATTGTGAATGCTCACATAATACGATCTATGCTAACGTATCTTCCAATATTCACCTGGTAAGAACCGGAAATAACAAGAAAGTGTTAATATATATTCAAGATTCTGGGTGGAGTGATTAACAAGAGAAAATCTGAAATTCATTAAACCAAACCATATATATATATATATATATATATATATAATAAACACATATATTACGTCTTAATACTCTCCATCCGTTTAGCAAATTTGTATAAAATTAATGTCAGCTTTGTAAACAAACGGGAACTTACGCGCAGAATTTCCATGTTCCTTGTTCTCCTGATGTTTTTGATCCTCAGATTCGACAACTCGCATTTCGGAGTCACAAGTATCTGTAGCTGCTGAGTTCTCGTTCTTTGCGTTTTTTGTCCTTGGTGTATCACTAGAAGAGGCTGAACCATCTTTCACGATATCGACCATTGCCTAAAGGAGAAACAGATGTATTTTCAAAATGCAGCTTAGATTATAAACTCCACTTTTTTTATATAACGCCAAACTACCATATTCAGGAAAAATGGCGTATACAAAGATATGGGAAATCAAATAAATTTTACCTTATACTGGTTCATCATTATTTAAGTTTAGGGTGTAATGAATGTTGGCTGATAATAAAGAGGTATATCGACATTAAGACACGATCATGAGGTAAACTTTATGAATTTCAGTTACTACAACGCTTAAAAATGTTTAGGCAAGTGTGATTTCACCACTCTTAAAACAATTCTCAATACTTGGCAATCTAAGACCAAACGTCTGGCAATCACGTTCTTTCGATACGATTCCCTCATAAGTGATCACCTTGATAAGTGATGAACATGGAATACAGTCCCTTTTGAAAATCGGATGCTTATTCACATCTATAGATTTATAGTACACCTTACAGAAAAGCGGCCTTAAATATCAATCAGAAAAACCTTACATCATCACTTTTGCTACCCAAAGGAATATGAGTAGCCACGGAGGAAGGAGCTTTGTGAAGTGTGGTGACAGATCCACTATCTTCTGTTTCCATGGCAACTGCTCGGTTGTGCTGATTAGCCGCAGCAGCTACTGAAGCCTCACTCTCTCCTGGCAAAGGTTCTGCCAACTGATGAGGATCAATAGCGGCCCAAGCAAAGAATTGTGTGGTCACACCGGAGAGATTTGAGCCCTCCCGACGCATGCGCTCATTGATGTAGTCAGCTAAACCTGGCTCCAACTCGAAGATGCTCTGCTCACGATGCAAGTCAGTTACTAGGAGACGGCCCCCCGTAGCTCCCTCTTGACGGAGAATGTCGGCAACTTGACCCCCGGTCCAACGTTGAACTAATCGAAGTTCCTCATCACACAATCCAACAATCTAAAATTAAAACATAAAAATAGGAATTAGCAAGATATAATCATCTTTTAAAACAAAAATGTACGTAAAGTCCTTTACCATAAAAGGGATGGTAAAAGTAATTAAATAACTCCCAAGCCTACTTAGCAAAGATTTAGGAAAGTATTTTCCAACATACACGTTAGATAGAGGAATAGCATTGTGGAGCTTTCCCGGTAAGGAAATCGAATTTTACCACTCTTCTGTTTGCCAGACTTAATTGGGGCGTTTGGCCATTGCACAGTGGGTATGCACCGGTGGGCATCAAAGTTGTGACCTCAGACCTCATAGACGGAAATGTTAATCGGATTTATTCTTCATTCGAAAACATTGTATGAATAAACAATAAATGATTGTACGGATACTATTGTATATATTTAATAAGACCAAATAGGATGAAAATGAACACTAGGAAATTGATACATGCATGAGAGCAAAGTAGTGAATAAAGATATATCATCTGTATATCACTTACTGCCATCATTTAAAAGATATTTAACATAAAAAATTTTATTTTCCGAAAAATTTTAAATTACAAAAATACCCAACTAGCCACTCCATCAAATAAAGGAGAGACCCCACATAGTGAAATCTCTACAGCAAACGTCTCTCTCTGCACAGCAGATCTCTCGATGCAACCTGATGTCTGGCATCATTCAATCAGATTAAAAAATGCAAACTTTAGTTTTACAAAAAGTGCCTCCAAAGTCAACATTACTTTCCACCTTACTTTCGGAAAGTTTGAGTCAAGGCAGTGTGGAATGAGCGAAGGAGCTCTTTTTTCTTCTACGTAGAAAGTAAATGATGGCGAGGACACATGCAGAATGCTTGTATAGACACGGAAAATTTTATCTTGTGCACCTGAAAATCACCGTTGTTTATTATCATTAATTAATTGGAATAAATATTAACTAGTTTTATCAATTGCCTTCGCTACACAAAGTGCGGTGGTAAGAGGGGAAAGTATTATAGTGAGATATAAAGGTACCGAAAACTGGTTTACTAGAATTATAACGGAAACTAACATTTTTGCTAAGGAAGAGCAGGAAAATGGGTATTCAAAATCATCTATTTCTCCTCTTATGACTACTTTGAATGATTTCAGAAAAAAAACTACGCGACATAATGTAATGAAATGAAATTAGAGATCTAAGACAACGCAATTCGGAATTCAAATCATTATTCATTACCAGTTCCCTAATTATCAGGATTCCAAGTTATTCGAAGGTGATTTTAAAGCAAAAAATCCAGTTGAAAATCTAATAGAAAGCACAGAAGGCTTGGTTTTGCACAAATAAATAAAATACTGATTTTGTTTTACCTAGTTGTATTTTGCCGCTCAAAAACCGGCAAAATAATTGAAATAGTGGCCATGATGTCCATTTTTATCAAAAATCCTGAAAGAGGAAGAAAACATTTTGAATAGAAACAAAACAAATAGAGAGAACGGTGACCCTTATATGTGAATCATCATGATTATGTTTTCACATTTAAATCTTTAAATTGTCCCCTGACTTCTCCCGCATCATTCTTTAAATATCGGAACACGCTTCAAACAAGTATCACTGACAATAAAATAGTCTTTTATGCATAATTATTATTAGGTGTGAGTTTGCAGGGGCAAGAAATCGATCAACTGGAAAAGTTTTGAAATTTGCCATGGAAGCGTATTAAAAAATAGTAGACTGTGAAGAAAGCTAATAGCAGAAAATTCTAAATGATTCTAAACCAAGAGAGATTGAAAGAAAAGTTTATCAATCAGAGTGATGGCTTCCAACTATCCAAGATAGGTTTTAGAAAACATATTTCAATAGACGGAGAAATCATTAAGAGAAAAACTAAGCTAAACTTAACTAACTACGCCCTCCTGCAGAATTAGTTAACTGTCCAGAGAACATGGCATAGACGAGTTTGTAGATAAAAGGACAAGTAGAAGGATGGGTGGCTATTGGATGCTGTTGTACTGTGGATACTGCTAATATGTGCTCATATGTGTGGCATCTGAGAGAATGAGGCAGGGGTGCAAACTTGGGGGATACAAATATAAAGACCACCGGGCAGGACACACATAAAGTTAGATTTTGCCACCCACCGATTCTCAAGTGAACAAATTTTGATAAAGATTTGAGAAGCAGAAATGAAATACTTATCTTTGGAATACTTTTATTTATTTATTTCCCATGAGGCAGCATAACCTTTAGTCATAAGAAAGTATCTAATCACGCAGCAAGATAAAATTAGCGCAGTGAGTGAATCAGAGAGCCAAGAAAACCCTATTTCATCTGAGCTCTGAAATTCTAAAGTTGTCAAATGTTAGCTTTAATCAAGCTAAATTCATCTTAATGTCATCCCCCCTCCCCCCTTCATATGGAAAAATCGGATGACGTGATTTTATCTGATTTTGCAGCCTTCCTCTTTTCACATTTTTTTACTTGGGGACAATAGATTCTATTCTTGATTGATATAATAAAACTAAAGAATTTTTCCGAAAAATCGAGTAGATAAAGTGAAACAAATAAAAAATATTCTCATTAAAAAATTTTCAAGTGACAATAAATGAGAACAAATCCTTTCATTCGTTTATCGTAAGACAAACGTGAACAAAAAGGAATTCTTGGAGAACTTAACGAGAATCAAATTGATTATTCTTTTAAAGAAATTTATATTTTGAATCCTATAAATCCCGAGGAAATATTTATTTCAACATTTCGATATCTACATATTGCACGGACCATCAAAAGAGATAACAAATAAAATTGCGCTGATCAAATATTAATTTCTTTTTTCTTTCAAATGAGCGCAATTTATTCATGTACTTTGTAATAGAAAATAGAGACAGAAATCGAAAATGACTGGCTTATGGACAGTGACTTGAGGGCACAAAATTTTGCATCACATTATTGAGTTTAGAGAACGTTAAGTCCCTGCATGCAAAATCAAATCTCTTCATCTTCAGGATACTCAAAACGATATCGGTTTCCATTAATTTAAGATAGCAGATTTCCCTTTGCAGAGATATATATTAACCTGGATAGAATTAAGAAATTTGTCTGATGTCCACTTACTTATTCGTACCCACCAACAACTCAGAATAAAGAATCGATGGAAAATAACCAAATAAGTCACATTTACAATTAAGAAGTGACAGTGAAAGAGATTCTTAAAAAGATCTTTCAAAGACACTTTCTGAAAATACGAAGTTAACAATGAAAAGAACTGCAGAAAAAAAGCCGTGGTACCTCATATGGAGAGATAAAGCCCTCTTCCGGACACCCGGATTCTGGACGTAGGAACTCCCCCGGCTTGATCCTTCCATTACCATGTTTATAGACTTCAGTAAGACGTTTGTCTACCAACACAGTTATAGTACGATATGATCTAATTGGGATGTCTTCCGATGCTCTCGGGATAGGAAGCGGCAAAAAGAAAAGGCTAACATGTTAACACATAGGGTATAAAGTAGTTAAAACTATAAAATTAACCATTAACTTTAACAGGGACCTATTCTTTGTCCTAACAAGATATTCGTGGTGGGCCTACCTAACTACCTCCATACCTTATCCTTTCATTCAAAACTCCCCCCTTCGACTCTCGACCTACCAGAGAGAACCCGTTAGGGAGAGAACTACGATGATGATAAAGGCGAGGGCCTGGAGGAGAGTTGCGATATCACTAAACACACCACCAACAATGAATATCACGATGTGGGAGGGCATTTTGTCGCCAGCGTTGTAAAACTAATCAATGTTCCTCCTCCTCCTCCTCCTCCTCCTCCTTAAGTGAGTCTACGCCTTCAAAGAGACGTAAATTGAGATTGAATGGAGGTAAAGTCCAAAGGCCAAGCGACTTGTGTGTGGTAGAATTGTACAAAGTAGAGAGATCACTTTTGAATGCGACCACCCCCTCTTAGTCCTTTCTAAGTCCAAGTAGCGTGAGCACCTACCTGCCAGTTTGTCTGCGGGTGGTCTAACTAGCTTGCTTTACGAAGCTAAGTCAATCGGAAGGTGGATGGGTAGAATAGGGTGGAGGTAAACTGTGTGCGCTTGGGTATTAGGGGCTAACAAGCGACTTTTTCGGCAGCTCAAACACAGCGGTAGATTGCTACGACAGAGCTTACAACTGAAAGACGACCACCGAGGAATTGTAAAGTAGAAACAGGAAAGGAAACCGCCTCCGTCTATCCTCTTAATATACTCCTCCCCCCTCTCCTTCGCCCTGCATCCCTATGATCAGAGCGGACAGAGAAAGCGTTTCCTTATTTAATAAAATAAATTTTAAATCTTAACTCTTGAGTGTTCTGGAAAGCAGTACTTTTTTCGTGCGCTTGCAGGTAGACAGCAGCGTCATTCAAACAGTTAAAAGCTTGAGTGAATGTACTTTGCGATGGATAGAGGTCTATTTCGACTTGAAATAATTAATAATACACGAGAACGGTAAGAAGTTACATTATTCAAAATTGATTATCAAGTCTAGGATACTCGAAATACAGTAAATACAATTCAGGATGCACGATTGGTAAGAAGGAACTGAAAACTGAAAGTAGTTATTTACACAACGTTAAACACTACTAATAAGCTATCTAAATGTTCTGTCATTAGTAAATATCGTTTTGTGTGTAAAAATTTGGCTTTAGAACAACCTGTGAACACTTATCCTGGAAATACTAAAGCGTTGGAGGGAATCAAAAATGAACTTATCGTGACTAAATAGAACTTCTACAAATGAAGAAACAATTCTGAATCCCGTTACCAACGTCAATAAATTAAAAGACGTAACAGCTTCAAATACACCTTCTTCCAAGGAAACTTTACGAACCTTCTTATAGACTAATTGGCCTCCTAAATAGCCACGAATGCCAGAACTCAATATCAACACGTAATTGGCTTAGCGGTAGGTCTTACTCCAAAAATCTGCAAGACAACGACTCTACAATTTAGCACATTTTGACAAATATGCAAATTTTAAGATTAATTAACAAATCTGAAAGTCAAAATCGAAATATAGAAAAACAGGGAAAAATAATATCTGAAGTCAGTACTCTGGCATACAATTTGCATTTAAATACCTGGTAAGAAAAAATGAAATAATCACGCATCTGCATGTCGTGATAGTCACAATGAAATAAACTATACGCAATCATAAAACACCTAATGGCTACAGATCACACAATATATCACGGACAAAGACTCTTAATCTGGAACGTTCACATGTAATCAGTTACGTGGAAGCTTTTCAAAGAACAAGCTGTATGTTTTATAGATTCTGCAAATCGGAATTTAACGGTTTCATAACAGCTCTTATTGATACACTTTTAGCGGATGCTGTCGTGAATAAAAACCTTCAAAGTCCATTGACAACACTGTACTTGGGTAAAGGTTTCCTGCAGCCGCTGTTATGGGAAACTTACACTCTACTATCCTTCTTATTGACCAGAATTAGCCAGTTATATTAACCATCCACATTACTTGATGTGGACGTCGACTACTGAACTTTAAATCAACTTTTGTCACTCCAACCTATTTGTTTTAAATAGAGCATTTTAATCAACTTGCAACAATTTCATCAAACTGATTTCAACAATTTATAAGCGAGAGAGCTGCACTCGTCGTTGTTTTGTTTACCAATTCTGCGTACATAGACATACCGCCACTGTTGCCACCCACGATGACGGCAACGACGAAGTTTGAAAAAAGGTGGGGAGTTGGGGAGGAAAGAGGATTAGGGCAAATGATGATTGAAAGCTCCGACCTAGAGAGGACACCCACATGCTCGTGTGAGGACGACAATTTAACAATTTAGCCAAACAACGCTGACTTGAGAGCCTATTAAACAACAACCTTGTAAATTGGCTGTCTCATTCTCCAACCAACTCAACCACCACCCATTAAGTCAGTCAAAAGTTTCATGGGGCCACCCAGAACAGTAGGGGGGAGGGGATACTGCTCAAAATCCAAGACACGAGACACAGTTTCAAAGCGACCACACACAGGCGTCCCTTAATAGACGAGATTACCTTTTTTCCACCGTCCTTTCTAACAGCAGCATGTGCAGATGAGGCGAGAGGTGACTTTGTACAAAAAAGGAGTGATTGTTGATGTATGTATGTATGAGGACCACCGGTATAGTCACAGTGGCAGCAGCCAATATGGCCACACAGGTTGTAGGTAGTAGCAGCACTTAATTCGTGTAGAGGAAGATAAGTTAGTGTGGCGGTAGGTGAGTGTGTACTGCTGGCTTTTCTACTCCTGTTGCAATAAACTGCGCGCTAATTTCAATTCTACTAAATAGACAGTGCACAGTAGGAAGGGAGGGAGGGCAGTAAACATGTCTCAAGTTCGATGGAAGGAGGGTGGAAGAAAGGGAGGAAGAGAGAGTGGGCCACCCAAGAGGAATTGACCACCCGCCACGATGGACACGTCCTGCGAATTAAGAAAGAAGTTAAAGCGCGACCCACACACACAAAAGACACCCATACACCCATTCGTAAATCGATTGCAAGTTTATTCAGACAAAGTTCATGGACTTGAAAGAGTGCAAGAAAGTCGATCAAATCGATGGATATTTTGCACTGATTTTTTTTGGAGCTTAAGTTTTCCATAATTTTACTTTTATAAGATATCCCTAAATTAAGTAAAATGAACTTTTTTCTGCAATATTTCGAAATTTTTTATTGGGTTTGTACCTCGACCCATTACATCTGTGTCAATAGAAGATGCCTTATTGGAGGTACAATTTGGACAAGGGGGCATACTTTTCGATGCAATATTAGTAAAGAAAAGGAAAAAAAAGGTAGATTGGAGAGTCTCACTTTTAAAACCGAGATTTCTACATAGCTCTGGCTTTGTCCTTAAAGTTGTCATTCCCTGAGAACTTTGAGAGACACCGTTTGGGGCTTAGCTTTCTAGGAAAGCGAGTGAAAATAATGGCAAATGTTTATTTTCAGAGACCGAGATTTGCATTCATTTTCATTTTCTTAATCTCTCATTTCAATGCGATTCAAATTTATCAGATTGAATAAAAGAGCATACATAAGAATTGATTGAGTTCAATAGACTAGGTAGTGGTGCTATCCCATCTTTAGAGTTAAAATTGCTAATTGATATAAGCCAGCGAGCTTTTCATTCCAATGACTTATTTAGATTTTTACGCACCTAGTTCCTTTCAGAATCTACTAATGGAAATAACATTTTAAATGAAAACTGATAAATCTTCCAATAATAGTGATATTACAGCCCCTTAATGGTTACACGGTTAGACATATATCTTAAACCGATAAATGGAACAAATTTCTTGGTAATGAGAGTTTGGTTTTTCATAAGTTCCTGATTTATATAGTTGAACACCATGCCAACGGATGTTAACCTCGGCTACTAAGAGGTTAATCTTCCTGTGAAATAAGTGTATAAAAGTTGGGCGGAAGTGACTGTGCTTTCTGTTAACTCCCAAGTCCATTTAAGGAAAATTTCCAACTCTCGTTTTGGGTAGGGTACAGCATCATGGAGACTCCTTAGTGAGAAACTCACCATTTACTACTCCCTTTATTAGCCAGACATAACCAATGCGGTTAGCCATTCTGCTTACCGGATGAATATCAATGGTCATCGGAAATTAGGCATTTGATTTCGCAGATGAGCACGTAAACATCTGAGTTTAGTGAAATCGGGATGGTTTTTCGGTTTCTAGTTGACTTATTCCAAAAAAACATGGCGTTGGAAATAAATATTCAGTGTTATAATATTCGGGCTGCGGTTAAATCTGAAATGCAGATTTTTAAGAGCAAGGATACAAAATATTACCAACGCTCGAGTCTCCAATGTTTGGAAGTTTTCAGTAAATAAAGTTCTACATGAAATCTTAATAGCTACAAGTTCCTTGTCTTATTCTTTCTTCCAAACAAAACTTTTACCCAAATAAGTATAGTTTGATTTTAAAATCATAATCCTAAACAAAACTTAAACCTGGAAATGGGCTTTAATAGCACGCGCATGTATGCATTTAAGGATGTTAAATGCAAATTGAACAGACAAACAATCAAAGAGCGCTCGACGTAGGAGGCAAGACGTGAAAAGAAAAGTTGAAACGACAATGATGACGAACCCGTCATAAATTGTGGACCTACAAAAAGAGGTTCAACTTTGTTGAATAGCGGCAATTTTCAAATTTTCTTGTTAAGTCAACTTATTATGATATATATTACTAAGATAAGAACATCCTGATGGCATTCAAAGAGACATCAGGTTGTATAAAGGCCTTGACAAATTTACAATCAAAAAAAAAGGGAATATGTCCAGTTCATAATAGGCCTACAAGCAGTAATCCTATCTTAAGAGAGATGAATAGAGATCTCTGCCGAATTTGATTCTTAAATAACAAAGTGAAACTTCTAAAAAGCAAAACAACTGTAAAACTGTCCTAATAAACGGCCTTTTAACTTCCCAAAATTAACAGAAACATCATTGAGGAGTCAGTGCCCACAACGTAGTTATTTTGACGAAATTATTAGAAAAGGTAGAGAACACTTCATTAAACATGTATTGCACCCTGGGGAAAACTTACCGCTACTAAGGGATATGACAGAGGGTAAAATTTTTGTTAAATATTAATTTTCAGAAATTCAGATGAAGGAATTTTAGCATTTTACATGAACTTACAAATACGAAAAGGCATAGATTTGGGAGAGAATAAAAATTGTTCGTTAACAGTGTATATGGATAAACTTTCAAGATCCGACTCTACATATTTCGACGTGATATTTTAGCATGGGAATTGAGGTAGAACAAAGATGGAGAATCACTATATCCAAGAAAAGTAATGCTATTTGATAAGAATAACTTCGTACAAAAACAAAAGTGTAGAACAACTTCCATTTGCAGGCTTAAGAATCTCGAAAAATACTTCCGACTTAAATATGAAAGTATAATATTAAAACTGTTTGATAACCAGACGTTTAAATGTTCAACAACTGACAAAGTTATCGGTGCACTATGAAATTTGGAAATCAGTTGTAAAGCGCAGACAATGATGGGGATCAATACAAAAGTACGATGCATTGATCGTGAAGATCTGTTACGCAAAACTCAAGGCCATCGGTTCTGTAATGAAGTCCCGAGCGGATTAAGGGAATGTAGATGAATGTTTGAGTATAACTCAATCTTTAAATAAAACTTCCGATTATTTCTGTTTTTCTTGTGTTACATTTTTATGAAAATCTGGTCAATAATCAACTCATCTTTGAATGGCTTAAAAATATGACTTCTTTACTTATTCCTTGCAAAGATAATGCAGGAAGTGAATAAAACCTTCCATGAATTTTATCTATTAAGGACAGTAAACAGAACATGACTCAGCGTATCCGGTTAACCGCTTTGTTCTAGCCACTTGAGTGGTGGCCTTGTGTTTCCAGAAGTGGGCGTGTGACAATTGGATACTAAGAAATACAACAATCAATAGTGGAACACCACGAAGGCAACCGATAAGAGACTTATATCATTTTAACAATACAACTGGGTTGGTCTACGAGCCGCACTGTTGACTCATTGTCCTTGCCCGAGTCTGTGTTATATCAACCACCAAGCCGGTATATTTTGTCTGAGGTTGCATACGAGATTCACTATGAGTATTCATGTGATAAACTACAAAAAGCGAGTGAGACGAGAAGGTACTTAAACTTATGATGAACAAGTACAAGATAGCTATTCAAAAATGCTTTCATTATGAAAATATAACACTTGAGAACAGAAATTATGGGTATGAATGTTCTTTAGTTAAAACTAAGCAAGGCCAAGGAAGCGAATAAAAGGTTGCCTAAAATACGGCAATAATTTTGAGGAAAAGGAGTTCCAATTGAAGCAAATAAGAAAATATTCTGATCGAATTATTAAATTCTAAGCCTACTTGTTACCGCAATTTAACGTTATTCATGTCCCTGCCTCATCATTACGAGCCATAAACCAGAAAATTCATACAGATTTTAGCTTCTGGCTACATTCTGAGATCATTAGAGTAGATAGTTCCCAATATCGTGGTCGAAGTTGTTAGCTTTTAATCCCGGTAGTGGTTCATTTTGCGATTTAATGATGTTTTATTTTAGCTCTTTTCATATTACTGATACTACGCACAAAGTAAAGGTTCTAAATCTGTCCGCATCTGGTAAATTAAGGTGGTGCAGCGATTAACGTAATCGTCCAAGTAGAGGTTACTGACTCGAAATCCCTCGGTACACAACCATTGAGCGGACTGGCCAACTGTACTGGTTAAGTATGGCTAATAATGAGGATTTCAGGACTCAAATTCCTTAACAGGGAGATCTTTCTATTCAAGAGAAGCGTTGGAAAACGCCTTCCTAAATGATTTTGAGAGTTATTAAAAACGGTTTAACTGTGGTCTTTGATAGTAAAACAGTAGCCTTCAATAAATTTTGGGCTTACATACATTTCTCACATTTAGTATTCATGACCATCAGACAGTCTATATATCAACAATTTAATGTCAAATCAGTCTGTAAAACTTAATTTCGCATACCATAGAGCGATTCACACAGAGTCAAGCTACAACACGCCGCAAGAAGCCATTCGCACACTATGCGAAAAACGCATAAATGCCGAAAGTGTGATTCTGTCAGAACACGTGGTTTGGTCTCGATGGCACATATGCGGTATTCGAGTGGCTAGTTTAATGCAAATTAAAGGCTAGACCAAATAGAACATATATAAAACTAGTTACTATTGTGGAGTTATGTTGCATGAAGCGTGGTCTAAATGAGTATTCAGTAAGGAACATCTTATTGATTGGGCAATACGGGACGAAATGGTGTAAAGGCCTAAATGAATGTGAAAGATAGAAAGATGGATCAAGAAACACTAGAGTACAACAGTGAATCACTGCCATTACCCTCGGCCACAGCATGGGGTCCATGTTGCGTACATCGCAGCCACTGGCTTCTCATCGGCCACTGTTCTCTCATTTTGATGTGCCTCCGTAATGTCCGACCAGTTTGCTAACTTAGTCTACTTCCAATTCCTTAGTAACAACACCTGCAATGAGTAAGTAGAATTAACAAAAGTTACTAATTCTCCCGTGGCATCTCGCCACCCAAGAAGTAGTATCAGCAGTAGCCACCCGCAAAAGCGCATGTTCCCACCCTATTTAGAATACCAGAAGTGATTTTATTAATACTCTCCTCATTCAAAAAGAGTACCCTGAGAAAACAGCAGTTTGAAAATGGAAATAAATGCAAGAGTATAGTGCCTAATGCGATCATTTGCGAATAAATAATAGAGCTAAAGGATTTTAGGTAATCTGGTTGGAGATATCAAGTGATGATGATTATTATTAAGAACACTAATGTGAGGCAAAATGCTTGCTTAGTTATCTTTCAACTCCTATTTCAGATCAGTAGTAGTTTTTGGGGTATAAAGGTACAGATTAGATTAATATTATTAGTCCCAAGGTTACTGGTATCAAAGACATCATTTCTATCGTCTTAGACGAGTAGCTGATGAAAGCCATTCAGGTTTAAACAGTGGAATAACGACAACTATTTTAGACATAAAAAACAGGTGCGTTGCAAACAGCAGTTTTAAGTGACTTTCAAGAGCTATGACATGCCTTTCAGTCCTGTCCGCTTAGTTTCCATTAATCGCTAATTAGAAAGTTCCGAATAAACGGCGTAACACTTGAATGGTTTAAGGATGCTCAAAAGTCACGCTATCTTATAGGTTTTACATTTATTCGAATACTCTTTAATATACACGGAAAAAAACCAGTAGGGGGGACATGAACTTGCATTTATTAAAGTTATCCTCTGAGAACTTATTTCGTAAGAGAACGTTCTTACCAGGTAACTGTAATTAATTTACGTATACCGACCTGTGGACTTGATTTTAAATATAAACAAGTGCTGAGGCGAGGGCATGAAAAGGAAATTTTCGGAGGATTGATTTACAACCAAAAAGCGTCGTATGACAGGACCGTAAAAGCCACGGTCATTAAAAGCATCACCCCCTCCTCCTGGTTCTAAGTAATAAATTTTCCTTCAAAAAGACCAAATTTTGCCTCAAAACTGGCGCCAGTGGCGACTGATGACCCCCGGTGAAGATGGCATGCTGTGATAGAAATGCACCCCACTGAGAGCGGAATACGCAGAGGTGAAGTTAATTAGGTTGACTTGTCAGCAGGGTTTCTCCCGTCCGAAGGGAGGCAGCTGCCGTGACTTGTCACACTTGCCACCAAGATTAATAATAAAGATACAACCGCACGTTCTTCACAATAGGGAACCGGATTTAAGGACAAAATTAATCGAAATATCTGCCATACTAGGGGTTACGAATTTTGCACCTGACAGTGAAAGGAGACAGCCGTCAAATTCAACCGTTGAAATTTGAAATATCCAGACGTACACACTGTTCCGCTATTATACTTATTAGAACCGGTTTGTAATGAACCATGGGATCCCCCTTTGTAAGAAAATGGGTATCCAGATAAATTTCACATGCAACAATCTTCAAACCAGGATTAAAAATTTAATCGAATCAAATACCGTAAGGTCGAAAAGATATTGAGCATTGCTAAACCAGGGCCACGAACGAAAAATTCTAGCTTTTCTAGAAACTTAGAGTTCTAATCTCCTCTCGCCCTAATAACTGCATGTTTACCACTAGACATCACCTGTCAAACTGTAATTCCTCCAATAAAGTTAATATAATTGTCTATCCAGACAAAACTTTTAATCATTCTCACCTGAAGAAATCGGACCCATCCATAGGGTGTGCTGATTTTCGCCAACTGTGGATCATCCACCAGAAGCATGTGTCGAATCCTCGAGACCTCCACTTGACTGGCCATTTTCTGCTGTTGCTGCTGTTTACTTTGAGTTCTCTTCGTATACTCAGCCTGAGCTGCAGAGACGGCTGCAGCCAAGGCAGATGAGTAGGTAGTCGGATCAATGGGCTCTCCACCTTGATTGGACGCTTGAGCTGCGATCAGGGAGGCCGCTGCCGCAACAGCTGCCATGGCAACGGATTGCTGTTGTTGCTGTTGTTGAAGACTGACAGCAGCAGCGGGGAAATTCTTTGTTGGTTGAGTTGGACATCCCCCCGGTATACTATGGTTTGAAGTAGATGTCGAGGAGGGAAGTTGGTCGAGGGGGCAATGCCAAGGAATATGATCCCCGGGCAACAATTGGGCCTGAGATCGAAAGACGTAGCGAGCGAGACTCTGCAGCAAGTGGGCTGGCCAAGTTGGCGGACTCTTTTCGCCCGGTTCACGGCGAAGGCGAAAAGTTAACTCGAAACCGAAACCACTTGGACCGTCCGCAGAGGTTGAACAACTGGAAACAAAAGACAAAGAATTGATTAGATTTTCTATGAAGTCGAAGTGTTACAGTCTCTACTTTAGTCTATAAACTGTTATGGTGAACGTTAAAGATTAAGTTTAGAAGTTCAGTAAGTTAGTGTGGTTGACCGAACACGGGAAAACATATAATTTGAATGCAGAATATAGAATATAAAGGTTAAATATTTTGTTATTATTATGGCTAGTCAAGCGTCTAAATTCGAGCTTTTATTTTTCGGTAGTTTGAAATAAATGGATTTTAACAAGATGATGGCTAACAGATAGATTCCAGTTTTGGATTGCATTTGAAATATAAGCATTACTGGTTAAGTAATGGACACTAAGACAAAACAAGACTGATTTCTTTTTGCATTTAGTATGACATATCTAGCAAACATGAGAACAATCAAGTACGGAAATAGTAGCCGCTTAAATCTTTGTTATAATTTTATTAACGCTCCCAAACCAAAACCACAAGACTGAAGAAAATGATAGATTACAGGAGCCCTATCGCTCCTTTTTTTCATAATCTTATAAAATTGGATTAGACGTCAAATGTCAGAATGTCAATCTACATAAAACATTTTCGTATCTGAAAAATTTTCTGTCAAAATCAATCATTTAAATACACGAGACTGTGAAAAATTAGACAGGATAAAGAAATACACATTTCAAATATCAGTTGCTGAATTACCTAAAGGGTTAGGAAAGGACACATTCCTCCAAAATTAAGAGGCCTGAATTTCTCAATTTCCTTCAGATATCTATTTATCTTCAAGACCGATTTTCATCTGTTTAAACAATAACATAACAGTGATAAAGGTGGAATATTTTATGAAGCACCACAGTGAGAAAGACATTAAGATAGTGGGCGTCACTTGCACCATAGGTCAATTTCAGAATCGATTAAAGCTCGATTTTAAGATAAATCTAGACCAATAACTAGACAACACTGTTCACTCTAAACTATTCAGGTATTGCGTTAGATTTGAAGTGGTGTCTAATAGAAACGTTATTATTTATCGATTCAACTCGACAATGGGTAGCTTCAAAGAGTTTCCTACTTTTAGACGACAGTGGTAATCTTGAATCAATGATCAGTTCAGTGTAAATTTACCTTTGCTCAATTTGGGTGGTCTCACAGCTCAGATGACAAAAAAATCGGTTTCAGTTTGGGTGGCCAATGCCCAAAAGGAGCGGGATATAGCACTTCCTTCCACAATCAAGCATTAATAATTAAATTATCATAATTTGAATTCGAATAAATGAACAAAAGAGGGCTTTATTCTCGTTCCTAGAGATCTCGCAATTATTTAATTAATAACACTCTTATTAATATTTCCAATGTAGGTGGTCCATGCACTCAATCACGCCAAGATGAAATAATTAACGGGTTTTTTGAGTTAAAGACCCAAACACACTTTAGTGATTTACTGAAAGGTGTCAATAAAAAAGTCAAGTAAAAAATAGGGAGGAGCGTCGGGGTTTTAAGCCTTTCGACTTGAGAAATGGTGATAAGGGAGGAGAGCGAATGGGAGAAATTAATAGCTTGGTTCCAAGAGTTGCCATTAACGTCGTCTTGAGCTCTAGAGGGAAATAATGTGTCTCTCCCCCTCTCTCTCTCACGGTATTTACACATAAATTTGCTCAATTTATAAGGAGGAATTTTGAGATGATGGAATTGAAACGGCACCAAGACTTCGCCTTTCGACAGTTCAGTTAGATAAAACAAAACAGGCAAACGCATGTAAAATGATAAAATTCAAATCGTCTTTAAGGTTATTTTGCATTGGCCTGAAGGAACACAAACAAAATTGAGAACAAGACGGATTAACCTAACTGAAAGTAGGTGGGGAGGAGATGAGAGATTAACTGTTTTAGAACGAGAAAGTGATTAAGCGACTGAATATAATAAATTGATTAAAGAGCCGAATATCGATTTTCTGCTTGACTAAGTAAACCTCCCGATGTTTACCTTTGCGCCCAGGGAAAAAAGATATTTGTGGATAGTGCAAAGGGAGAAAGAAGGGGTGGGTGGGAAGATAATTAAGATGGCAATAATATCGCGTCAGGGGAACTGCCATCACTATCTACACAAGGCGCGCCCAAAATGCCAAACTTTCTCTAGTTTGCCTGCTTGCCTATGTGTTTGTGTGTATGAACATGCGCGTTCACTGCAAAAAAAACTGCTGATTCACATCGGCACCCCAACAATTTCCTCCCTCCCATATCATAGAGGTACGAAAATCGGATCTCTCGACACGCCCCATGCGCACACCCCTCGGCTTTGTGTTTATCCCACCGATTTGATTTTTCAGTTAAAACAGGGAGTGAAAAATTACCATCAAAGTCAAGCAGGCCATTAGGCCAGAAGAGGAAACGGGAAAGAAAAGTAGCCTGCAGTTTAACCAATCGACCAACCAGCAAGGAAGCTGGAAAAAAGGGTAGACAAGAGAATTCTGACTAGCATGTCTATTGTGTGGTGAAAGACACAGAGTAGACAGAAAAGCACGTCTAGTCGACAACTACAGCATACTTGGTTAACTAGTTAACTAATCGTCAGAGCAACTGTTGGGGTCTCAGATATTAGAAAGATAAGATGGCCTAGTTAGGTGGTTTTAGTGAACTGAGGTGGGTAGAAACCTACATGATAGAGATTATTGGCGAACGCCACCATCATAGAGTTAGATAGTTTGGAAGCATTATGTGTGGCCGGTTGACCGCACGCAGGAACAGAGCACAGCTCAAATTTGTTCTTTTGTTTAAAATGATTTAAATAAAAACCAGAGTTAATTATAAGAGAGTAAAGCCAATCTCTATCTGATAACTAAGCTACTGACCATCAGTCATATACACGAAATGAAATTCAAGCTTCGGCAGATAGACGCTTGATACTTGAACACGATTTAATGATACATTGACTGCGTTGCAGGAAGACAAAATACGGACGATGCTGAAAATTAGCGACGCACAAGTGGCCCAGGTAGAGGACAAACTCGTCTACCTTCCGCATTTAGATAGTAATTTAAACACGAAAAGACGGGCAACTTACTTATGCAGCCTCGCATCACCGTAGAGATCAGAAAGTCCATTAGTGACGTAGTGCCAATGCGGTGAACTACGAGCCTCAGGAGAGCCAGGATTAGAGAACATGTAGATGTAATCAAGAGGATCCGGTCCACCCATCCAAAATTTCCTCAGAGCTGTGACCTGAAGGGGACTGGGTTGGTCAGGATAGAGGCGATAGCAGGCTCGATAGATAGCTTGCAATCCAAGGCCCATATCAGCCGCAGTTGGAGTGTGTGGACTGCCCATAACGTTGTCCATTGGACGAGGAGGTGGCCGGCCACTTTTAACCGACATTATTCCAGAGGACTCAACACTGGCTCGCAATACGCTGGCGTATAGCTGGACACTGACAACACGAAAAGGGAGTGGATTGAGCTAGCATGCATGTTGGCCTAAATAAACCAATTGCAAATGCACCCAATGGTGATTGGTTGCAGGGCGCATGGTGGAATGGATGATAGCGAGTGGTTAGCCAATGAGAATGTAGCAATATTCACTAGCTCAGTACACCCCAGCCAATTAAAAAATGAGAGAATGAAAGGCTTTGTGCTGCGCTGATTGTGCGTTTGTAAAAATGAAGGTCCACTTGTTAATTATAAGTAGGCCTTTTAAAATAACTTCGGTGATAATGTATTCGGGTACATGTTCGTCCACGTTTCGCATTATGCGTTGCCAGAATTTAATGTTGAATAATACGTAACATTCCAATTGCACTTATGAATAAATTATACATCAACATGTGAAAAGAGCATGTTTAAATGACCTTTACTTGGTATATAAACCATGTGCCAGGATTATATTTTTTTAACAAAAATTCTACTTTCTAATTGAATGCAATTTTAGCGTTTAGTTAATCTATTCCAAAGAATTTTGACCTATGGGTTTCCAGGAGATTTACTGAAGAGGGAAGGATAGATCATTTACCTCAGATGATAATCAGTGATTCTAAAAAGGCCAAGGAAGCGTATTATTTTCCCAATATTTATTCCTAGATTAGTTCCATTGATATTCTATATACTTTTCCATGGTCTAACATGTGAATTTTTTTGAGATTAAGAACTATTAGCATGACTTTGAGGGCAAGTATATATAGGTTTTATTTAAATGTTAAGAAATGAATAATAAATCGTAAAATTAATCTACCGCAACTGGTAACGGATCTTGACGTAAACGCTTTGTAAATGGTTAGGATAATAATATGAATTAAAATTATTTAGGTCTTAAATAACATTGAAGTCTAAGAAAGATTTCGAACCTAAACTTAACTATAAAGAGGCATTAAAGACGAACTAGTAAAGTGAGCCATTACAAATTAGAACAAGCAAAATAAACTGAGAAGGCATCATTGTCCCTCTCGAACTGTCAAAGCATGAAAACTGATTGATTTATTTTTTCCGTTGTGAATTGATCCTTACTTAAGGTTCTTTATTCACTCACGTGACTGTTCATTCATAAGTCATTTACTCACTCTCGTTTTGTTTTCATTCTTTCAGGTGACATTTACTGTTCCGAGTTCTTATTTCCCCCACAATGTTCTTAACTTATGCATTATTTAACCGTACCTCGTTTTTCATTCCAATTCATAAAATTAGAAGAGCCGAATTCCATGACAAACTAATAATACTATCCATATATTATTGTGGTATATAGTTCTTGTGTTTTATTCGATTCCTTGTGTACAATTTCTGCACTGCGAATAAATAAGAACTACTGCATCATCTTTCAAGGCGTCGGTCAGATCCACATTATTTGTAATTTTATAATAAATGCATACTGATTTTCTCGACGTAACTTGTGGATGGACACTGGATACTGTTTCCGTGGTTCTCGCAAATTCACTGTTCAATAGGACAAAGAAAAGCCTAGCCAATTCGCGAGTATGTAATTCTCCTGATTTACAACTGACTCATCTAAATTAATAAGAGCATAATATAAGTCACTATGGCTGTTGCCACTACGGGATTGGAAGTTGGCTAAGCTAGCAGCCTCACTATCCAGCATACGGATCAAAATGGGCGTGCAGTGGACCAATAAGAAGTTTAGATGGAAGTAACCATTGTGACAAGATGGCTAATTTCTCGTATTTCCTATTGTTTCTTGATCCGCCTTTCCATCTTCTTTAATCTTATAGACATTTGTATTAATTTCCTTCTATCTTGCCTGTTTGGAATATGTTCTATAACAAACCTTTAATTAGACCATCCTTCTTGCAATAAAATTGTCAAGATATTGACTGTCGCTACTAATAGATGTCGTTAGTAATTGGCTCGTGTGTTTCTACCATTTATTAACATTCACCTCAACCCTAATTTCTATATAATCCAAGATCTTGTGAATAAAGAGTGAATTGTTCTCAAGTCAGATCTCGTTTTTTCACAAGAAATTACGACTTCCTCCTCACAACTCCGGATAGGGAGAGCCACCTAGAACCATGTTGGTAAATTGGACTAACGGAAAAGGTATGTAACCCTAGCACCATGTAATTTTGTCTCTTTGGTCGTTCACTTTATCTTGATGTTCGAAGTGCTGTTCTTGTAACCTGAGCTAACCCCAATATGGAGTCAGTGTTAATTCAAGCTTATGGGTCTATAAACTAGCTGTAAGTTTGAATTAGATTCATAACTTTTCCTCTTTATGCCCTCTGTTCAGAAGTACTGCTCCTACTCTCCCTGATATACAAGAATTTTACAGAGCGGATGTTGTCTACCAAATGGAAGTAAGCTAAAGCCGACTTTTTAAATCGTCCAATTTGGGAATAAAAGCATCAAAGGACGGCATATCTCTTTGAAATCTACAGCAACAAATCCAACTTTCAGCGAAATACAGTGTCGTATCATTATGGTCGGTTATTTTTGCGCGAGCACGCTCAGCATTGTACACAGTGGGAAAGACGGATCAAAATTCCAACTTTGTCTCAAGTTCCACTATGGGATATTATTATTATTATCAATTTTCACAGAAAATTTTAAATACGTTATATTTTTCAAATCCTTAGTTAAATCAACAGCATAATTCATTTAATAAATTAATTGTCACTATGAATTAGTCAGTAAAGGGAACAGGAGGAAAATTTCTAACGCTCATTGTGGGTAAAGAGTGGTATCGTAGAGCATACCTTGTGAGAGGCTCGAATTCCACCAATCTCTGTATTAACCAGACTTAACCGGTGCGGTTGGTCGCTCCACTCACCGAGTGTGGGCCGATGGAAATCGAACCCATGGCTGATACGCCACTGACATTTGATCACCTAATTTAACCAACGCCATGGACAATTCTCAAGCCCACTGAAGGGAAGTATTTTTCGAAAGTCATTTAGACGGAAGGGAACCTCTAATGAAGAGTGAGCATCACGCTACCTCACTAGATCACTTACAGCCAGTGCAGTAGGTCACGCTTTACGGGCCGATGATTACCGAACACTGACTTTGGTTATGTGAATACCTACCACGCTTACAAAACCCTAAAATACATATAGAGATATTTGAACCGAAAGTCCTAAATTTCTTGTTGTGATGTTGTATAGTCTTGTCTTCAATTGTGGATGCATACTATAGTTATTCAGATCCCGAAGAGGCAGAGACAAACCAGATAAAGCTAGTCTATTAACCAGACCGGCTTTATTGATGCAAATGAATATCTATTTATACATCTATTCGGGTTTGGTTGGATTGATTGGCCGAAGAAGATTTATTCAATCATAGAACTTCGTCGTCCTAATGTAGTAGAATAGGACTGGTTAGAAAATGATGAATGACGACTGACCTCTTCACGCTGTGATCTGTAACATTCGACGTGGAATCGATATTCCAATGCACGACAAAGCATAGTTTACCCTTCCTATCAATTCCTAAATAGATGGACCCACTCGGAAAACCTTAAACGCTACATGACACGGACTATGCAATAAAAGATTGGTAATTTCATCATATAAACTGGCTTTACAAAAGCTCAGTTAGCTACCTTTCACATTTTCCTTTACCTATTCTAACTGTTGCAAACAAGTTCTGGAATTTAAAATGCCAAAAATTTTCCACCGGTTACATGAGCGTGCTTCAAACATACACCAGACAATAAAAAACTTAACTGCTATTCTATTAACAAGATACTCAAGTATAGTTACACGACAAAAAAGAATGAGATTAAAATGATAACTTTTTCATATCTCGCGTTGAGTATATTCATGAAATCATAAGGCCAAGACCAACCAAATAGGGATTTGTGTGTAGAGAGAAGAGAGAGGGTGGGGAAAAGGATAAGCGAAAAGGAGAGAAATAATATAAGACATAAGTCCTCCTCTCTGCCTAGTCAATATCATCAAATAGCATAGAAATCGGTGATGACGTTGATTGTCCAGACCTCGAGGCTGGCGACTCATCACTTATCAACTCGCCACTGCTCTCATCCCCAAATATCCGCATGATATTAGACATCAGCCCATTGAAAGGATCATTTTGCTTTCGCACTCCAAAGTACAACTGGCTGATCTTATCAATATACTCAGCATAAGTGGGATCACGCATAAGCTGACTCCGATATTGATTGCAAAGGAAAGAGAGTACATCATAACCGAGCTTTCTGTCAATGGCTAACATCAACAACCAAACAAAATTGAGCAGTGGAAAGTGACTAAATGGTGGTCCGGCTTCAAGTTTGGGATGATTTCGTGTGTAGGTATAGAAAGTGAGGGCGGCTACAGCAGCCTTTTTTGCACAGAGGAATTGAAGCACAGCCTGAGTGACAAAAAGGTCGATTTCTGAAAACAAACCGTGAAGTTGATGAAATTCGATTAGAAAACGCCCAACTTTGTAGCCGTCTCCAGCTAGCATAATGCGATTTCTGGCTTGGGAGAGAGCACCCTCCTTGAGTAACTGACGTCCGAGAAATTCATTGAAAGCACTAAGTTTGACTTTGTCTCTTTTTAGAAGAGAAAGGCACTTGGTGATAAATTTAAGCCGATCGGTACAAGTTGAAGGCATTGCTGCTGTGAATTGGCAAAGGCATTTAAGTAAGGAGTCTGTTATAGGCTTCTGATTTTTTACAATGACATCAACGCATATACAAGCTAGATCACTGCCACACTCCCATTGTTGATTGTCAAGAAAGAATTTAACACCATCCAAGAGATCTTCAAGAACATCGGCATCAGTTTTATGCAAACTGCTGCGATAATAAGCCGATTTGTAGAGCTGATGCGCTTCATAAAAACGTTTTTCATCCTTGGCTGCTTGTATACGTTGCTTAAGTCTCGATTTCATTACGGTAGAGAGGAACTAAAATTGTAGATAGACGCAAGTATATGATCAGCAAAAATATATGATTAAATAGCTCAAAATGGACGATGGTGCACCCAACAATACAATGGTAATGGGATACATAACCGACTCGGTGAACATGAAATAACTTTAAAGCCTTATTTATAAAATAGGAACAATTTATAAAATTAACCAAAGGATTTACTTATTAAACAACAGATAAAGCAGGTTAACAAGATAAAACCCAAAAATCAGAATCGGAGGAAGGCTGAATGCTACCCGAAGTATCGACAAAAACAGTGATAATTTATATCGAAAAACAAGAGTTTTCTTAAGAAAGATATTGAAATCAAAAAGAAAAAGGAGTAATAATTTAGTAGAAAAAAACAATAAATAACAGAAGAAAAGAGAAACACTCACTGACGCTCCGCTATATTGGCTGATTCACAAATAATTGGCCAAACGCGGGTAAGCATTTCAATCTGCGTCATATTAAGAAAAATATTGGTAGCAAACTTAAAAAAAGAATAATAAATCATACAACTGGCTTCAGTTTGAATACTAATTTAATAATAAATGTGTACTTAGACACCCTTGATAATACTATTAAAATAAAAGAATTAATGTAATCGTTGGAATGTAATTAGACATAATATGAACGAATACAAGTACAATAGGCTGGTAACGATTTTTAACATAAAACTAATCATTAGATTTCAGTAAAGGTAAATAATAATTGTTGATTGACTATTTTATTTCCCGATTACAAAATCAAATAGATATCTCGAAAAATTTATATATATATATAAGCTTATTCGGCAAGCGATACAATTAGTGTTCAAATGATGATCCTTGCTCATATCCATTCAGTAACTGTTATTTGAAACTCCTGGCGACATGTTCCATATTATATATTCAAAGTGGCTTTCACCCCTAGATATAGGCCGCATTTCAAACAAATGTATGTTCGGATAAAAAAATTGAAGTCAAGTGAACTTTATAGATAAAGAGGAGAGGTCTCTCATTTAACTGTGTATGAAAAATCATGGAATTGAGGTGTTAGAGAAAATCTCTCTGGCTCACTTAAATTTAAACTTCTTTCATGTCCCTAGGTATCAATTAACAACAATTCACACCGGGTCATCGCTGAGGCAAATACATCAAGAATTCAAAGAAGCCTTCGGTAAGACACTCAACAAAGTCGATTTCTTTCCCTCAAACTGCAAAACTCTTCGTCAAAAGAATTGAAGCAAAATTACCAAAATGAACCATCATCAATCGTATGAGAATATGACTTGAACGCCGTTGCTCAAACATAACGGTTAGTCACGACTTCAAGTATTCCATTTCTGATGATTTAAGTCTTGCAAAATGAAAGAGTCCATAGGGAATGTTCAATTTTAGGGGCTGAACTTTTCAGATTTCCCCAGTGATTTCATTCGTGCCATATGCAAAATCTCCATTTTCATTTCGTATGCATGATGCGAACTTTAACTGCTACCCAATGGTCTCAATAACCTTCTTCCTCACGCGTGTCCACGAGGTCTTCTTGCGAAATTATTCTTAAGATTAGGGATTTATCAAATACGATCATCATCTCCGGCTTGGCTCTCGCTGTTAATCAGATCTGAGAACTTAAAAAATGTGAACGAGCTTAATGACAAACGATGGAAGTGAACGGAGATGAGACGTCCAACTACTTCGTCTTCGGGAAATGGAGTGATTAGGAATCCACGGATCAATCACTACAGAGAAGCCCATCCGACTGCTTCCGCCTGTTATATTCTCATTCCCAGGTATTTGCAAATCTTTCTTACGATAAATTTTTACTCAGCCTGTTAAGCCGAGGCCTGATCTTATATAACATTGCCGAATATATCGAAACTAAGTCATGAAGTGAAAATTACTTGTTAAAGTCGGAGCTGTAGAGAAATCAGTACTGTTCAGGAGACAAATTTTCGAATTTCCTCTTTTTTCCCCCACATTAATTGTAATATCGTAAATGTTGCATCCTTCTTTCCACCACTGATACCAACATTGATAACTCCTTTACCAAATGAACTATGTACAAGCACTGCGACTGAAGGCAAACACCTAAATGATATAATTATTTAGTTTTTTATAGAAAATAGATAAATAACAAATAAAAAAGTGAAATTTATTTTAAATTCGAATTGTGTGCGAACATTAGCCTGAAGTTACTTAAACCACACCTAGCTCCATCATATAACTAATGGCCATGCATTTCTCACGAGAGTTCTTAGTGGGTTTTGCATTGATCAGAGGATATACTTCACCAATTTTACACTGGTTTCTGCTTCATAGTGGGCAAAAAACTCAACACTTTTTTAAAAATTCGAACGACTGGAGAACCCAAAGATGAGTAAATTTAAAATCGAATTGTTTAACAGTTAAGTCAGCTCATTTCACACTTAAGAAATATAATTTTCATTATATATGCCGGCTGGGGATGAAAAGTTTTAAATATTTTGTTTGTTATTTTAAGGTAACCATTCACCATCTTTTCTCCAATGGCCAGTCACGATCAAATCGTGTGGACACGAGTATCAGGCTTAGTGGGCACCATGTGAAATTAGGACATGGATATGACTCTAATTACCACCACTGAAACTGCAGCCTACCAATTGCTAGACAAAAAGGTTAACAACAGCAGTCAAGGGGACCATCTTTTCGAATTCAAGAAGAATGGAGAAATTTACTTCTGATACGGGTGATTTGATTACTCGGATGTACTTGGAAACCACAACGCTTACTGTGACAGCTAGAAATGGTGACACTTTCGCATTTTCTTTCCGTTTGGCAGCAGTTAGGACACCTCGTTCGACCTCGTACAAATCACTTACATCAATTAGTCCATCAAATGTAAGTTTTGTTTTTCTGAATTGATCGCATCAACCATATATTTCAGAGTAGAATATGAAGTTTAGTTTTAAAAGGTTATTTCGTTGAGAAATTTATATTGTATTCATTCCTGAGGGGAATTGGTTATTTTAAAATTGAGGTGATTTGATGTTTTCACCACTTAAAAGGCCACTGAATGGGGCAAGAATTTAGTGAAATCAAAATCCTGGGATGGCTAAAGCCTCATACTGGAATCATTTACCTACTAGCCCTAATGACCCAAAATTAGAAATCAGGTAACGAAATTCAATACGCATACACCAGCGTTTGATTGTTTATTGATCTCAAGATGATAGAAAATAGTTAGCCCACATTAGAGTCTGCCAATGGGTCACTAAGAAATTGTTTTCCCATCAAAGCACGGTTAATTTAGTGAGCGAAATCAGTAATAAACTGCTTCTAAAGAATGCTAATGACCAATTTCAACTAAAATCTGAATACGATAAGTTCTCTTGATCTAACTGAGAGGTGAGCAAGTCTTCGATTAAATGAACCGAATTTTCCTTTCATTTCCAAATTTTAGAATGCAACTTGTTTATTAGCTTCTCAGACTATGTAGCATACTAATTCTAAAAGTAAGTGGCTATTATTGTCATTTACACTTAAGCTAATTCAGTTGTCATTAACAGGTTAGAAAGAAAACAATTTTTTCAATGATTAAAGAGCAAAATACTAGTACGGGACCAAGCAAACTTTCTCTATTTCCCCCAAAACGGGCTCAGCAACGACCCACAATTTTGATGCGTTTCAACAATTATGGAGAATCTTTAAGTCATTTATAATAAAGTTTATAAATTGCTACTTTAATATCTTTTGGATAAATATATTCCATTTTATTGAACAGCGTACAAATACAATGTTTCTGACGAAGGCTGACCACTAACTTAGGCAAATTCTTACATATAGTAAATCCACCTGATTGAGTTCAATAGTGAACAGTTTTCCATTGTCCAAATTTGCGTACAAAAATCTATGTTTGTGCTATAAAGTAACCAACTAGGAGTTCTGGTAGTAATCTCGCAGAGCCAACAATCTAGAAAACTCGGTAATATAGCAAATTAACACAGAAGCTAATAACCCACGGCAGATCAGAAGGCACGTTATAGTCAACACGAGTGTATTAACGAAACTCACTCTCAGTTGGTATCGGCTTAAACAAATAAGAATAATTATCAATCGGCTTTTATCGGTGGGGAAATGAAGAAAGAAATTACATTTTTATTCAGAGAAGAAATATTGGGAGCTGGGGAAAACATTTATCATTTCTTCTAACAGTTTGCTTGCCCGAATAGTATGTTGGAGCTAAGATAACAGCTAACGGTTTATAGCTAACAATTTATAACTGCAATAACAGTCACCAATTAGTAGCTGTTTAAGTAAGAGCTAACAACAATCGCGGTGCAGAACACCAAGAGTTAACTAGACCAAAAATGTATTCTAAGACGCTACAACGAGGATTGAAGCGAGTGACATATATATATATATATACAGAGGGGAGCATACTGAGGCAGAGAGGAGACGAACTGGAAACGTAGGAGCAGTAACGGACGCGCCTGAGTTGTCATTGAGTGGGAAACAAGGCTAGCTTTAAATGAGTCACTTGGGTAAGGACGCGCGAGAACATGAGTGCAGATGTACTTTTTAGGTGAAACAAGGCGGTTATAGAAAGGCGGAAATCGATGGGGGGCGTTTAGACATGACAGATTTGGGTTATGCGTCATAGGGACACAAAAGATGTCACTCCAGCTTCGTGGACGAAAAACCGAAGTATTGTCATAGAGAATGCGGATATGACAATATTGTCTGAAAATGCATAGAGATTTATCCTTCAAGTACAAGGCAACATGATTGAGAAAATTCTATTTGAATTAAAGACTGATTTAAACTTTTGCTCTTTTGAGCCAATGTTCGTACCTCGTAAAGACGCCTTTAGAGATGAGCATTTACTGAATGGAATGCTTCCAGATATTTTTTTCTGACCTTTTAAATTTATGGGCTTAATTAAAAACATGACAAAAATATTGATCTGAGCAATGAAAGTTGGCAATTCCCAAAATCAGGTATGAGAAAGCTCATAAAAGGATACACCGGAATAAAAACAGAACTTTAAATATAATTTAATATTAATTCAGTATTCGAGGCTGGGAATTTTCCTCCTACCTAGCTTTAATTCGTTTAGTTCAAAACTGAGATTAAAAAATTTTCTTTGGCATTTTTACCATCTATATGACATCAGAACTTTCTGCATCATTATTTGAATCGGTATTCACGGTTGATCTTAAAATGAAATTAAATATTATTTTATCTTTGCCACAAGTTTTCGTAACTTAAACTTTTTAAGAGTTCCGTTGCTTGAAGCTAAATAATAATGCCAATTGTTTACAACAACTCCCTTGAATATTTTTCTTTTTCTACTTATATTGGAAAATTTTTAGGATAACTCAGAGGGAACACGTCAGATAGGCCAGGCCAAATGATTACAGTGTCCAAAATCACAATGTCTGGATACCATGCAACCAACATCACCTAGATAGCTTCAGAGGGGATATGCTAATACCACTTTTTCCATCGTTACCAAAGTAGCAATTTTACGTTTAGTTAACTACTGCCAGCCCTATGATTTATATATAAAGATGAAATTTACTTTTGGATTTTATAGACGGGCAATGCTAATTAAGACTTTCATAACACGCGCATTTTTTTTAGATTTCTTTTAAGTCTACTTATCAATGGAAAATACAGAGATTCCCGCAATTCAAAATCTTTTGGACGAGTTAAAGGGCTGAACAGAGTCATGCATACACCGTATCACCACAGTCAATAGTATCCATTAGAGCCTTCTTTCAAAAATGATACCTGGAGATGAATAAAAAGGAAGCATCATAAATCAATTTTGCTTATGCTGTTTCGATTTCCATGTAGGACTTTTTATTAGACTTTGAAACTCCGTCACCAGTCACGGTCGGTGGGGTAGAAAATGTTTATTTCCGCAGTGAAACGCTCATTAAATCAAATATCTACGTGAAGAATTTGCTTTATGAAATTGCCTCTGAATCCGGTTATTTAGTGGCGAAGTAGATTCAATTCCAAGATGGGAGAACTATCCCAGGGATTATATTTTTGAATTTTCATTTGTCAAGTACATATGGTACCGCTGGTAGCCCATTAGTTAATGCTACGGTATCACTCGGTCCGGTTCTCAATACTGGTAAAAAAGCTAATGATGAAAATAGTGTAGTAACTTTTGACTTCCCACACGCACATTTATTTCGATTGTCATTTGTTCTGAACGACCACCACGATTTGTTGTTGAGTAAACAAACCGATTTTATCAAAAAGAATCCTAAACTACAAAGTTTTGCATGAATAAAGTTGAATGGATAAAGTGTGTATTAAATACATGTGAACTACCTGATTTGGCTAATAAGTGTTAGGAGAAATGGTAATTATTTTCCCCCGCCCCCAATATTTCTTCTATAAATAAAAACGTAATTTCTTTCTTTATTCCCTCACTGATAAAAAATACTTGATAATTACTCCTATCTGTTTAAGCTGATACCGATTGAGACGAAGTTTCGTTAAGATGCGAGCGTTTACCATAGCATGTCTTGTGTTCTGCCGTGGGTTATTGGCTTCTGTGTCAAGTTGCTATATTACCGAGTTTTCTAGATTGTTGGCTCTGAGAGATTTGCTGCCGGGACCTCGAGTTTGTTACGTTATAACAATAATATACCACTAAATCGAGATGACATGAACAGCCACAGAATTAAATATATCGATCAAAAGCCATTTTATTTTGTGGAAACAGTCTCACTCATGGACCTGGGAGTCCAACGATAAAATTTTAATATGCAAACATGAGAATATGGAATTAAACGATCAAGTGCTTTGAAGCTACATCTTCTTGAACGCCTCCCAATTTCTTTCCCTATTGCACTCGCTTCCTGCTTTATTTATTTGTATTCTTTCCAACGATTGAAATTTGCATAATTTTTTTGCACACCTCCCTTTCCTTGAATGTCATTTATGATGCGTATTGAAAATTTGAACAATTTAGTCGACTAATGCCTGTCAATAAAATTAAATATTTTAATACCTTAAAGATACTATTGGTGAAACAAACCAAATTTGATATTATTTAAATTGTATACGAACATAATTGGATCGAGTTACAAAAACCAGAAAGTTACTAGGCCCATCCTAATATGCAAATTTGAACTTATTTATTAGTTAAAAGATTTCGATACAAGTCAATACCTAGTTTCATCGACGAAAATGCGGACTACATATTTCTAGAATCCGCATTCCAATTAAACTGTCAACCGGGAGTTCGAGCGGATGCCAAATATTCCATTGAGTTCCGATTCTACGATGGTACCACCCTGTTAAAAAAGCCAAACAGAAAGGTTATTTTAGCAGATGTCAACAACCTTGTATTGGACATGAATTTCAGGCACTCTAATGTTAAACAACCAAGGGGTGAGTAACAGGTATTTTCAGGTTTTAAATTGATGCAATTTGTTATTACGGTAGGTAGCCGACACTGAGATTTCCTAAGTAATTAGCTTAGTTACAAATACAAACCTACTACACCTAAATATCCGAGAAAGGCGCACGTTAGTGATATAGGTCATTTTAATTTGTCCGCGTTTTACCACCGTATTATAAGGAAATTGATTGAATAGAAGGGAAACAAAAAAGTGGTCTTAAAAGGTGGAAAATAAAGATTCCTGAATGAAAGAATTATTTTTTAGAGAAATATTACTTTCTTCTACAAACTAAATTTTATAATATTTTCATATAATTAACGCGGGATTTTAACATTCTTCATTCAGTTTCTGACCGATTAATTAAATTTTGATTTTAAGATGCAAAAATTAACTTATACAAGTTGAAAAAATTATTTAATGAACTACTTGGCAATATTAGTTAGGGTTTAGGATTTCGAATTTGTGAGATTTCTAGAAATGAAGAGTTTCGAATCGGTCCGTTGAAACGAGCGACAAATTCAAATTTTGACGGAGAATACTATAAGTTTATTTTAAAACAAATGCAATATAGAGGTTATATTTGCCATAGCTATTCAATCAAGAAGCTGAACATGCCAATTTAGAAGGTTCAAAAACACTTCTGAATGGAATGCTAAGTTGATTTTTTTCTTATAGCCCACCAAGCTACTTATACATTGACATAAGTCTGTCAGAGACCATCGATGGTAAGATCAAAATTTTGGAAAAAATAAAACTGACATATTTATCCCCTGATTTGGGTATAGTGGCAGCAAGAGTACAATAAAAGCGATTCCGATAGCATGTAATTAAGTTGCAAATATTTTTTGCATAAAAATGAGCGCAACTATAATGTAAAATTTATCAAACTGGATTTATTACTTATTAAAGAATACGTGCTCCCGGTTGACTACACCTTTTGCTGCCAAACGTGTTATTATTTGAATTGGCATAAAAGTAATTGAATTAGAAAATATTTGATGCCAACAAATTTTTGAAAAGTATGAAATTATATATAGCCATTTACTGAACTTATTATCGTGTATAACAATAAACGTTTATAATATTTATAATAAATATGATTATAACATTTATTCTCCATACATAAAAAATTTAAACATTCACTGGTCTGGGAAGCTCACGGATAATGAAAATGTTTTCTACAGTAGGAAATAAAATAATGCTTCCGCTTTATAACAGTGGCAGAGCTAAAGCGTCTTATCTCTAAGATAGTTTATTAGTTTAACAAATGCAAATATTTTAGTCACACCATTCTTTTAAATTACTAACTATATATATTACACTTATTTATCATAGATGAAAACTCAATTTACTTGAATGACATACTTCCCCTAAGAAACTGTCTTGACGGTCAAATTTTCATTTCATGCGATCAATACTTACCCGATTCGGGAAAGTGGCTCACGGCTCTCGATGAAAATCCAACTATTTGGAAGTGCATGAAGAATTAAGGGGACAATTTCGATAATTTGTTCTGCTATTTTAGATCTCGGATCTGAGATAACACATAATAAGACCTACTTGCTCTTCAACAGAACACTGATTTGGTGTCCCAGTCCTTCAAGATCTTAGGTGGTTTGTGAAGATTATGGCAAATCTTGGATATCTATCCATCAATTCGTCTTCAGAAAAATTTTTCTGGTAACAGGAGTCATGTTAGATATCTTTTTGAGAGAACGATACGAACATCAAGCAAGTTTTTTGACGTGCAGGTCAATTCAAAAGACACAATCGAATACTATTTAAAATTTTAAATAAAAACGAATCCATGAAAAATAGAGGGAAATGAATAAGATGAATTGATGCCAGCTCGTATTACCATAACGGCTGACGAAACTGCCAATATAATATAATATATATTGTGAAATATATATATAGCCTGATTCCAGCTTCTCAGTAGCAACGCGCTTGGCGGTTTAAATTGTTTTGCTGCAGCTATTAGAAGGGAATAATTTTTAGAATATGTATGATATCGACAGCACGATATCCAAGCTGTCCTCTTACAATCTTTGCCTTTTGGAAAGACTGTTTTCTGTTAACCCTTAGATAGACCATCTATTCTGTGACAAGGTGTGTGCTCTAATTTTGTCGGGCTCCTAAGGCATCTTTACTGTCAAGATTGCAACTGCGTACATATAATGACCCCAAAGACGCAGAGTGAACACGTCTCAGTATATTTTGATAAGTCATACCTATTGGTGGGGGGTGGGAAGGAGCGGAAGGCAAATATAAATTTCAGACACCACAACTGCAATCCCTTCAATTTCTAAGTCAATCTGAGAATAATAAAACTAAAAATTGGTATTTAATTGCAGAATTGATATTAGTAATGTCGATCCTAAGTATCCTAACTGGAACGAAGATGAGACAAAAGTGAAAGATATCATGGAAAGCGACTTAATTCATAGAAGCTGAATGAAATAAACTGGGTTATATCCATTATTTTAGGCGGGTTATTTCGAAAAGCTCTATACAATCATAACTTGAAACGTTTAAATATTTATTTTTTTTCTAAATCTTATTATTGTCCAAAATGGCCCGATTTACAACAGTAGATTGAAAGTTGTTGATTTAAACAAACTTTGAACTGTCCTGTAAATGCCAGCTAAACGAAGAAAATTATGTAATTATCTTATACTCATTATCCTTTCATTCGAATAATGTTAGATACCTCCTTTACTACTTTCCTACGTCGAAATAAATTTCTAACATATTTTTAGCCAAATTTAAAATAAAATAAATTTATTATGATTATCAGTCTGAGGGTGACAAAGTTCGTCAAATAGATATTGTTAAATTTTAGTGAAATGTACTAAGTTCATTTTGAATGGAAATGCACAGACATGTAATTAGTCTTATGCTCCTATGCTTTTAAGTAAATTCCAAATAGATATTCAACATAATCCGTGGATTTTATGGAAAAGTCCGAATCAAAACTTTCCTAATTATTGCATTAGTTCAAATATCGTCAGGTAAAATCTAAGGTTAACAAGAAGTCCATCTCACAAATTAGGCGTTTACATAAAAAACATAAAAAATTGCTCAAATAAAAGATTATTAAAAGAGGTGAGAGATTAACTGGTGCAGAATTAAGATTTTAGGGGAGTATATCGTTTTCTTAATAACTATGTCTGATATTAAAAGCCATCAAATTAAGGGAAACAATATTATAGCAATTTAATGGATATATGATGGTAGTAATGCTCATTAACACCGAAATAGTCAGATCAGTGACCACAATTGAACTTGTGGTTTTCACAACGCTAACAAGTCCGATTGAATCACGTGCGCTAGAACTTTCTGGGAAGTGCGATATGTAACCAGTCGCGTATAAAACAAGCGCGGCGTGTGTGCAGAGCCCTCCTCAACCAATCAGCAATCAGGATATCTGTAGCCTAGCTTGGTTTTGTACTTAATGACTAAGCTTTTGACAACGACACATACATAGAAGTGAGTAATAAACCCTCTCCACTCAACACATTGCTTGTTCCTGCTACTTTGGGCATAACCTAGCTAATTTGGGAGTAAATTAATCATAGAGGGTATTTGGATTGCTTAGGAGGATTACTAAGGTGTAGCGAAAAAACTTATTGGTGTAGCATCCGCTACAAACTATTTAATTATTCCCTGCGATCAGATGCTCTCCCTTAACTGAAAATCGGAAATAATTTATTTGCTAATATTAATGGTACTAATATAGGATTTACGTAGATTTTTCATGTAAAAACATGATTTTCCAAATAAAACGAAATCAGTTGCTATCCCGAAATTTATGGAAGTACTTTTAACAGAAAATAAACTAAATTTATTTGTCGGTTATTTTAATGGCAACATTCTTTGCACTCGCGACAGTCACAATGGTCACCCCTGGTGCAGGGGTCACAACAGTTGCATTTTCCTTTTCCTAAAATATATTTATGAAAACATTGTATTATAGTGCTTACAACTGAAACTAAATGTATATCAAGCATGCGTTTGTAAAATACATAAAAGAAAATAATCCGAAGTAATCCGAAACTTACCGAACATTTTGAAATAATTTTGTTTGTTTAAGTTTGTCGAATTAAAGTCTTATTTACTAGTATTTATAATTTATTTAATTAATCTTTGACCAATGAAATTTTCTGCTCATGGTGGATGACTTAAAATATGAACTATTATCGAGTACTTTGATTTTTTAATAGTGCTTTAAAGAATTCTCATCTTTGCCGATCACGAGATGGTGTAAAATCGAAAACAAAGAACGAATCCTTCAATGATAGTATTTAAATTAAAAGCATGACTGCCTATCACATCGGCTAATTCTAAAAAGCGTGATTATTTTGAGATTAAAGTTGCTTCTGGATTTTAAAATGAAAATAGTGGGTAGAATATTGAAAAACCACGTGCAAAAAATCACCTTTACTAACATACTGTGCCAAATAGAACCATTCGGACAGTTGAAAGAGACGAACTTGATGAAGTTAATGATACTCAAATTTATCAAGTCGCCAAGCAACGAGAGTCCAGATATCAAATAGCTTAATTACATATAAGACAGAGTCTATATAAAGCAGAAAATTGTATCTCATAATCTGTATTTTACATGTGCATGTATCTGCATGTCTTATAACACATATCCAACACATTTAAAATTGGTCAGTTTCATTGGCAATGTATAAATATTACAGCTGTCATTTTTAATTGGTTCATTAATATATTCGAGACAACCTGACCATTAAAAATTCATTAAATTTAATGGGAGAATTGATGCAAACAAAAGATTCAAAGGTATCATATGAATAAAAAATATTCAATAAATGGTAGGCTTCTCGTATTCAAAACGATAAACTTACAAAATACCGAATTATAATAAGAAAAATGACATGACTTATTGATATAACTTGCTATTCATTGATGACTGTACGGCCATTATCTGTTGCAATTGTTAATGTGGAGAGTCATTGCAAGTGGCATTTCTATTAACCTTCTTGGCAAGCTCAATTCTCTTAAAGCACACTACTTTCTAATGGTCATGCGTTTATCCCTAAACGTCTGGAGAAGTTTTGGATTGTGTTGTAACTATTCCAATGGTTTTGCCAACTTTATACCTACAAATACTCATTTTTAATCATACTCCAATTTCGACGCCTATCTGAATTCCACTGTATAACTCTCACAAGACAATTTCTACACCAAGTCCTCCAGCTAACTTCTTAACAGCTGTATCTCCTCCTAACTGCTTTTAGTTACGGAATTCAGTCTGCTGTCCTTTTTCCTCCTCTCTCTGCCACTTTTACTAAAGTTCAATTTTTTTGAGTCTTCTTAGCCCTCGTAATTCTACATCTGGAGACATAAGACTCATTCTGCTAAAAATGACAGTCTCTACTCCTACTGCAATAAACACTATGAAAATTGGCAATCAAATGACAACTTAAGTAGTTTTAGATGTTCATTGTATAATAGAAGAGTTTATATCTCTTACGATAGCCCAAGTTGTATAAAAGAAACCATACACATTCAAGACCATAATAGAAACCATAATAGGGATATCTTAGATTTATCAATGAAAGATGAAAGAGTTTTACATCTTTTGGTTAAAAATGACTATTCGTTAAATTTAGGGCAAAAAATAACATGTTGAAGGGATCTTAATAATTTGGGAAGGGCTATTTAAAGGCCAAACAAAATCTTTCGAGAGATTTGTGAATTAATTGTTTAGTAATACATATTGTTATTTTTCATGTGTTCATTGTTATTCATGAGTTGTGATCTTTCAAGAAATAGCGAAAATTCGATTTGAGACGCTGAATTAAGCACGGGGTGGAGCGCAAACAAATACAAAGGGTAGAGTCAATACTGTATATTACCCTATAAGATAATATCCTTATTCTATTGTTAAGAAAACATCCTTGTAAGTGCATGGATTTTAATTTAGGATACACAAGGCTAATAAATGGCAAAATCTCAAAGAAAATAGTTAAGTTTATTATTACAACAAGCCTTTTGAAATTGAAGTTTGCATGAGTAATATAAGTTAAATATTAAATCACTTTATTTTTCCAATGGAACTGTGACCTACTTTCCTGTCTATCGAGTCACGGACTCATCATTTATCACTGAACACCTAGCGAAGTGAATGAACGATCGCAATGATTATTTCTTGTTAATGATGAAAACGCTAGGAGGGGCTCTAGAAAATCTTAATTCAATTTTACTACACCTCCCTTCATAGGCCTGTGGTTGAATCAATGAAATGGATGCTATAGCTCAATCTTTTAAGTTGGAGATTTTCAGATATACACTTTTATTCCTTTTTAGACCAATTATTATATGCTTGTGGAGAATATATAGCAAAAAAGTGCTATGAAATTTAATGTAATCTACTTCTCGTTAGCATTCAAAATTAAGAGCCTGTTAAACAATGCTATTATAACTCACATCAAGGCTGAAAAATTACAATTTTTCATTGCGAAAAGGCATCCGAAATCGGAGAAGTTCAACGAAGAATAAGAGAGGGGTTCGAATAGATAGCATCAAAAGAGTTACTTCATTTGACATTCGGATTCGGGTTTTATGATGGGCAGTTCAGTGTTACACATTCTAATATTTAAATTTTGCAATTCATCTCCAAAACCACTGATTAAACTCTTATCAAAAAAATTTTCCAGCGCTTTTCGATCGACTATTTAGGCTGATCTGTCTTGCCCCTTAAGCTTATATTTTTTACATTCAAAGGCCTAAATGCAGATTGATCTTAGGCAGTTAACACGATCTTAACATAGCAAACCTCACAGAGCAGGGATCCTTTAAGGTGCACTCAAATCTTTTATTAGACTTTTGAGCTTTACTAAAGGGACAACACCCGATAAGAATCCTACAATTTACTCCAGATTTTATTTTGCCTTCCTCTTGATAAGTGTTATATCGATTTCTAAAGAGTATTCCGCATGTTAATTTTAAATTTTAAAGAGATTTACTTTTATTATTATTGCCTAGCTACCTATAGGCATTTCGGTAACTGCTCAACTGAGTTATATTTTGTGCTTTAATTCCTAAGCATTCAGTGTAAGATTTAGGCAATTTTGGCAGTATAATCAAGAGAAATACCTATGATTTATGGTAATTGGATTAAAGAAATAGGTCACACATGCAAAATCATGTTTTAGCTTCCAGATTTTTATTTTGCCTTCATCCGGGAAACACATTAAATCTATTAAAGAAAATTTTGAGAAGAAATATAAATTTCCAGTGTCGGAAAATATGGAGATGGCGTTAATATTTAACTCGAGTCTCTTCACTAGAGATACTTTCAGAGCCCGATCAAGATAGGGTTAAAGATCTCTCCTTATGATCTTCCTAAAAGCAAGCAGAATATGAAGTCCTTCCCGAAATTAAAAGACTTAGAGGTGAGTTGGATTACGAATGTATTGGGCAAGCGTGGATAGATAAGTGAGGAAGTGAGACAGGAAACGAGGTAGGTGTCGGGAGGAGAAGTGGGAATTGGGAGGAAAAGGAACAGACGTCAGCGCTGAATGAGTGGAACCTAGCTTGTAATACACGGAGCAAAATTAAGTACGCTTAAAGGGGTTGACTGGTCTTGCGCTCTTTGTTCAGATGAGCAACCAAAAAAATTCATCATCTGTTAATTAGGACACGCAAAGGTGGGTTAGCATTTGTGCACTACACATCCATATTTTTTAATAAGTCTTTATTTCCTATTTATGATATCAAACAGAACCGAAAATTAATTAGGAAATCTAAATCAGTTTATTATATTCGTCCTTGCTAATATCCTAGTCAAGGCAGTTTAGCTGTTCGATCACAGGTTTTCAGATGAATATATGTTATTTCTATTCCAGAGTTATAGGATTCGAATAACTGCTAATTTAAATGTTCACGATATAATGTTGCCAATGAAAAACGATCCTTCTTGACTAATAATACCGGTCAATAAGCACTGAACATCGTAAACAAGCACTTGCGGCAATTCAGGAGACAAATTTTGAAATTTGAATTTTGGACCGTGACTTGCTCGTTTAGTAAATGTATTAGTACCCGAATCCAAGAATCAAATGAAGTAAGACTTTTTAACACTCCTTATGTTGTTCTCTATATACTTTTTAATCCCCTCCACTTTATCATTTATTTGACTTGTCAATTGATTCCCATAATTAAAAATTGTGAAAATATTCTGTATTACTGTTAGTAACATCATTAATATTAAGGATGAAAATAACGTATGAATATCAATATTTTTATTCACAATTATGCTACTTAAGATTGTTTAAGTAACAAAAAATATGTCGATGTTGGTTTTGTTTTTTCTTCGAATTGTTGAGAAGATGAAATTTTCTTACGTGCAGTTAATCGGCTTTGAGTTTTAACACATCCAAGATGAGATAGATAAAAATTTTAAGTTACTAGAGCTCCGTAGGATATGTGTACTCAAAGTGAACACCAATTATAACATAGAATCTAATCATAAAAGGATAATTTAGCAAAATATCAATATATTTGAGTCGTTTGGCTAAATAAGGCTAATAAACATGTTACCTTGATTAATTATCGGTAAATTTTATTTTTGTTGAAGGCGTCCCAGTATACTATTAGATCTTACTAGTTTGTCTACTGAGTTAAACGAATATATAGAAGAAAAGGGGTGGTTAAATGTCTGTCCAGAGTCGCCAAATTACAATCCCAAATTACCCAAAGTTAGAAGATGAGAAATTAGCTGAATACTTCTGTCTGATGCAATAATGAACACAACTGCGCTTTCAGTGATCTGCTTGCTATTATTTAAAAAGAAGTAGTTAACAGAAGGACAATTATCCAAGACACACTGTGTGATGAAATTAAGACGGGGTACTAAAGCGTACCAGTTTGGGAGACTACTGGAAATATTTAAATGAAAATATTTTAGAGGAAACTAGCGAAAGATAAAAAGTCTTCTCGAGATGACAACATTTTAGCTTAGCCCACCACAACTCCACCACACCACCACAATACCACAATGAACAAAATATGCTTTGAATATTTCTATTGACGGAGATCCGGCATTGACGACTATTATTTAGCTGGTAAGCTAAAAATATGAACGGGGTATTCGAAGTATTGGAAGGCAAGTTATACAATTTAGAGATCTAAAGAACAATTTCTATATTTAAAAAAAATCGACGAGTTACTTAAGGTAATAGCAAACACAAGATCAATGCATTATGTAGATGATGAAGAGAGTAATGCAGTTAATGCCCCAGTTTTTTAAAGTAAAACATCGTTTTAACCCTCTGTTCTTGTAAGTGAAGCTTTGATTAATCTGTGACAGAGGTAGACGATTAATCCGAAGCGATTCTTTAATCAGGATGACAAAAATATATGAATAGGGACCAGACTTCAATGACAAATATTTTGGAGGTATGATTCGTCTATTTTATTATCTATAAGAATTCCGAGAATTTATATTGCATGATATGTAACAAGTTTTGTTACAGAACTGATAAATTTAATTGAGTATGCAATGAGGTTTTACAAACTGTGCTTCCAGGCTTTGAGCTGTTGTCCTTGTAAACTCTTGATCGAATTTAATTCACCCTTCCTGTTGCAATTCAGTGTCTCCAGGAAAGAAACAGAGGATTAGGACACTGAACTCATATAAAACGCTGTTCGAATGGATTCCAAACGGGAAGTTCCATGAACAAGTGCTCCAGGGCTAAAAATAGAAATAACACTAATTTAAATAATATTTTATTTACAAATGAAAGAATCATTTAATAATCTATATTTTAATCCAATCTGGCAAACTGCGAAGTAGCGGAGATATAGATTTTACCGTTGTTCACGTAGTAAATTATTCTCTATAAAAAGGTAGCTTTACCTCTTTTTCTTCAGAGAGCCGCCGAATGGAAGCTTAAGTATACACTTAACCATCTAAATTTCAACGAAGAAAGTACTTACCAATCTCGGCCATGGAGTGTGGGAGTAATATTTGTTCCATCAGCACGACAGAGAAAACGAATTTCAGTAACATGACGATAGGTGTAACTGATAGAGCATATTGAGTTGTTTATATCTCCATCCTGAACTGGAGATCCCGTAGTTCCATTAAATTACAGGCATTCACAATTCATTGCAATCGAACGAATAAGTAGTTCGTTCATATTCTATTTTGGATTTCGCAGACTTGGGTGCTTTCTTGCAGATTAGAAGGAGTAAAATGTAAGATGGTATTTTAAATGCTTATTTACAGCAGCGATTTGAAAGAAAATGCATTATAATACCTGCGAAGTTGTTGTTATTAGAATTTGAATTAGAGACCTACATTGAACTTATCGGAATTAACAGTATACAGACCATATTAATTGCAGTTAACGGTCATTAATTTCCACTGCTTTCATATACTGTTGTTTCTTCTTGAGATGTCAACTCACAAAAATTAGATAAATTGTCGGACATTGTTTAGATTACTTCGAGCATAGAGGAATTTCACAACTGCTATATGTTAACTAAATTACTTACTTATCCTATTCTTGAAACGTGTGACCCACTTCGGTAGACACTCTGTAATAAATACTGGTGGTAATTACGTAGATACGTCTGAAAGGTCAGTTCCACGATTGTACTTTTTCTAGAAGAATTTTATGAATTAAATAATTATGCATGAAGGATTCTTTATGATATAGGAAAAAACAGTTCAAAATTTAACAATAACAATAATTTGCCTTTTATGAATTAAATAACTATGCTAGAACGATTCGTTATGACATAGAAAAAACAATTCGAAGTTTAACAGTGATAATAATTCGACTTTAAATCGAAATCCCTATTAAGAGAACGAGCGCAAGAAGTTAAATCAGTAGTCAAAATTGAAAATATGGCAGAAGTATTTTTTATAATTCTAAATAAGCGAAAGCAATAGGTAAAACAATGTCTGAATGATAATAATAATTCCAAGCTCATTTAGGAAAGCGTTTTCCAACGCTCACCCTGGGCAGAGAGACAGCATCATAGAACCTCCAAGGTGAGAAACTCGAATTCTCCCGCCCTATTTATTAGCCAAACTTAACCAATGTGGTAGGCCGTTTCACTCATTGAGTGTGCACTGATGGATATCGAACCCGTGATCTCTAACTTCGCAGCCTAACATGTTAACTACTAAACACTGACGCACATTAAAATGACGATATTTTTTCCTAATAGGCGAAATCTACTGCTGCTGGGAATACTGCTTATTGAGATCTTCCAAGTCAACAATTTTAGCTATCTCGGGTGCTTCACTAAAATCGTGAAAATTGCTTACTAAGATAAGGTAATTTTGCATTCTCAAACTCGAAAGAACAAATGAATTGAAGTAGCAAGATCGACCATTATAATTACAAATCGGTTACATATATATGTACAGAAAATTTAATCTTTCAACCTACTTCCCCTTTTTTTATCCTTCTTATTCTCATCCCTACAGTAAAACAGGCTTTTAATTTGTAGAAGCTGCCTATAATTACTGATAACTGTTAGGAAGATTTTAAGTCTTGCAAGGGAATTTAGTAAGCACAACTGAGTCAAATCTTATTATCTCCTACAATATGATGTCTCTGGCTTCCTATAAATCTATGTCATCAAATTTTATGACGAGACTTTTGAACTTAAAAATAATATGTAATATGGTAAATAATAAATTTGGCCTTTTTACAGGTATAATTAAATTAGCGTTTGATCATTCTAATAGCAGAACAGAACAGGCTTTTCAAAATACTATGGTCCAGTAAATATTTAAAAACTCTAATTTAATGTGAAAAACAAGAAACCATAATTGTCGAATTCATCCGTTATTTTTAAATTTAAATTTAAGGAAAATTGAAATGACTAAGTAGTATATTTTACAGCATTGATAAGTTCTCATGTTCCTCAGTCCTGAGGGGACGTTAAAGCCTTTGTGTGTGAAAGCCAGACCTATCGATCATCGACAAATGCGGATTCCAGACTCAGAAACCTAATTATGAGTCTAGACGGATATTTGCCCCGAAAAATGATGGATTAATTCGAACTTACTAAACGTTGGTGTGTATACAGATACAAAATGGTGATTTTCATGACAAAAAGCGGAATTTCTACCTCGGCTTTTTTAAATTCTACCGAAGCTTTTTTAAGTAAAATCGACCTTACAAAGCCGAATAATCGGTACTTTGAATTAAACTGATTCTAGGGTATATTATTTCCTTTAGGTCATGTAATCACTAAACTACTGCGAAAAGATTGCATTTGTTTGAGCTGCTTTTCACTACATAAAGTATAGGTATAATCTTTATTCTTAGCACCATCAGAAAGTCTATAAGGTACGAGGTGGAAAGGGGGATAGTGAAAAATTAGTTTATTAATTTAAAACATCGATAGTCTTACTCTATTTGATTTATTTTTACCTTGTGTTTGATGCGTTTTTATGAGGGGTAATGTCCTAACCTTTAAAGTTAATTGTTTGTTTCCCAGTTTTAAAGTTGAAACCATGTTCACAATACTCGGAGATTGTTGACCCATTGATTTAATTTCATAGTTAGTCGCACTACCCCGATTTATTTTTATCTTCTTCTTAGCAAATGCATTTGGATGAAATCGCAAACCTCGAAAACACAATGTTGATGTGGACTTTGAATGACAATATAATAAGAATCCATATTATTAAGCAGCCATTTATCGTATGCAAATACTATCGTTGGGACATGGACATGTGCTCGTTCCTTTTTGTTATACCCAAGAGCATAGCATGGGCCAACGGAGGCTATGCGAAACGCATTTGGACTGGATGCGATCAGATTAAATGATGAACACTCAAAGGGTCCGAGTCATGTTTATGGTGAGGGAGGAGAAGAGGGGGATATGCACCACAATTTTTTCGCAGGTTCTCTTTCAAGCAGATTAACTAATGTAAATGGTTCGGCTAATTCCTTCAATGCAGAGATGAACCGCATTTCTTCAATTAATAATAACTAGATTGTTACAAAAATTAATCCATTCTAAAGATGTGCTATCTACGAATCGGCTGTAACCAAAGCCCTAGTGTTTCAGCCATCTCTACGCTATACAATAATCGCTTATATGAAAGCACTCAGTTTCACAACACTCAATTTAGGCTGATTAAAATGGGATATCAGTAATAAATATTCAAAAATAAGTAGAATAATGGGTAATTTTAATTTTAAAGTTAAGCCTACTTGTTCAATTCCATTTCCATCTTAATAACAAAATTCCGTAATTCAATGCATAAATTTCTACAGATCTTCACACATTCATTCGGTTAATACTGGTAATCATTAATTGATAAAGAATAAACTAGGATAGATTTTTAGCTCGATCCTCGGAAGATCGTACAATTAAATTTTAATGACAATTGTTAGAGAATCATACAAAAAATTGAGCATCATAAATTATACCTCATGTTTACATCTAGAATTTCATCAGAATGCCAGAGTCAAGTTTAAGATCTACATCAGGTAATTTTGATTTATTGTATGAAAGTCAGAAAACGAATAATTCATTTGGTTAAACTAAAAAGCCTAATTTGCCCACTTATGAGAACAAATGCGCTGACATCCTGTCGGATTTCAAATAGTTTCTCCGCACAGCCAAACAATTCATTAAATATTTGTATAAGTATTAAAAATAGATGCAACAGGGAGATATTTTTATGTAATACTACACCTAAAAGGTCAGGAGTATGCGCAGAGGGAGGAAAAACAAATAAAAACCATAGAAATAATTTACTGAACTTTTTAGTTAAGTAGCATTTTTCTAGAACAATCGAATTGGAATATTCTGAAAGTGGACAACAGGTCAATTCAAAATTAGTTTCAGTTGTGGAGGGCGATGCACTATCAAATTTCTAAGTGTATAAAAGTATTACTTACTTTTTTTATTTCAAGGTTGTGCAAAAAGAAAATTTTTCCAAGTTTTATTATGAGATGGGATCTGAACCCTTGAAACAGTAGAATAATCCACTCAGGGACGATACGGGCGAGGGGTCGGATAAGAGTACATAATAAAGTGCAGGGTTTTACTTTACTTAAACTCTAGAAGCTATGAGTTGTTCAATTTCTCAAAAAGTGGGTATCCAAATATTTCATGGCTCATTTTTCATGATTTGACCCTTAGTTCATAGGTGAGCTCACATCTGTGATGATTAGAACTTGTTAATCAGTTCAGTTTATTAAATTGTTGGTCATGCTAGTTTGACTGATTTGTATCTGTATTAGGAATATTTTAGTCGAACTTCGTTTAGGTTTGTGGGGTTCACAACGCTAACAAGGCTGATTTAGCTCCATACGGGACATTGCATCGGCAACAACATTACTACCGCCATCAGTGTATCGAATGTCGTTGGTGAATTGTAGAATGAAATCCAAGTGACGAACTTCCCTGGGAGAATGACGATCTGCGGATGATTGGCTAGCGTAAATAAGTGGTTTGTGATCGGTAAGGATGGTGAATTGCCGTCCTTCCAAGATATGTCAAAATTTTTGACGGCTAAATATAGCGAGTAATTCTCTGACAAAAGTGCTATATCTTGTCTCGGTGGACGTTAACTTTCTTGAGAAAAAGGATAATGGTTGTGTTTGACCGTTGACAATCTGTTGTAGGACAGCGCCTACTGCTACTTGTGACGCATCAGTC